>OZ007500.1:117863965-118461465 GCA_963931805.1 Microdon myrmicae | reverse complement strand
GATGCGGAATTATTATGTTATCGCTATGGTATAATGCTCTGATGCTTTGCTTGTTCGAATCTTTTTCGGTGGCCTTCACTATCGGCTTGTATTTTGTGCGTGAGTCTATTAGAAACACCACACTACTCCCTCCTCAGTAACCTAGTTACGACCAACTCCATGTGCGGACGAGGGAGCGAAGAGAGAGCGAGCGAGGGAACGCTGGAGAAGGCGACTGGGGCGGTGCTCTATGCGGAAGTCGCGATCCTAGTAATAAAGTCCTGTTTACTGTGGGAGAATGTGTGCTGTGTGTACAGATCACGCCGAGGTCACCAATTATTGTGTTTGCGACGATAGTGAAGAATGTGTGATTCGAACCGACGGTATGACGGTTAGAATAACTAAAAACTTAACTAAAGCTCAATGATCATCATCATCATCGTCATCATCATCGGCACTACAACCGGGATATGGTGTTGGCCTTATTTAACAAGGCTGATTGTTGCGGATTCGCCCTGGACACAACCAGCGAATTCGCAACTGAATGCTACCCGTGGCACCAACCTAACAAATGTCAACAATCAGCTGACATTCAAATTAAATCGTCTGCTGTCATTGCTGGCATCCTAGCTTCTTCGTAAAACTTTTGACAAGAACAGTTCAACTTCTTCGATGATTGCAAAAAAATCTCATCCATCATTTGAATAAAGTTAACATTTAATAAACATAAACAACGAGTGTTCAAGGAGGATTCGTTTTGGAGATTTCTGCTGGAATTTATCGCAGGTATTCCCTTTTAAATAACGATTGGTGGTTTCAGTTATCAGTGTTGCTGTCGCCGTTGCTTTGGACAATCCAGACCACGTGTGTGTGACCACATCTGCTCGATTGAAAGCATCAACCTTGTCAGGTGTTCAAAGCGTGTTGAACACACCCATATTTTTGCCCACAACAATCTCCATTGTTCGTGGAAGTTGCGTTCAACGCCTGTTGTTCGCAACCACTGAGGCTGGTTAAATTTTCCATAATAATTTGTTTTTCCGGGCAAAGTTATTAGCCTTGCGCCATTACTAAAGCTCAATGCATCGGGCTAATTCCGTGTGTACGAATTCTATTTCTAAACTCAAGTACACTCACAACTGATGCGAAATTGCTATGTTATCGCTATGATATACGGCTCTGGTGCTTTGCTTATTCGAATTTCTTTCGGTGTTCTTCACTATTGGCTTGTATATTGTGTGTGTATCTGTTAGAACTGCTACAGGTCTACTGTGGTATCTCCGTTCTGTCATTTGTTAAATTTTTGTATGCACAATTCTTCGTTGTGATGCATAGCGCAAGATCTACATGTAGTTACATTTGTAAGTTCTACATGTAGTTCCATCTGTGTCTGAGACTTTGGTGCTAAGTAAAAGTCATTGTAACAACTTAATTGGAGCCTACAGAGAATAGAGAACGTCACATGACAAAGAATTACTCCAGAGCTGCTCCGATACAGAAATGGACGAACTCTACCGTGGTATCGACATTGTGGCATAAATGAAGTTCACTAACTTCCTGTAAGCATGACATGTAGTTCGTAAGTGGGAAGATGAATATGCTTCGAAAGTCATTTGTGCTACGAGAACACCATACTCCGTTGGCCTTCCGCTCCACCAGAACGCAAAAAGTATCGAGTTACCAAATTAATTGACACGATGCCATCATCGGGATATGCAGACCGGATCATAGTACTGCACCTGAATAAGTATAAGGATTTAATCAAAACAGAGCAAAAAAGTTAACAAGTAGACGTTAAAAAGTTGTAAGAAAATGAACTACCGTCTAAATTTGGATAAAGTTTCTACTATATAAGCCGTTGCAAGGAATAACACACCCTCAAAACTTTACTTTCACAGTAAAGGAGTAAACATTCAAAAATACCTCACAGATTGCGTACAGATTCTTCTCTGTCGGGACATAAGGGAGCCCCATTATTTTGAAAAGTTGTGTACGGTTTTTGTTTTTTCACCAGCTGTTGGGCTAGTTACAATTTCTAGAGTCCAACTACTCAAACCAGCCGATGAGTGTTGAAAACTCCTTTTTCCTCCCTACTAATGTTTCATCAGTTTTCATCATTTTTCACACTTCCGCTGATAAAAGTTCAGTCCTTCTCTGAGTAGGTAATATAAATTGCTGCTGTCCTGCATTTGAACGAGAAAGGTAAAAAGAAGCAAAAAAAAAGGAAAGGAGAAAAAAAGAAAATAAAAACTGAGTACATGAACTACAAGGACAACACCAGAATTGGACGGAAATAAAATGAAGCTGTAAATGGGACACAGTACTTCCTGTTTTGTAGCGCACTATACCTTTAAATGTCCATCCAAAGAGTGCAGTCGAGATCCGAGTGGCATTTGGAAAGCGGGCCGTTCTGAGTAATAAGGCGAAGAATAACGAAGAAAGTACAATAATAATAAAAATTGTAAGTAGAACAAAAGTAAAGACAAAAACTATTCTTGTCCTTTCCATAGGTTGGACGTTTCATTAATCTTCCTTTCTAAGAATGTATCCATCTGTAGGTTGACCCTGCAACTTGAGAAATACCCATCCGTTTTTATGGTTCTGTAATATTTACCGGAACAGTTTTTTTTTGTGTTCTTCCCTTTTTTGTTTTACGTGTCCTTTGTCAAGATCTTTCCATCAGTCTCTCATAACTTAGGTTAATGATATCGATTTGGTTTGTAGTAAAGGACTTTTTTTTGGTTTGTTTTTGTGGACACGCTTTTGAAATTAGGAAAACAGTTGCTTCATCTTCATTTTTAATGTTTTGTATACTTTCCTGCCTCGAGCAGTGTTTTGCAAATTAAAGCAGAATGCCTTTTACCTCGTAAATGGAGAGTTATTGATCAGCTCTCGGCAGGTGTAAGGTTTTGTGTTTCAATTTTACATTCAAAACCCCCAGATTTTGAAAAGTTCTAGCAGAACTATGGGTATTTTAGGTAGGCTTAGGAATTATGAGGTGTCTCTTTTTTTTTGCCTCGTCTCGATAGGGTGTCCGTCCGACACTGGTTCACCGAGACGTCCCAACTGCTTGCTCGATCGTCGTGCTTCGGCCTCAATGTAAACAACGGCTGTTTCCTTAAGTCTATTTTATTTATTCCTTCGGTGAAACTTAATCTAGGTTAACTTAGGTCTTTAGAATATTAGTAATTACCAACAATCCTTATGTTGTACTAAATGTATTAATATTTGTGTAACTTATCTTAGATAGAAAAACATATTAATATTTGTGTAACTTACTTTAGTTAGAAAGGTAATACAATCTTAATAATTACAAACAATTCTTATGTTTCACAGGTGCACTGTATTTTAGTTAATAATCTTATGTCGTACTAAATGTATTAATATTTGTGTAACTTATTTTAGATAGAAAAACATATTAATATGTGTGTAACTTACTTTAGTTAGAAAGGTAATACAGTCTTAATAATTACTGTGTTTCACAGGTGCACTGTATTTTATTTAATAATTTTATGTCGTACTAAATGTATTAATATGTGTGTAACTTATTTTAGTTAGAAAAACAATACAATCTTGATAATTACAAATGATCTTATGTTTCACTGGTGCACTGTATTTAATTTAATAATTTTATGTCGTATAAAATGTAGTAACACTGGTGTAACTTGCTTCAATTAGAAAAACATACAATCTTGGCAATTACAAATGATCTTATGTTTCACAGGTGCGCTGTAGTTAATTTAATAATTTTATGTCGTATAAAATGTAATAACACTTGTGTAACTTGCTTTTGGTTGGCACAGGGATGTGGATGGAACTTGAGAGGTTCTCCGCGCAAGGTGTCCGTATCCGCATTCACGGTCGTAGCTTGCTCCGGCCGATTAACGAGCCGTGCTACAGGATGTTATCCCGTGGTATTTGCTGTTCGATTTTTATGTTGCAAGCGGTGGTTATCTCTTGGGGCAGCCCACGAGAGATTTTCGTTAATTCCGTAAGACGCGACTTGTTCTCCCTGTGTCCAAAACGCTAATGGCATTGCTCTCGAAGCGACAGGATACCAAAAATCTATCTATCGCCTCGATGACCATATTTGGTCATTTTTCTTTTTACGTTTTCCCTACCATCGAAGGGTTGAACACACATCATGATCCCTTGTTGATGTTCATGTTGTGTCGCCCAGCATGCGAACCATAGACATCGCGTATACATGAAAATAACACATTTGCAGCTGGGGACGAGTTGTTCTGAACCGATCATTGTATTTGCACGATCAGCGCCTACATTATAGCATGATTGCCGATCGTGCGCATGTTGGCTGTTGGCATTGACAAAGTCGCACCGGCGTACGTGTATTTACACTGGTGAGTTCTATATTGCCTGTTTGCTGTCAGATGCGAGTTTCCCTGTGTGTGGCTCGAGTTAGGGGCCGATGTGGGCATTTCGTATACGAATCAAGAGAAATATAAACATCTCTTGTTGCCTTGTCGCCGCTTCTTATCACCAATTTCTTGGTAGGAAATAATGCAATGTTGGTTGCTAGATGTGCGACCAATTTGCACTTCCTATGGCTATGCTTGGGTTTGGTAATGTTTAAAGAGCGCAGTTAAATATTGCAGCTGGTGGTTGGTCGTATGGGCAGGTAAGTCATACTTTTCAGGTTTTAAAAATGCCCATGTTATATTCTTAGATATTTTAAGCGTTTCTATTTTGGGCAATGCCTGTTATTGCTGATACACTTTTCGTATCAGCAGACATTGCGGGTATTCGAAATGCTAATGCAGGTAAGTACACGATTTATTGGCGCCGAAGGCTTATAAAAAAGGGGTTACCTGGTGGTAGGTAAGCAGGTAAGTAGTGGCGTTCGCAAGAGCCGCCACAGAACATTATGAAAAATATCTCAGAGTATAAGGATGCATCAAAAGTTCCCTCCTTACTTTAGTAATGTCGTTTTCTTGATGGTGTTGTCTTTGATATCGGCGACGATTGGTTTTCCTCTGAATATAATCAGTACTAAGAAGGTAGCAGAGGATCGTTGGGGCTTTTCCCATTGAGGTTGGCAGCTGCGTCGAGTACTATTCGCGAAGTATTCCTGTGGTTGTTTTTAAAGCTCTTCTGTGCATATCCGTTGTCCAGTAAATTGTTTATTTGCTCTTCGTATATCTTCTTCTGACTCCTGTCTTTGTCTAGTTTCTCATCGATATTAACTAGGCGTTGATAGGCTTAATTGTATTTGATGGGCAGTATTTCGTCCTCAGTCCTCCATAATTGAGTGGGAGTTATGAAGTGATCAAGTGGGGACGCGTAGTCAAATTGCATTCGAAAAGAAATTAAAACAATTATAACAATTCGTTTTGAACTGTCGCTCGTAGCACAGAAAGAAAATCCTCTTAAACAAACCAGGTGAGTAATTATTGTAATAGGAACTGCGGGGGTTCTTTAAAGCATTCCCAAAGAACCACCCATTTCCCTTAAATCAACCTGTCTTCCCCTCACTCAACAAAGCCAGTTCGCTTACCTGCAATGGTGCAGCGTTAAGCTACCCTTTAATACCTTTCACCTGAAAGGTAAACTCTTCAGTAGCTTGCATACCAACCAAATCATTTCGGTCATAATACATGACCATACAGGAACCCGATCGGCTCAGCTTGTCGGCAATCATGATTTTTAAACACACGCCAATCTTTCTGCGTGTACTTGTTCCAACAATTTGTTGGTCCAAGGAGACGCAGCTGCAGCCACATTTCCGACGAATCGATCGCCGATGTTGTATTCCAGAATACTACCCTTATTCGCTTTAACACTAATCTCATGTCCTTTCTAACACAACCTTTAAAACTACATCCTCACATATCTTACATTCTCATTTAATACAATTCATAAATAAACAGACACAATATTCTATATCCACTCACTTACAGCACATTTAAAAACATGCTCCTTTTCATAACAAGCACATTTTTCATTTCAAAACACCCACTTTGATTTTCGTTCAAAGTTTATTCAAAATTTTAAGTCACAGAGACTTCTAGATTGTTTTGTTCATTTTATACGACACAGTTAGTTGGAACAAAATGTTCTATAAAAACAGGAAAATTTATATTGTAAGAGTAGTTCAGAAGAGAGCTCAGCTTGAGATAGCTGAGTTCAATAAAATATAAAAATAAATAAAACCTATAATTAATTTAATAACTAAGAAACGATAATTATTTGAAATAAGAAAAGATATTATAACCCCCACGCTCTTCCCTCGAAAGAGGAAGCACGGCGCTGGAGACGTAACACTGGTGGCAGCGGTGGGATTCGAACCCACGCCTCCGAGGAGACTGGTGGAATCCCCGAAGGACGACAGGGGATCCACGAAGACTGGTGGACTCCCCAAAGGAAGACTCAATCCCCGAAGGACGACAGAGGATCCACGAAGACTGGTGGACTCCCCAAAGGACGACCAATCCCCGAAGGACGACTTAATCCCCAAAGGAAGACCAATCCTCGAAGGACGACTTAATCCTCGAAGGAAGACCAATCCCCGAAGGACGACTTAATCCTCGAAGGAAGACCAATCCCCGAAGGACGACTTAATCATCGAAGGAAGACCAATCCCCGAAGGACGACTCAATCCTCGAAGGACGACCGATCCACGAAGACTGGTGGACTCCCCGAAGGACGACTCAATCCTCGAAGGAAGACCGATCCACGAAGGAGGACTCGATCCCAGAGGAATATTAGTGAGATTAACGACGACTGGCGGGATAAAACCCTAAAGAGGGAAGGAATGTCCTCATTTTCGTCTTGGATGGCGGAACATTCGATGTATCGAGTGTAACTATTGATGAAAGTTCCTTGTACGAAGTCAACGCAACTGCTGGTGACTCACATTTGAAACAGACAAATAACTTCGTAATTTCCATTGCCGATGAGTTCCAGAGGAAATCCAAATTAACCTCAGTGGCAGCAGATTTGAAAAAAAAAAAATAATAAGACATAAAACGACGAAAAAAAAAAAAAAAAAAGACCAGGATAACACACAACTATAGGGCGTGAAGTCTGCCTGGCAGTAATAAGATAGAAAGCGGAAATAATATAAAAAGAAGACAATAATTCAAGAAAAAAAATTTTTTTAAGAAGAAACTACACTATTGGAATCCAGGAAGTGGTAATCTCGAAAAGAACAAAACATCAATCAACAGTTAGCCCACATGTATTAGTAGTAAGAATCGTTACCAGAATATCAATTTTTTTCTCTTCATTTTTCCGTAGGAATTAATTTTACCTTGGAACTTTTAACTTTTCCTTTTTACAAACAATTTTTTCCGATAGAAATTACTTCGAATATTCTCTTTTCAGTATTTCGACGACATTTCCGTTTTTTTCTTTTTCGTCGAAATTTCTTTCTTTACAGCTTTGGGACCAAATTAACGTTCATTTCCATATATATTAAATAACTAAAAGAAAGGCCATTTTTATATACCGTATTTTTAAGAAGTGATTTTAACAATACATTGATTTCAAAGTTTTCAATATTACGAGTCCTTATTACACGAGACAGGCGGCTTGGCAGGGGGAAGAACAAATCCACTCTCTACAAATATACCATAACCCCCCTGAAATGGCTCTTTCTGTCGGAATTTCTGATGTTTTCAGAATCGTCCCTACCTTTGACGGGAAACCCTGCGACCTAGATAAATTTATTTCCGGGGGAGACGTTTTATTTAGATCTATAAAAAGGGCAGACCCGGAGATATATGAAACATTTTTGGAGCTAGTCAAAAATAGATTAGAGGGTCCTGCCTATGATCTGATTAGGTATAGCACAATCGCTAAATGGGAGGATTTAAAGGATAAACTTGAATCAGAATATAAAGAGGAGCAATCTCGGCTACTTTGATTTGCGTTCAAAGTTTATTCAAAATTTTAAGTCACAGAGACTTCTAGATTGTTTTGTTCATTTTATACGACACAGTTAGTTGGAACAAAATGTTCTATAAAAACAGGAAAATTTATATTGTAAGAGTAGTTCAGAAGAGAGCTCAGCTTGAGATAGCTGAGTTCAATAATATATAAAAATAAATAAAAGGCTCCGCGATAGTATAGTAGTTAGTATACCCGCCTGTCACGTGGGAGACCGGGGTTCGATTCCCCGTCGGGGAGCCTCTGGCGCAAGACTAATGACCTTGCCCGGAAAAAAAAACAAATCATTATGGAAAATTTAACAAGCCTCAGAACTTGCTAAATAAGGCCAAGACCGGTTCCCGGTTGTAGTGCCAATGATGATGATGATGATGATAATTAATTTAATAACTAAGAAACGATAATTATTTCAAATAAGAAAAGATATTATAACCCCCACCCTCTTCCCTCGAAAGAGGAAGCACGGCGCTGGAGACGTAACACAAAAGCAACACCCGATCATCGAATAGGACTTGACCGCGATTGTTGTTCTAACAATCATTCTAATGATCATGCCCTATGATACATTTTCCTGAAAAAGAAACAACCTCCACACTACCCCTTACCGCTGGCATAAGCGATAACCAGGCATTAAATCGGACACGATCATGATTGCTATTCAAACAATCGTACCAATGATCGTGTCCCACGTACCGTCTTCTTGACCAAACAATAGCCACCCTAGCCATTACCAAGGCGAACAAATCTTCGGTTTGCTTATCGTTACAGAAAAATCTATTCCCTGCAACGGCATGATTTTGGGCGATCATGTAAACAGCCGATGTTCCCATGTAGCAAATAAACCAAACAAATGCGCATCTCAGCGTATGACCCTCCGAAATAGCGTTTCTATTTACATAACACACAGGAACATATTTCTTCCTCCGGCGATCTTCACTATTGTTTACAACAACGATGCCTGCAGCCTCCTGTGCTGGCTCTATTGTTTAAACAGCTGCAGGATCGATCGCTGTCCGCACTTCCAGCGAAAGGTCGTTGTACCTGACCTGTACGGTCACATGGGGAATGTTTCCACTAAACGCCAATCGATCACTCATTGGTCGTCACAAGGAAAATATCGAATTGGCTCCTCCCACAGCGATGGAAATCCATCAGGATTGCAGCTAGTGGATGTGGAGTGCAACGGTCATCGTCGAGTCAGATTTCTTCATTCGGAGCGTGCGCAAGTGCCACAGGGTCAGTCCAGAGTGCGAGAGTTCGGTCGTTTGCTCAAACTAAATTTGTATATTTTTGACAAGTTTTGACAATCCTGTGGGCAATTGTGATCACGCCTAATAAAGAACTATTGAAAGAGAATACGCAAGTGTCATTTATTTGCATTGCTTTCCAGAGTACAAGCTGTGGTATTTGTTTGAACCCGTGTCGTACGCCGACACACGAACATCTAACGCCACAGAACAAAGAAATACTGTGCCGTAGTATCATTAGACATTAAAAATGCCTTTAACTCAGCGAACTGATCGTCCACCGCCCTAAGTGGAATAGGCACTATCTCCTTAAAATCGTCATGAGCTTCATCAATAGAAAGTTGATGTACGATACGTACGAGGGCAGAAAAATCGATGACGTCTTAGCAGGAGTGCCTCAAGGATCAGTATTTAGTCTGCTCTTGTGGAATATTGAGTTTGGTGGAATTTCATCGTTAAAAAAATTACCACATGGCCTGGAAATTAGTGGCTTCGCAAATGACAGTATGATTGAAGCAATCGCTAAACATACAAATGAGGTGAAGGTGCCACTAATGAGGCAATTCGACTAATTAAAGACTGGCTGTAATCCGCCTAACTGGCACTAGCCGACCACAGGACGGAGGCAGTCCTAATAACAAGCAAGTGGAATATACTAACTTCCGGATCGGAAATCAGAGGACACAATTAAAGGAAGCTGTTAAGTAATGGGATGATATGTTTTCAAAAAGACCGGGCTGCCATATTTAAATTTATTTAAAGTCATTTGGCTTTAGTTTAGTTTGACTATTGCATAGTTTGTACTGATTTTCTTTTATTTCAAAAATGTTGTATCTAATTTAATTTTAAAAAAGAAATCCTTCCTATTGGGAAACCCAACATATCGTTTCTATTGGGCAACCTGTTATGTGATTTTAAAAAAATATCATCCATGTTGCCAAACCTCTTACTTGGGAGCTATAGACTAGGATTAAAGTCTCACGTAGAGTAGGCGAGCACGAAAGCCGCAGTCGTACAGGCAGCCCTATACAAACATTGGTAGGCTAGGGCATAGTACGAGAATTGTCTGGTCAAGGATGGTCACACCCGTACTAGGCTATGCCATGCCAGTGTGAGCAAAAGCTCTACAAACAAAACAACTGAAAAGAATGATGATAGCAACATGAACTGTATGTGGTTTCAGGATGATCTCCGACGAACCAGCATTTGTTACAGCCAGACTACTCCCCAAAGACATTCTATCTGCGGAGATGGTTTAGATCTATAAAAGAATAGCCTCTAGGGAGGAAGGGCCTAGCAAAATGGCGACGATAAAACTAGAAAAAAGAGAAGCTTCTATTGGCTTATGGGAGGCTGTGGCGGTCCTGCGAACCGCACAAACAACTGTGTGGTTAAATACCTTTCACCTAGCCAAATGGGACATACTTAGCGTGTCATCAACCCCACGTGCCCACAGACACGTGGGCCCAATTAACCTTTCCGCCCAGCTAAAGGGGACTTGCATACGGGCGTCCTCGACCGCACGTATCCACAGACGCGTGGCCCCAATTTCTCGACCAATTCCGCATGCCTGCACGGCTATCGAAGGACACGACCCAGAAATGAAATTGTTTAACGACCCATTAACTGGGCAAACACAAGGGCTGGAGCAGCTGCGCAGATGTCGACAAAACATCAAATCCCAGGAACAAACAATTCCCGAAAATGCCTTGAACCAACCAATGTGTTTCGTCTTATCAAAAGGCCTATTGTGGAGGAATAGTAACTAAACAAACCAACACTGTTCCTGCAAGGAAATTTAAACCCACTTATCGGAACCGAAGATAATGACCGCGGCAGAGGAAAGTACCAAGGTAATAAACCACACATGGATAATATACACGACGAATACCGCAGGTGTGAAAATCCTGGCGATTCTCGGCATATCTCCGGCCACACAGGCAGTATCATTTGCGTCGTTGTGTGTGGGTGCATCTGCACATTAGGGCTACGAACAATGAAAAATCGTAGGACAAGAGGGAGGGTGCGATCTCCTGGAAAGGAGAGACTGTAGCGTCTCTAACAGATACACACACGATACACAAGCAAATAGTGAAGAACACCGATCGAAAATCGAATAAGAAAATAAATCAGAGCCGTATACCATAGCGATAATATAAAAATGCACATCAGTGGAATATAGTTGAGTTTAAAAATCGAATTCTAAACACGGACAGTGGCCTGATGTGTTACGCTTAGGTTCAATTTTTGGTGATTCTAACTGTCATAGCGTCAGTTCGAATCACGCGTTCTTCACTATCAATCCCAAACGCTATAAGACTCCATGGAAGAGAAAGATTTCCGAAGGAAAAGGCCGCGAAAGGAAGGAAGAAAGAATTGGGCGAGTTTTCATCCCCGAAGGAATTGGAAAAAACAGTTAGTTCAGAGATATCAGGGTGACGATGTCGTTTCCGCCGGATGAGCGGTCTTTCGTGGTTATTGAGTAAAGTGCGAACTGATGTTCGTACATTAAACGAAGTAGACATCTCATTTGTATGCATTTTTGATAAAAGTGCGACATAGTAGGCGAAGGCGATGTTCGCACATTAAACGAAGTAGACATTTCATCTGTATAAATTGTTGATAAAAGTGCGACATAGTAAGTGAAGCCGATGTTCGTACTACTATTACTATTATTTATTGGCCTGTAGGAACTCGAAAGTTCACGGCCTCACCGACTCGATTCCGCCATTGTTCCCTGTCCTGTGTGCTCTCCTTCCACGTCCGACCATCCGTTCCGATCTCCTCGGCGTCCCCACCTAACATTGTCCTCCCATCTCCGTCGCGGCCGCCCTGTCGGTCTCTTTCCCCTTAGCTTACCGTCAAGAATTCTATGCATGGTCCTATCGTTGTTCATTCGCGCCACGTGTCCGGCCCATTCTAATCTTCGCGACTTGATTACTCTCACTATTGTAGGTTTGCGGTATAGCTCTTCCAATTCGTGTTTGTGGAGTTTCCCCCATTGTCCTGCCTCCTCGTACTATTTGCCGCCAAAGATACCCCTTAGGACTTTATTCTCGAATACGTGGAATTTGTTTTCTTCCCGTTTTGTGAGAGCCCGTGTTTCGCATCTGTGGCGTTCTACGGACGCACAATTCCGCGCAGGTAAGGTTCCTACCCTCCAAGGAACAGACCTACCTGAAAACGTTACACGCGCCCTCAGATGCGTGCCCCCAAAGCCCTACTAGGGGCCTACAACATGTAGCCAACGATGAGCCGACCCCAAAAAGCAAGGAACCGAACATCCCAAAGCTTTTAATGCCAAGCTCAACATTCGTAAGTCATCATACCTGAAACAAAAAAGAAACATTCAATCTGCCTGCGCCCAGGAACATTCCATTGAATCGGCGATTTCAAACGTCTATGCAAGGAAGTGCTGTCGCCAGAAAATGAGCCGATCAACGGTGCACGTGCGGGTAGTCTACCACAAAGACCACCCAAATCCGTCGATATAATAATGTATGTTGGTCATCCGCTACCAGATTCCTGGGAAACGTAAACATCTCAACGAGATACGACGTGAATTTGTACGAGGGTAAAAATAACAAAAGGAACTACTTCAGTTCCACGGTCCTTACCAAATTTCGCACAATTATAAAGATCTAATGGATTTCGATTCCGGGTACCAAGTTCAAATAAGACCCACGGGCTGTACGTTCAAACAATCGCCGAATATCTCCGGTCTGGGCGCCAGATGTTCTGTGCAAACAGAAGGCCGTGGAGATGAAATGCTAGCGATAATAATGATGTATGCAAAGAATGACTTTCCCCTTTCAGGAAACTACAAAATATCCCGGGGGATGTGTTAACATGCTGATAACAGAGACATTGACGATTCTGTTAATGGACAGAATGGGAAATTGTCTCTGGGGAAGATGCAGATACGATCTGGATCAAGATACTTGTGGGTAGTATAGAGGCAGTCTAAATTTGATAGTCACCGGGACGAGAAGTCTTTATCGAGCAGTATACCAGAGAACCCCACCGAGGAGGTCGAAAGGAGTACGGTTAGAGAAGTCCGACGAGGAGGTATCCGCGCAGTGAAATTACAGAAAAGTGAAGGTAACGTCGAGTGTCGAACGTACGTGCGGTGCAACGAAGTGCTTGGTAATCGTATAAAGGAAAGACACAAAATCAAAATTCAAAATAAAACAATTCTTCTCGTGGTTTCATTTGACATTGTTTTCGCTCAGTTTGTGTGTTTCGTTGTTTTGGGAGTAGTGTTCGGCGGAACACTCCAACATTAGCCAGCAGTGACTAACAAAAATCCGCATAATTGGTGACTACGAAGTGATCTGTACACGACGCAGCACACACCCCCCATAGTAAACAGAACTTCACACACGGAATCATGACTTCTGCATAGAGCACCAAGGCACACTCGCTTGCTCCGACATTCTCTCGTTTACTCGTCGTTCGCACCGAATCTGATCGTAACGAAGTTACTGGGAAGGGGGCGGTGTGGCGACTCTAACAGATACACACAATTCACAGGCAAAATAGTAAAGAACACCGAGCGAAAAATCGAATAAGAAAATACATCAGAACCGTATACCTTAGCGATAACAAAATAATTCACATTAGTGGAGTATACTCGAGTTTAAAAATCAAATTCTAAACACGGTCAGTAGCCTGATGGGTAACGCTTAGGTTCAATTTTTTTCGTGATTCATACTGTATATAGTTCGAATAACACGATCTTCTTCACTATTATTTCAAACGCTATAAGATCGTTGATAAAGATGAGAAAGGGAGTGAGTGAGAGTACCGACCCTGGGGAAAACCTGCATTAATTTGATGGGAGGCAGATTTGACACCGTCAAGAACCACTTGAATTGAACGGCCAGAAAGATAGTCTCTTATCCATTGGATCAATGGAATTATCCACTCCATAGGAATGCAATTTTGATTTCAATGATGTTCAGCGATATTGCGACAACTGGAAACTCAAAATCAATATCCAGAAGTGTGAAACCATCCTCTTTAGAACGCCACTGGCTGAAGCTACCAGAGGCACCAGGAAAAACTGGCGAAAGCTAGCTATTATGGGACCACACCAACAAACACTGGAAACCAAAAATGTAGTCAAATACTTAGATATCCGGCAGGATCAGTATTTATTTTAACAAACATGTGGAGGCTGCGCTGGCCAGGGCAAAGAAAGCTTATGCTATGACAAGAAGGCTGTTTCATAGTAGTCAACTTGACAGCACAGTTAAAGTTATATGCTACATGGCTTTCATCAGACCGATGATCATATATGGCTGTCCAGTGTGGTTTAATGTGGGACCTAGCTTAATGGAAAAGATCCGGATTTTTGAGAGACAATGCCTCAGGACGTGTCTTAACTTACATCGGACTCCCGAACCCGATCACAAAAATTACTATCCCAATGAAGCGTTGTACAGTGGGGCCAATATAATCAGAGTGGATAACTTTATGATCAAGTTTATCCGAGGGCACCTTGCGAGATCAATGAGCTCGCCGAACGATTTAATTTTTGGTGCTTATTACCCAAACAATATGTATTATGAGGGGGTACGTCCAAATGGCTTTATTCCACCAGAAGCATTCCTCAGTCTAGACATGAACGGTCTCATACAAAATGAATCCGCTATGCCGTTGATATATCACGTGCGTCGGCCGGGTATTGATAAACGAATATGTTATAATCGAGAGGTCGCGCACACAGATGAAGAGCGCCTGCAGTACAGTAGGGCAGTAGCACAGAAAGAACGAAAAGACACGAATAAGCAACACCAGAGATTTTGGTGTCTGAGTGGCAATTAAAAACCTGTTTCCTTATAAAACTGAAAAAAAGGGAAAGCAGTAATAATAATAATAAAAAAAAAAACCCCAACAAACAACGGAAAACAGCCCAAAAGGTATTACGATTTAAGAAAACAATTAAGTCCAAACCTTGGTTTGACGATGAGTGCAGGGCGAAGATCGAAGAACGTAAACGCCTCAGAGTGATCCACTTAGAAAGATATGATGAAGTCAACGCAGAAAGATACGCGACAATTCGGAGAGAGACAATGGGGCTCTTCAAACGCAAAAAACGCGAATGGGAGAAGACTCGGATCAAAAAAATCCTAGAAAATTCTAGGGCAAAGAACATCAGAGGTATGTATGTCGGCATAAATTCAATTAGAAATGGCTACCGAGGAAGAGCCAAAATAATTCGAGACGCAAACGGCTGTCTGGTCACAGAAACAAACAATGTCGTGACAAGATGGAAGCAGTACTTTGAAAATCTGCTCAATGTACGCACGCATCAACCACAGATAAATGCACCAAGCGTACATACAGCCGAGCCTCAGATCCCAGAGCCGTCTCTCAACGAAGCTGTAGACGCAATAAAGCGATTGAAAAACAACAAGGCTCCCGGAGTCGACTGCATAAAGGCAGAGCTTGTGAAGCATGGAGGAGAGGCAACCGCTCGAAAGATCCACCAGCTCATCCAAACAATATGGGATAAGGAAGTCACTCCGGAAGAATGGAAAACCTCAATAGTCATCCCCATTTTCAAAAAAGGCGACAGATCTGACTGCGAAAACTACAGAGGAATATCATTGCTCCCAACCGCATACAAAATATTAACAAATGTCATTCTGGTGAGAATCACACCGTACGCAGAAGAGATACTGGGAGACTACCAATGTGGATTCCGTAGGAACCGGTCAACAAGTGACCAAATGTTCACAATAAGACAACTGCTGGAAAAGAAGTGGGAATACGGAGAGACGGTTCACCAACTGTTCGTTGACTTCAAAAAGCCTACGACTCAGTCGCAAGGCAGAGACTCTACCATATTATAGTTGAGCTGGGAGTCCCAAAAAAATATGCCGCCCTCATTCAAATTTGCATGAACGAAAACAAAGGGCGAGTCAGAATAGAAAACCACCTCTCAGAACCATTTGAAATCCGGGACGGACTAAAGCAGGGAGATGGTCTATCACCGTGTCTCTTTAACCTTGTGCTCATCAGAAAGGTACAAGACGACAACATGGCCGGATCATCCCTGAACGGGGTCACACAAGTGCTCGCATATGCGGATGACATCGCCCTTCTGCGCGATAATCTAGAGACTGTTAGTAAAACCTGTGAAATCATCATGTAAACGGCAGAAGAGGTGGGCCTAGAAATAAATGAAGACAAAACACAATACATGATTACGGCGAGAGCAGGTGGACCTCAGATAACACATATAAACGTCAGAGGTAAGATATTTGAAAAAGTTGAAGAATTTAAATATCTGGGAACGATACTGACGGCCAGTAATGAAATGTCGAAGGAAATTAACAAGAGACTGCATTCCGGCAACGCGAGTTGGCATGCAGTCAGTAAACTGCTGAAATCCAGACTGCTATCACGTAACATAAAGCTCCGTGTCTATAGAACCATAATCATGCCGATTGTTCTATATGGATGCGAAACATGGGCTCTCACAAAACGGAAAGAAAACAAATTCCGCGTATTCGAGAATAAAGTTTTGAGGGGCATCTTTGGAGGTAAATATGACGAGGAAGCAGGACAATGGAGGAGACTCCATAACCACGAACTGGAAGAGCTATATCGCAAACCTACAATAGTGAGAGTAATCAAGTCGCGAAGATTAAGATGGGCCGGACGCGTGGCGCGAATGGGGAACGATAGGACCGTACAAAGAATTCTTGACGGTAGACCAACGGGAAAGAGACCGGTAGGACGGCCGCGACGGAGATGGGAGGACAATGTTAGGTTTGACCTTGAGGAGATCGGATCGAATGGTCAAGTGTGGAAGGAGAGTGCCCAGGACAGGGAACGATGGCGAAGCCGAGTCGGTGAGGTCATGAACTTCCGGGTTCTGACAGGCCAATAAATAATAAACAACGGAAAGCTTACATAGATTTAGCATTTCGAAAATTTCGTTTTAATGTCAGGTTTAGGATAGAGTTAAGATTAAAAAAAAATTGTTAGTTTACTATTTAAGCTAGATATAAGGTAAAAACAATAACAAAAACAAAGTTTTTTCTGTTCTTCATTTTTTTTGTATTTAATTAAGTTCTTTAAAATTCATGTAAACAAAATAATCATAATGTCGAAAGACAAATTTTCATGTTTTAACCGTATGCATGTAACTTAGAGAGTCCGCAAGGGACCAGTAAGTTAGGAAATAAGATAACATAAGCTAGAGCCGAATCATTTTTGTCTAGCGAGTAAGTAAATTATAATAAGAGTAGGAAATAAAAATGATATAAAAGTGAAAAAAAAGGAATGCTATTTTGATAAAAGGACTGGATGCCAAACTCTGTTGAAAGCTATTGAAATATCCAATGCGAATACTTTGCTTTCACCGAGGTAGTGGGTGGAATGGCTCCACTTTTCGGTAAGGTACACCATCAGATCTCCTGTGGACCTGTGGCGGTTACATTAAACGCCACAACTTACCTTCCCATCAATCATTAAGAAAGTGCTACCTAGAGCACTAAATACCCTGGAAAGCTTCACTTACCTTGCAATTGGGCATGCAAAAACTTCCACTTAAGACGCATAAATCCTGGAAAACATTGTTTACCTTTCCTAAAACAATTGCTATTGGCTAATTGCATTAGCATCTATAAACATTTCCCCCAGGGGCATCCTCGCATACAACGCAGCATGTTCCTGAAATTCAATGCGGTTACGACATCACGTAACCGACAAAATCCGCGAACTTGTCCATGCACATAAATAACAACGATTTTTCCACACACGTGCATGGCAAGTCATAGCGAAAGACATTTTCCCCAAGGCCATGGCCGCATGAAACGCAACATGTGCCTAAAAAGCAATTCGGTTGCAACGCCAAGCAACCGATATAAACTCAAATCTAAGCGACGCCCATATCCTCTGTCGAATTCTACAGCACACAAGCAGGAGATATTCTTTCCTTTCCTTTTTGCTGCAAGCACATCGGTCGCTAAACCGATCGACAAGACGCAATAGTATATCTCACCACTGGCTGCGAAGGAAATCGAATTCTCGCTAATGTTAATACACATACGAGAGTTCGACCCTTTCAAGACGCCACCGACTGGTGCACGATCAGCATAAGTGCTGTACGCGGTTGCTGATCATGTAAACACCAGTTCATGATTATTACCCAGCTGCAACCACTCCGCATAATGTTTCCCTTTTACGAAATTCAGTTAGTCAACGTTCGCATGCTGGGCGATACATGGCATGAGCGGCAATTGCGATCATCGTGTGTGTGTTCTGTGCCCTTTACCCGTGACCAATGTGTGGAGAATCATCCCCTATTGGTCACTATAACGATGAATGAAATTTGGTATTTGTTCCTTGCTAAGTCATTCTTCAGTCTTTAACCAGATTCCGTGGAGGCAAGACGTGCCCTCCACGTACAGTAAACGTCAGTCTAAAATTATCAACAGTCGGTGGACGAGCTCCCGGAGTGTTTCGGTTAAAAAAAAAGTAAAATCAGTAGTTGTTTGAAATTTAACTCTAGACATTTATTTGAAATTAAATTCGTGTGAAATTAAATCCTGTACATGCAGTGTAAAACAAATATGTCATCCTCAACATCAATTTCCATTGACAGTAAAAGTAAAATCAGTTTATTTGCTTGAAATTTAAACTCTGTACATATTGTTGAAATTAAATCCTTATGAAATTAAATCCTGTACCTTAGTGTGAAACTAAACCCTTTGAAATTAAGTCCTGAACCTTATGATAAAATTAAGTTTTATAATAATTCGACCTAAGTTTCTATAGGTATGGAAAGCAATGTTTACGTTAGTGTAGTTTTAGTTATGTCATTTGTTGAACAGACATCCTACCAATAAAGAACCATTGACTTTGAATGACTATTGCATTTTAATTAGTGTAAAGAAATCGCATTTTTGAGGCAGTACGGAGCGTGCCGGTGGGTAACAACAGTGCGGCGTAGTAGTCGTTGTCAGCAGAACAATTCGTTGGGAAACTTGGTGAACCTGTGCCCTTGTGGCACCATACCAAAGTGACGAGTAACCCACAGACCTGTTGCTACGAAAGACATATTGGAGGTTACTGAGGAGCTCATTTGATTCAAGATATTTCGGAAGTTGACGGTTGATAAGTGATTCCATTACCTTGGAGAGAATAGAAGCTAGTTCTATGTATCAATAAGAAGAAAGGGATGATTTGGTCCCTTTTTGGCAATTGGCATATTGTTCGCTGATTCCCATCTATTTGGGAAACGGCCAGTAGAATAAAACAAATGGAAGAGTTTCCGCAGTGGTTCAGCGAGTGAAGGGGGACATCTCTTCAAGAGGATTGGGGGAATGCCATTCGGACCAGCGGATTTGTTTGCGTTGAACTTCTTGAGTGCGCGGGCAACAGTACAGGTTCGGAGGTGAATCTGGCTCATGGTGTGCTGCTCACGCTCAAGTTGCGGCGGAACTGAAGTGGTATCATACACCGCAAAATGTGCAGCAAGTAGATTCGCTTTCTCTATTGCAGTGGTGACTGGTCTGTCATAGACTATAAGCGGTGGAATGGATGAAGAGACTGAGTTTTGAATGTTCTTCACGAATGCCCAGAAGCTTCTACTACCTGTGGGAGAGTGTAGTATTTTTTGTCTCACGCTCTGGTCATGTAAGATCTTGGCGCTTTTAATATACGCATTGCAGTTATTTCTAGCTCTCTTAAATCATTTTCGGTTTTCTTCAGTATTGTTTGATTTATACAACCGGAAGGTCAACTCTTTAGCCTTAATGGCTTCCCTGTGCCCGGAATCGAACCACATATTTCTCTTGGGTTTGGTACTCTTTGGCTCCTCGATAGTATACTGGTTAGTATACCCGCCTGTCACACGGGAGACCGGGGTTCGATTTCCCGTCGGGGAGCCTCTGGCGCAAGACTAATGACCTTGCCCGGAAAAAACAAATCATTATGGAAAATTTAACATGCCTCAGGACTTGCTAAATAAGGCCAAGACCGGTTCCCGGTTGTAGTGCCGATGATGATGATGATGATGATGGTACTCTTTATCCTGTGTATAATAAAGGTTCGCATGCCAAGTAGATTCGTGTCTGTCAATGTGTCCGCTATAGAGTCAACATCATTATTGAGGAAAAATAACGACCAATTTAACCTGCCAAAAAATTCGTTCAGGCCTTGCCAGTTGGCTTTCTCGTAGAACCATACTGTTCTTATGGGAGCTTTCTCATTAACGTTACTGTTGGTTAGAGCAAATTTAGGTGACACGGCACAGTGGTCTGAAGTGTCCAGGGACGAAGAAATTTTAATATGGACCGGATACATGACGAGGAGCACGGAAACGAAAATGGCTAAACGATTTGAGAATTTTCTCATGGAACGTTCGCTCACTATACAGAGCCCGAGCTGCATAGTTGCTAGCCGATGCTATGACCGAATATAAGACTGACATAATAGCATTACAAGAAATAAGATCGACGGGGAGTGGTGTTATTCACAAAACCGACTATGACATTTATTATAGCTGTCATGTAAATCACCATCCCCTCGGGGTAGGCTAGTCAGCCAAAAACCGAATGCTGCCATTATCGCCTTTAATCCAAAAAACGTAAGGCTATGCTCTCTTCACGTGCGAGGCAAGTTTAAGAACATACGCCTCATAAACGTTCACTGACCGCCAGGGGAGCCCCTGACGACGAAAAAGAACAATTCTACGAGAACGTCGAACGGGCATGCTACAACTTTCCGAGCGCGGACTATACACCCTCGAAGAGCTTGATGGAGGGAGAGTAAGTCCTAGGGTCAGAAAGCCGAGCGTATAAGAGAAATGAACGCGTCTTAAGAATACTGTCATTAGTACTGCCAACTCCATCTTAGGCAATAGTCGTAGAGATCGGAGCGACTGGTTTGATAATGAGGGCAAACTAGCGACTGAACGTAAGAATGCTGCATACCGGGCAATGCAGCAGTGTCATAGGACACGGGTACGCGAGCCGGATCGATTTCAATTTAAAATCGTGCTCGGGAATCGGTCCTTAAACTTTGATTGTCTGGTCGTAGAGAAAAAACTCGAAGAGAGAAGAACTTAGTGGAACACGGTTGCTCAAAATTAGTGTTCGGCGTTCATAAACATGGGAAAATCGTGTAAATGAATTTTATCGAGTAAAATATCGCCGATACATTACCCCCGTGACAATAAAATCTTCTCTCAGCACACAGACAAAAGAAAAGTTCCTGGGAAAAAAAAGCTATTCTGCGAAATAGAGGAAAGAGGGGAGCGACGTCCGCGCCAGACGCGGAAGTTCTACCAAATAATCCACAGTATGACGCGGCACACACCACGCTGCACTTGCTGCAAAGATAAAGAGGGTAATCTGATTACCGATCCTGAAGGAATTCTGGAGCGATGGGAAGTGCACTTCAATGAAATGGTCAGATCACAGAAGAACTGGAGGCTCCACCAATGCAAGATCAAGACCAAATGCTGCCACCACCAAGCATTGAGGAAACATTTAATGCCATAAGGAGCTCAAATCAAATAAAGCCCCTGGAGTTGATGGCATACCAGCTGACCTGATAAAACAAGGAGGGACAGCGTTACATCACCCAATTCATGATATCGTGGTCCACGTATGTCACCAAGAGGAGATGCCGCAGGATTGGCGTCGTGGAATAATTTGCCCCATACATAAGAAGGGAGATATCACAGTGTGCAGCAACTATAGGGGTATAACATTGCTGAGTACCGCCTAAAAGATGCTCTCCTCTATCCTACAAGATCGGATAGCCCTATACGCTATAATCATCATTGGTGAATATCAGTGTGGCTTTATCCCAGGCAAATCAGCAATTAATCGGATATTCACCCTTAGGCAGGCGATGGAAAAATGTCTGGAATTTAAGATTCCATTATATCATATATTTATAGAGCTTAAGGTCGCCTACCACAGTATAGCCAGGGTAGAACTATATAATGCCATGCGAGAGTTCGGCATTCCAAACAAATTGATACGACTTTGTAGGTTGACGATGACCAAGGTAACTAGTCAAGAAAAATTGCATGATTGTTGTCCAAACCAATAAACATCTTTAATGGACTCCGACAAGGGACGGTCTGGCCCGCCTCCTCTTCAACCGAGCATTGGAGAAAGCAATCCGGGACTCTGGAAATACATCTATAGGGACTATTGTCACCAATCTCTGTCAGATACTTGCCCACGCAGATGACATCGTCATCATCGGTAGATCCGATTCGGCTGTACAGAATTCCTTCACCCAGATCGAGGAGGCGGCACAAAAACTGGGACTGCACATTAATGAGGGGGAAACTAAGTACATGGTGACAACTTCCGCGAGCAAAAGACCTAATGTTGGTAAACGCGAGCACGAATTTGAACTAGTGCAATCCTTTAACTACCTTCAGTCAATAGTATCAGCCGATAACAATATGGAAGAAGAAATACTCGAACGGGTAATCAAATCCAACAAAGCACTATGGTCCATCAAGGCTCTTTAAATCCCGAAATTTATACAGAACATCCAAGCTACTACTGTACAAGACCATGGTATTAGTAGTACTCATGTATGGATCCGAGACCTGTATGCTCAATAAAAGGCACTCTGAATTCTTAGCCACGTCCGGGAAGAAGGTTTTAAGGAGAATTTTTGGTCCTGTATGTGAGGGATGACGATTCCGGAGACGCTACAACCATGAGTTGTACGCGACCTATCTTGAAGTTAACGTTGCTCGGAAAGCCCTTTGTGGCGGGATGTATGGAAGGAGATAGCGCGGCAGACCTTGTCTGCGATGGAGGGATGGCGTAGACCAAGACGCCCAGAGCCTGGGAGTGCCAAACTGGATGACATCAGCTCGACAGCGGGACCTGTGGAGAGACTTGCTAAATAAACTTGTGGGGGTGAAGAAGTATTGCACCAAGACACGGGCACACGGTTCACTTCTTCCCTACTGCACGTCACTATGAAAGCAAATGTTCGCCAGAAGAAAATTCAGGAAAGACAATAAGAATTCACTGTGGTGGTTTGTATTGATGTTTTCTTTATTTTCACTAAGTCAATTTAACTTGTTGGCTTTAATGGTACATTAATTTTTTTTGGACGTTTCACTTTAGTTTCTATTGTATGCTTTCATATATTTTTGTTAATTTTGCTTAAGGGAATATGAACAAACGTGTAACTTAACACAACAACCTCGACTCTCGTGCACGCTGCGGTGATTGAAACGCGACTCGAAGCGGCGGCGTGACTGTCCACTGTGTTGGTTGGATAGCGACTTATTAAAAATCCGCGAATTTAAATTTGGGCCCGAGCGGCGGTTTGACCAACCGCGATGATGAATGAAAAGCGACTGACTAATTAGGGGTGAAATTCTGTATCCTATTTTTGCACACCGGACAACCAATAGAGATCACGCCTCTGCTCTCCCATTGTCGCGCCCGTCGAAGTGTGGTGGATAATCGGTTAATTGATAATTGAAGAACATGGGAGAATGCGAGAACAGAAATACGATGTACGATGATCTCGGGGTGGGTTTGGTTGTGTGTGCATGAATCAATGTACTTCGAGGATAACCCATCGACCCAATTCGGTGAATATGGTGATCCCAGACTACATTGAACTGTAGGAAGACAGAACTGTAAAGGAGAGGGAAATGTATCGGGTGCTATTCACCTGCGAAAAGAGATCATTGATCCCATGCGAATGGATGATCTGCGGAAAAACGAAAGGACGCTACATCGGCTAGGGAAATATTACCGTGGGAAAAACGCTAAGGAATGCGGTGATTACCCAAGCCATTGGATGATGATGCAACCGCGTCGTGTGATTCGACTAGGGTGTTGCTAACCAACATGAATGGAATTTCCGGTGGAAATCTCATGGGTTAGAGGAATGGAGTTGCCGTATGGCAAAAAGGGTAGCCAAACTCAATTATGCATTATCTGCATAGGATAATGAGTTTAGATATGCGTGCTTTGGGAAAACATGTTATTTCAGGTGAATAGCATGAACGGTGGAATAAGGGATAATATGACACACTGAAAGCGGTCGAAATAAGGCGGAAATTGTGGTTGGAATTGTGGGTTGGTTTTCCATGTAATATAGAGAACCCCCACAAACCCAATACAGGATCCCGGTTCTAGTGCCGATGATGATGATGATAAAAGTGACTAGTGGTAAGAAATTGTGCAGGATAATTGATGCTTGAGGAATGCAGCACAGGTGTGGAAAGTAAACAGATCCTAAAGGAATAGATAGACACTTCACTGGGTTGCATTAAGCAGTACACTCCCTATTTGTTCGTAGTCTTGTAAAGTTATTGCAAATTCCGGGGTGTGGAAATTTTTTTTTCAGGTGGATTTTGCACGTTACTAGTTTTGAAGCCGCAGGTGATTTTTTGTCGTCCTTATTAGTTTCACGTAATTACATCACCATTAATTTGCCTGCTTCCAAAGGTAAGTAATGAACGCAAGGCAAGTACAAGGTCTGGTCCTCAGTGTACTCATATCCTCTCCACCATGTCTTCCCTAGTCAATAATTTCTATGTATCATTCCGGATCTTTCAATTGTTAAATGTTGGTTCGGTTTTACATTGAAAGCATTCTAGATTTATGTCGCCCCTTTACAGTGAGTAATTGAGGGTAATTTCATACGATCTGATTTCCGTTGTAGATATCCTTCGATGTGCCTCTAAGGTACGCATTGAACTGATTCCGCGGCATGTGTTAATTCTTACCTCCTCTAGAATGTATTTTTACTCTGTGGCATCTACTCAATTCCTTTTTAGATATAACTCTGTACTGTTTTGCAACTTCGTCAAGTGTATAAAGTCTTTTCTCTTATCCTTGGCTTCCGATTTCTTCCCGTTTATGAATAATACATGTTACCATGGCGTTTTGGGTTTTGTTATCCCGTATTCTATGCGGTTGTATCCTGTGCTCATTGCTGACATTCTTCTGACTCTCCATTGCATTTGTAGCATATGTGGGTAAACAGGGTTTGTTATTTTATGCTCGGACAGTGCGTCAGCATCCTTAACCAAGGATATTCGTTTACAGTAAAATACTTTTGCTCGTGCTTATGAAATATGCATCGATTTTGGTATTGTTGGCCTTTGGCAATAGGTGAGTGGTGTGAGTGGGTTTGGTTGTTGTCGTGTTTGCCACTGTGGTTTGGATTTGGGTCGACTTAGAGTCATGTAGATTATTAAACATGTAGTCGAAAAGAACATGGCAAGTACCGTGCGCGCTAGAGTCCTCTCGGATATTTAACAAGGAGCCGCATAGAACAATACATTCACCAGTATGTAGTGAATCAAAAATGTAAGGAGATACTTATACTGTATAATGTCATTCAACAACGGTAGGTGTCCATAAAAAGTGTTTCTTCATCACTCATTTATACAGGAACTACAAAGAGTAAATACTATTTAGTCGAATCTGCAGCAATAAATGCCAAAATATACCCTCCCTGGCAAAAATGTTCACTGCAATTGAAATATGAAACAGCACTCTGTTTACATATTGGGGCAAACCTTTGGAAGGGTTGTCATCCTGTTTTGGTTAGCTTTTATTCCTTCATTATATGCATGGAACTCTATCTTAGAACTCGACTTCTCTGCAACATTTCCTTTTCACTTGTACAATATAAAGGAGGGATATCATACTATAAATGTGTTAGTTTTGGCCAAGTTATACACGAAATCACATTAGACCTTGATATAATTTGTAACACTTCTTTTGTTAACACTTTTTTGCACTCAATTTAGTTGTCAATATATATGTTTTTGCTGAGGGTACTCACGTGGAAATTCTTTGTAGTCTCTACCTCCAGCGTATGGAGTTCATGGAGACGATGTAGAGCGGATGCCTGTTGCGCTCCTTGTGCGGCCTTCGTCTATGGAAGGTATCCTGGAGAAACTTGCTGCTTACCGGACACTACCTCGGTTTTGAATTAAAAACGCATTTGGTAATTTGTATGGTTCTTTATTTTTAATTTAACTTCTGTTTTTATTTTATAGATCCATTCTTGTAATGTAACACAAGTATTTAGTTAATTTAACACTTACTTTTCTTTTTTTTACACTTAAATCATTTTTTATTTTATAGTTCAATTCTTCTAATGTAACACAATTATTTAGTTAATTTAATACTTAGTTTTCTTTTTTCTTTTACACTACTTCTGTTTTAACTCGACGACAACCACTGACTTTTACGGACAAGAACTGACTGCTCACTAAAAACTCACCCTCTGACCCAACCAACAGGTACTTTCATTTTTTCGATCACCCATTCTCGATCGCTCCCTCATCCTCATTATCCCATTTCCACGCCCATTGAGGTGAATAAACTCTTGCGAATTTAGCTGACCACATTTAATGATTTCGGCGACAATCGAATCTGAAGATGTTTTACTGTCCGTGTTGTAACACAAAGAGTTCGTAGTTTTCCTTTACGGCAGCTGCTCTTAATGTTGCTTATCCTTCGTGGCTCTTCTTGGAACAGGGTGTGGTTTTATTATTTCGTATAAAAAGTCTTATTTTGTATAAAAAAGTCTTTGTATTGTAAATCGTCCTCAGTGTTATTATCTTCTTTTTTTTCATTTAATTTATTTTTCACCGTCGATGGATTTACAGCTTTAATTCCTCCTTAGTATCTGCTTTAATTCCTCCCAACTTACTGCTTTTAATCCTCCTTACAAGCTTCCACAAACCGTTATATGAAATCAGACTTTATTTACATGTTAATAGGAAACTCTTGATATAATGTTTTGTCGGAACTCGGTTCGAGGTTTTTATTTATTTGTTTATTACACTACAATATACTTTTTTCCACAACTTATATGTTTCATGTTAAAACGAAAACACCTGTGTTTCTCTTTTTTTCATCATCATCATCGGCACTACAACCGTGATCCGATCTTGGCCTTATTTAACAAATCTCTCCACCGGTCTCGATTTCGGACCGATGGCACTCCCAGGCTCTGGGCGTTCTGGTCTACGCCATCCCTCTATCGCAGACAAGGTCTACCACGCTGTCGCCTTCCATACATCCCACCACAGAGGGTTTTCCGGGCAGGCTTGTGGCGGTTCCGCTAAACCCCACGGTCCACTTACCTGAAAAACCCCCATAACTGCTACCCAACTTCCTTAAGTTCGCTAATGCAATCACATTAGCACCTTAAATTTATAATCAATTTAAATCAAAAGCAATTTATAACCTAAAAGTCCCTGTAAAAGAATTCTTACCTTTCATGCATTTCTTCGCATACAAATTTCCTCCAAGGATTCTTTCCAATATACAGGAGCATAAAACAAAGCCTATTCGCTATCTTCGGTTGCCAAGCAAATTCCAACCTTCCCACACCTGCACCGCAATCTCCCCGCAGCAAAAACATTTTTCCGTCCCAAGGATAATTAATGCTTTCAATGCATTACCTGGAAATGCCTGTAAAGAATTTTTCCTACAAGGACATTCATACATGTATCAATGCATCTCTGCATAAGCGACCAAAAACCGAATTTCCAATTAGTGTAGATATTCACACTATAGTTCGATCGTGGCGTCGCCATAGATGCCATGCATAATTGAGACAGATGGTATACACAACCGTCATTGTGTATCCATCTAAATTACTTTCCGAAGTCTTGCAACTATTGATTCAGCTGCAAGCACTTCTCTCGGAAATACTTCTTTGTTTGAATCTTCAAACAATCACCAACGGTGCGCTTAGTCGCCGGATTGGATTCAATAGCATAAACATATGCAAACAAAAGAATCCGATTCTCCCAGTCGGCAGAGATACGATATACGATCTCTATCGTATAAATTATCGCAATCCCTTTTAGCATCTAATGAGTAGCTGCTATTTACTCATCTGACTCTCATTACCGAACGACGCCTTAGGTCGTTTCCCCTTTGTTCTACATATTCCTGGATCCGTTTACCATTGATCTCCTCACATAGCCAATTAGCATCCAATGAGATTCGGCTTGTTTGCTTAGCCGAACTCACATCTCATGGATGCACATTATGCCCTTTCTTTGTTTCAGTTTCGTTCTCATGGCTTTGTCCCATGAATGAACCAATGTACACACATACATATGTACCACCATGATCTTCATTACAAGATCTGGTTTTCTGTTCCACAGAGAGAGACTTTATGTCTCCCTTGGGGTAACAAAAATATATCCGTAGTGGAGAGGATATCTACCACCACACCAGAAACTCGCCCCATTAGCGAGTCGGCTCTGCACGAGCAGTTTATCGCTGAGTCTTTTACCATCCACCGACCGAGCCGGTCGTTTTGCTCCCGCCGTCCTTAACGCTGTGCACACGCGTCGTGTTCGATTTTCCTGTAGCAGTATGCTCGGGGGTGCGGTCACCCCCAAGCGTTATTAACAATCGAGTGTGGTCGAGAAAGCCGTTTCGAAATAATATACCAGATTTACATTCGCGGTTTAATACGCCCTTTTAATTCGCATTCACGTGTAACAAGTAATTGCAAATATAATAAAGGAACCTTTAGAATAAACGATATAGCACTGTGTTTCCTTTGCTTCGGCGGAATCGTTTAGTGCTCGTCGGTGGAATAGTGGATGATGGAGGGGGAGGATGAACGGAGTGTCCGTGTTTGGCACAATACTTCCCCCCCACAGGCTCCTCTTCGCTCATTCGAGCTAGGTGTCCCGCCCTCCGGAGTTTTCCGTTAGATTTTTCTTACAAACGTTAGCTTCGAGATAGATCGCGTACAACTCATGGTTGTATCGTTTCCCGAATTGTTCTCCCTCACATACAGGGTCAACAATTCGGCTTCAGATCTTCTTCTCGGACGCGGCTAAGAGTTCAGAATGCCTTTTATTAAGCACCCAGGCCTCTGGTAAGACCATGGTCTTGTGCAATAGTAGCTTGGATGTTCTGGATAAATTTCGGGATTTAAAGAGCATTGATGGACCATAGTAGGCTTTGTTGGATTTGATCACCGGTCGCGTATTTCTTCTTCCATATTGTTATCGGCTGATACTATTTGACCCAAGGTAGTTAAAGGATTGCACTACTTCGAATTCGTGCTCCACTACCCTGATAGTTTGACCAACGTTAGGTCTTCTCTTCGCAGAAGTTGCCACCATGTACTTTGTTTTTCCCTCAGCAATTTGCAGTCCCAGTTTTTGTGCCGCCTGGTCGATCTGGGTGAAGGAGTCCTGTACAGCCGAATCGGATCTACCGATGATGTCGATGTCATCGGCACAGGCAAGTATCTGGCAGAGCTTGGTGACAATAGTCCCTCTAGTTGTAATTTCAGAGTCACGGATTGCTTTCTCCAACGCCAGGTTAAAGGGGAGGCAGGCCAGACCGTCCCCGTGTCGGAGTCCATTAAAGATGTTTATTGGTTTGGACAGCTATCCCGTTATTTTCACTTCGTTGGTCATGGTCAACCTACAAAGTCATATCAATTTGTTTGGAATGCCGAACTCTCTCATGTCATTATATAGTTATACACTGGCTATGCTGACGTAGGCGGCCTTAAAGTTTATAAATAGACAATATAATGGAATCTTAAATTCCAGACATTTTTGCATGGCCTGCCTGAAGGTGAATATCTGATCAATCGCTGATTTGCCTGGGATAAACTCACACTGATATTGACCAATGATGACTTTAGCGTACGGTGCTATCCGATCTTTTAGGATAGAGGAGAGTATCTTATAGGCGGTATTCAGCAGTGTTATATCCCTATAGTTGCTGCACACTGTGATATCTCCCTTCTCAGCTCAGCTGATTCGTGGTATTGTTCCACGCAATTTGGCTTATGTGCGCTCCATAAGACAATCTGATGGATCGCACCCTTTTGTGGTTCATCTCCCGAAGGCGCGAACATCCCTGCATCAGAACTCGTTCCATTACAGAGCGGGGAAGCTGTGGAACTCCGTTCCCACGCGAGTGTTCCCGTAGCGTTGCAACAGTTCAAAAAGAACTGCAACCGATTTTTGGTGGCATCTCGGGGCGCCCACTCGGCGCTATAGGTTCGCCTCTCCCGAGAGAAGACTAATAAAAAAAAAAACGGGTATGCCATCAGCTCCGGGGATTTATTCTTCTAATTCGTCATCCTACTACTAATCCTCTGTAGGTCCGTGAACGTTTATAAAGCTTATGTTCTGAAACTTGCTCGCACGGGAAGAGTGCACAGCCTTTAATTAAAGCCGATGATGGCAGGATTCAGTTTTTGGCTGAGTAGAAAGCGTACCCCGAGCGCATGGTGTTTTCCATGACAGCTGTAATAAATGTCATACTCGTTTCTTTGAATAACAAGAAACCTTATTTATTGCAATGCTGTTATGTTAGCCTTTTATTCGGATGGGGCATATGCTAGCTGTTGTGCAGCTCGAGCTCTGTATAGTGAACGGACGTTCCATGAGAAAATTCTTAAATCGTTTAGCCATTTTCGTTTCCGTGCTCGTCGTCATGTATCCGGTCCATATCCGAGGCTTGTTAAATTTGCCATAATAATTCGTTTTTACGCGCATGGTTTTTTTTATTTTTTTTTTATTAGACTTCTCTCGGGAAAGGCGAACCTATAGCGCCGAGTGGGCACCCCGAGATGCCACCAAATAACTGTTGCAGTTCTTTTTGAACAGCTGAAGGTTGTAACGCTCCGGGAACACTCGCGTGGGAAGAGAGTTCCACAACTTCCCTGCTCTGTAACGGAACGAGTTCTGATGCAGGGATGTTCGCACCGTCGGAAGATGAACCACAAACGGGTGCGATCCGTCGGATTGTCTTGTGGAGCGCACATAAGCCGAATTGCGCGGAACAATATCACGAATCTCCGAAGAACAGTACCCGTGATAATATCTGTAAAACAGACAGAGGTCGGCTACGCGCCTTCGATGTGATAGCGACTGCAGTCCCGATGTCAGCGCGGAGTCCCCGATCAGGCGGATCGCTCGTCTCTGTATGCTCTCAAGTAGGTCGAGGGTATGTTTAGGAGCCGAGCTCCAAACATGAGAGCAATATTCGAGCGCGGGTTTAATTTGGGATTTATATAGGAGAAGAAGTTGGGTCGGAGTCAAATATTTCTTGGCTCTAAAAAGATAGCTCAGTTTTCCTGAGGCTGACCTGGCGATGCCCGACACATGTTTATGCCATGATACATTCCCAAAGAGCGTGACGCCGGGCAACTTCAAGCTTTCCCCGGCCTCGAGGGCCCGGCCATTCATCATCAGCTGTGGAACCGATGATCCATTTTTTTTTGTGAATGTTGTATATTGCGTCTTCGTTGCATTGAAGTCGACGAGATTGGTCCTTCCTCACTGCAGGACCCTATCTAGATCCTGATTCAGAGACTCGACCTGTCTACATCTCAGCTGATGCGACGCAGATGCACCAATCGGCCGAACACTCGAAAAGGAGGAAACAAGCGTACTATCATCCACAAAACTGAACACTTTGTTGTCCGTTGTCTCCAACAAATCATTTATGTGAAGCAAGAACAAGGTTGGAGCCAAAATAGAACCTTGGGGCACCCCTGAATTAACAGGATACAGATCCGAACACTCGCCGTCCACAACAACTCGGATGGATCGATTCTCGAGGAAGCTCCTCGTCCAGTCGCAAAGCTGTTGGGAAAGTCCATATGAACGAAGTTTGCTAAGCAATGCCCCATGCCAGACGCGGTCAAAAGCCTTGGAGATATCCAATGCGACTGCCATTGATTCACCATGATGTTCAATCGCAGATGTCAATATATCGGTTATAAGTGTCAAAAGGTCTCCCGTGGACCGCCTGCCACGGAATCCGTATTGACGGTCATTCAGAAGTTCGTTGCACTCCAAATTCTTAACTAACTCTGTATTGATGACTTTTTCCATTACCTTAGATAAAATAGACAGTAATGCTATCGGACGGTAATTTTGTGGGAGACACTTTTTTCCCGTCTTTGGGATTGACTGAACTCGAGCGATTTTCCAGCAGGCAGGAAAGGTCCTCCGTGCATAAGATAAGGGGAAGAGTCTGCCAAGAACCGGCGATAGTTCTGGAGTACAGTTCTTAAGGACTATTGCTGGTATTCCGTCCGGGCCGGTTGCCTTCCTACAATCCAGTTCACGTAGAATGCATTGAATAGTGCGCGGACGAAATCTCACATCCCGCATGGAAGACGGTCCCGGCGCGATAACAGGTGGCTCCAAAAGGCCGGGATCGAGGTTTGAATTCGCGGAAAATAAATTCGCGAACACATTAGCTTTATCCTTTGAATTCGTGACTAACTTTCCGCTGTCTGTCATCAACGGAGGGAAGGAGGAGTTTGCGAAGTTGCTGCTGACAGCTTTTGCCATTGACCAGAAGGAGCGCGAACCAGTTGGGCACCGAAGGAGCCTTCTGATCACCCTGTCGTTGTGAGCTTTCTTCGCGGTATCAATCATCTGGTTATTAGCCTTGCGCCAACCTTTCTCAGGATGTCGCTGCATGCATTGGTTCACTACTTGGCGGGTGCCAAAGTCGCTATCCAGGGGTATCACATGGTGACTGCATGTCAACTTGGATTGAACAGGGACAAGGATCGTCCTGGTCTTCGTCGGGCGGAAAGCAATCAGAGACTTTGCCCTGTATGTTCGCTCCCATTCTCCCTTTCTCTTTTTTTACACTTTTTAATTTGCATTTTTTTTTTTATTTCGTATTCACATCTTAAGTCCAGATTTCAACTCTCCTCTATGGATTGCTACTCAAGACTCTCATCGACTGATGCGAAACGACCGGTTCTATTTTGTTGTTTTTTGAGAAAACTAGATCATGTTATATATAGTTTATACAACACTTATTTACTACCGTGGCTTCCGGTTTGGTTAAGCCCGTGAGGAGGTGGCTTCCGACTCGTAGAGTCAGTAAGGGTTGGCTTACGGCTTGTTAGCCCATAGGGTGTTTTCTTTCGGTTGGTTGGCTTCCGCTGATCGTTGACCCCGTAGATTACTTCCAGCTTGTTTTGCGCTATCGCTGTTAGGAGAATTGTGCCTTCACAAATTGAATTGGATCTGGTCGTCTTACAAGCCCATCTTTTTATATATTATCCTGTTGGCTTCTCCATGTGTTCAACCGAACTTTCGAATCTTGGTGTGAATTCAAAAAGATAGATTGCAATTTTAGTTTTGAGAATGGGAAATACATGCATCTCAAGGTGATGAGAATTTGATTTGGCTATGGCAAATAGCACGCGATGGATGAAAACAAATATCTCTGGTATGTATGCATGAAATTATTTTGTGAGGATATTAAACACATCCTTAGGAGGAAATGGCCCCAAAGTTACTTGTCGGCCCTAGGACAGGCAATATTACTTGCGGACCAATTCCGAATAGACATTAAACCACAAAGGCAAGGGCAATTCACCCCCCCCCCCCATGGTTATTATCACCTAAGATATTCAACACCGATTTAAGCCTACTCCCGAAAAATAAAACAAACCACCTAGAATACCAACAACATTCTCGGCATATCAAAAACCAACACCGCCAGTGGAACCTACTTTTCACCGACGGATCCAAAACAAAGGTCGGCACATCATTTGCGATAGTCAACAGCGCCAAAATAGTAATCAGAAAGGGACTTATACCCGAATTCTGTTCCATACGAAGCAACCGCTGTACTGGAAGCAATTAAGTTACTAAAAAAGGACAAGACACTTATTTGTACAGACAGCCTATCAACCATCCAAGCAATAAGGAACCCAAACAATGGAAACCGAATCATTCACTTGATCCAGCATAGTTTATTCTATAAACAAAACAAAATAAAGCTTCTCTGGGTGCCAAGCCATAGTGGGATGGCAGGCAACGAAGCAGCAGATGCTGCTGCAAAACTGGCCATCAAGGAACCCCTAATAACTTTTTTCGTTGAAAATAGCAAGGACTTACATAGATACTTCAATAGTGAGCTCCACAATTTAGAACAAAAGGACGGGGCAGAGTACAGGCATACGTATGCAGTAGTAAACCCCAGAAGAGAACCCATCACATATCCGCCAACAGCCGCAAAACATAAAATCAGGGGCTTCCTCCGGCTGCGCCTTGGGCACACATTTATCACCAACCAACATCTCATCAGCAGGAGTAATCCCCCTACCTGCCACATCTGTACATTCAACTCCAACCTATCCTCCAAACACATACTATTTGAATGTGCAGGGGTAAAAGACGCCAACATTACAACGACGACATCATCAACATCATATCCGAACCATCATCCTCTAATTTCGATAAGCTCTACAAACTACTACCCTTAGTTAAGCTACAAAATCTAGTGTAAACAATATTTAATATTTATATTACTTTCCGAAAGCCTTAGTCGCTAGTGCTATTAGACTTAAGTTACCATCTAATTTACTTGCATTGTAATAAATAATAATAATAATAATAATATTTTGTATGCGACGTTGTGTAATGTTGCGTTATGAGAACTTTTGAGTTGCGTACGAGGGTTGCCTCTTATGTTTCGGGATTTGCCAACCCTAGTGTTGCAATCCGGCAATTGACAGCTCTGTCGTAAAGTTGGACATTTTTGAGGTTATACGCACTCAGAACGTTTTGACATACGAGCGCTATTTGTGTTGTTTACAGTAACTTAAAAGATTCATCTCGGCCCAAAAATGGAATTAAATCATCAACATTTTCGTGCGATTATTTTTTACAACTTTCGGCGTGGATTAACTCAGCAACAGTGCATGGATGAACTTAATTCAATTTTTGGCGATGAAGCTCCATCAAGGACCAGTGTTTATCGATGGTATGGTGAATTCAATCGTGGTCGTAGTTCACTCCAAGATGAATTTCGTGAAGGTCGTCCAAAATCAGTTGTTGTTCCGAAAACCATTGATGCTGTGCGCGAACTGATATTGGAAGATCGTCATGTGACCTATCGTGAGATTGAGACAACCTTAGGCGTTAGTGTGACCAGCATACATTCAATATTGCATAAACATTTGACCGTCAAAAAAATTTGTTCTCGTTGGATCCCACACAATTTGTCAATCGCCCAAAAAAAGGCTCGTGTCAGTTGGTCGAAAGAAATGCTCAAAAAATACGGTCGCGGTGCTTCGAAACACGTCTATGACATCGTGACAGGTGATGAATCGTGGATTTACGCGTATGAGCCCGAAAGTAAACAGCAGTCGACTGTCTGGGTGTTTCAAGATGAGCCAAATCCAACAAAAGTTGTTCGCGCACGAAGCACTTCCAAGCAAATGGTCGCCTGTTTTTTCGGAAAAACTGGACATGGCGCAACCGTACCACTAGAACAACGCAGAACAGTCAATTCTGAGTGCTACACAACCATTTGTTTGCCAGTTGTCTTCCAAGAAATCAGGAAAACCAACCGCCGAAGACGGATCACTCTTCACCACGACAATGCGAGCTCTCACACATCGGCTGCGACAACTGCATTTTTGAGCACCCAAAACATCGATTTGATGGGTCATCCGCCGTATAGTCCTGACTTGGCACCGAATGACTTCTTTTTATTCCCGTACGTAAAAAACAAACTGAGAGGTCAACGTTTTTCGACACCTGAAGAAGCGGTTGCGGCATTCAGAATGCATGTGTTGGAGATACCTCAATCAGAGTGGCAAAAGTGCTTCGGCAATTGGTTCAAACGCATGCAAAAGTCTATAGATCTTCATGGGGAATATTTTGAAAAACAATAAAGTGATTTTCGATGATCAATATTTGTTTTTGTTCTCTAATCCCGAAATATAAAAGGCAACCCTCGTACAGCAGTTTTGTATGTAATGCTATATGTTTGCACAATGCTATTATGCGTATAGCATACATGTTATACGTATGTAAATATTATTGATTATTGATATAAAGATTATTGAATTGCATGCGTATACATGTTATGTGTATGCGAATACTAGAGTATGGGAGTAATGGAATTCTGCGTGCAACAATCATACGATGTAACCGTAACCGCATGATCTTTTCAATGGCGATGATTGATCTCGAGTTTATGTGTATCGGTATCATAACTGGGCATTTGTATGCGCCAGTGTAAGTTTATGTTTAATGTTTTAATTTTACGTTTTATATTTTATGTATGTAAACTGTGAAAATATCAATGAATGTTTTATGTGTAATTAAAAAACTGTTTTCCGTTTAAAGTTTATGCTCAATATATTTATTTTTTTTATGTGTAATTTAAAAATGTAAAAATTTAAGTTTTGTATTTTACGAGTGTGAAAATGTAAAAATATGAATTCAAGTTTTATGTTTTGGTTTCTCAGCTGACCAAAGGTGCTGGGGGAGTTACTACGTAACAACCCACATGCATGTTAAACATCCACAGGAATGTTAAACATCTAAAGAAATATAAATGGTCTCAACGAATAGTAGTCATCCATGGGTATGTTGGACGCATGTTGGGCATCTACAGGGATGTACGACGCGGCCATAGGCACTTAATATATACAGTACATCTAAGACACCAATAGATATGTTAGCTATCTTCAGGGATGTTGGACATCCACAACGATGTTAGATATAAATTAGGAAAAAAAAACCGTTACTTTTGCGCTAGGTGGCTTCAATGACACATATCTCTTAGAGTTTGATCAACCAAATTCAAGCTTGTGTTCGTTGGAAAAGTGACATTCCGTATTAAAAAAAATTCCTTTACAGTTTTTGCGGCTGCAACTAGGAGTGGTAATAAAAAAAAGTTTATTAACATATTCTTGTATAACACTACACTTATCTTGTGTCACAACCATAGAATTAATAACAATTTGGTTTTATCGTGTTTTGTTGGGACACAGGAAAAGTGGGACAGATCAAGAGAACAGTACTAACGCACTGATCTTGTTCGGAGATAAAAAAGGGAAAATAACAAGGGGAACAAAGTAAACAAAAAAGTAAGACAGTGATAAAATAGATGTAGCGATCCCAAATCGCTACCCCTATCTAAATCCCCAACATCATCCATAATCCTATAACGAAAATCCCAAATTTCATATTGAATCAATGAGCGATAAATTAAACCAAAAGCCAATTATCCCACATTGATTCAAAATTCCACATAATAAACCCAAATCCCAAACTTTCCATTTATCCAAATTCCACATTGAGTCACATGTACAACGAATTTAACCAAAAGTTAATTCATCGTACATTGACTCAATTCCTAAAAATCCTAACATCATGAAATGCTAAATTCAAAACGCATTTCATGATTCCCTTCCCAGAATCTATCCAACAAAACCCTTTAAATAATTCCCAGAACAAAATTTCAATCGAAGCACTAAGTCATTGTGTGTATTTCTTGGAATTTTGACATTAAAATAGTTGACAAAAGTCAACTCCAAAATCTATAAAAGGGGAGTGCGTTCAACAACCAATTTCAAATCACCCTTGTACTTTTAAATATACACAAAGAATAAAGTTAAGTGTCGTTGTTTTAACTTGACCTTTCCGCGTCTTTCATTTTTACCGTCGACACTCCGGGCTCTTCTCCCGCCGTTTCGGGAAAGCACGGCCCGGAGCATTACATAGAGAAGACTTGGCTAAAACGTTAAAAACTATTTGTAACAACTTTTGCGGTTTCGAGAAAGGATTCCCCTCTCTCCTATCGGGGAAATGCGTAGTATACTGAAGCAAAATTTACACAAATAACGGCCAAAGAAGGTGTTGCACGAGACAACTAGTTATGATGAGGTTGTGTCATATATTAATATGTTTGAATAACTCCCCTGTGGGGGTTAAGGTTGTATGCCGACGTACGGCAAGTATTGACTTTCTTCCCCAACTGCACTCATCGATTGTTCCGTCGTAAATTGTTCAAGGTGAAAGATGGAATAAATAAAAATGCACTGATGTGGTTTCGTCGTTTAAATGTTTCTTTATTGTATTGTTTTTTTTCCTTTACACTTAACTCAGAACTTATGATTATTAATATTACTAGATTGATTTTTTTTATAAATATTATCCAGGAATGAACACATCTTTCCCGACACCGTGACCGCAGTCATATAAATTTAAACTGGACTTATTATTAAATTGAATAGAGACTTGTAGCGGTTCTTTAATACATTCCCAAAGAACCGCCCATCCTCTTAAATGAACCACCTTCCAAAGCCACCATACCTACCTGCAATTTCGGGCAGCGTAAGCTACCCTTCATTCTCTTTCACCTGAAAGTTAAACCTCATTAAGGCATGCATCACATTGAATTTTTCCGTTTATGAACCGTACCATATCTCCATCGGCTCGGCTTGTCAGCAATTATAATAGATAAATACTAGCTGGCCAGCGTAATTGTTGACATAGCCGTAGCCGATGAGTAGTAGGGTTATAGGGCTTCTGGCTCACTTTTTTGTATGAAAAATGGCGTGGCATTGCCAGATGCGAATTTCCCCCAGTAAAAATGTTGGTGTGTATAACAGTTGGCCGGGCGATCGGTTTGTGTGTATAACAGTTTGCAGTTGGTTGGGGGGTCGGTTTGTGTGTATAACAGTTTGTTGTTTTGAGATGGGTGGGATATTTTTGTTGGTTCTTTGGTTTGGTGGGTGTTTGAATATGTTATTATTAGTCGTTGAGTTGGGGTAATATATATATGGGATTTTTTGTGGTTTTTGTTGCCAGATGTGGTTGATATTTGTGAAGTGGGTTTGAATCATTGAGTCGAGTAGTAATAAATGGGAATTTTGTCATGATGTTGCCAGATGTGGTTGATATTTGTGAAGTGGGTTTGAGTCATTGAGTCGAGTAGTAATAAATGGGAATTTTGTCATGATGTTGCCAGATGTGGTTGATATTTGTGAAGTGGGTTTGAGTCATTGAGTAGAGTAGTAATAAATGAGATTTTGCCATGATGTTGCCAGATGCGGTTGATGTTCCAGTCTGTGTGTATGATAGTTGATATTTGTGAAGTGGAATGGATGTCAGACCTTTGGGGGTGTTGTTATCAGTTGTAGTAATCTTCTGGTGGATGTTTTTGCTGAGGCTTTTTTTTAATTGGGGATGTGAAATGGGTATATGTTTTTGCTGATTCTTAGAACAGTTCATTTGTCAATGAAAAAATGGATGGGGTTTTTTGTTGGAGATTAATACTCAACTTCAACTAAGACGCAGACCTAAGCCAGTACCCAGCAGCTGCGATAACAGGGCGAGGCTTTTTGCTCTATGCTGAAATGGGTTGTGCTTTTGGCTTTTCTCTCGGTTGATGAGAACTTTTTTTGAATATACCACTTGGGAGTAAATCTAAGATGATTCTTAATACATGGACATTTTTGGTGATTCTATATGCTTTTAGACTATCGGGCTTTTTGCTATATATTGAATATGGGCTATTTTTAGCGCTACAATTTTGAGTTTTTATATGGATATATTGTTAATTGCATACTTTAGGGGATACGCATTATTCATATGATATATTAAATTGTTTGTGTTTTTGGCTTTTGTTTCGGTTAAAGTTTGGAGTAGGTTAATTGAGGGACAAAAATATAGTAATAGTGTTGTTATCAGTTGTTTTAATTTTGTTCAGATGTGGTTCATGGTTGTTTGGCTTGTTGTGTTCTTATCAGTTGAGCAAATCTTTAGTGGTTCCTGGATTTGTTATCTCAGTAAGTGAATTATGTATTAGGGTTGGGTGATTAGCGTTCAAGGTTAAAGTTTGGGGTAGGGTAATTGTGTAACAAAAATATAGTAGTAGTGTTGTTATCAGCTATTTTAATTTTGTTCAGATGTGATTCATGGTTGTTTGGCTTGTTGCGTATTTGTTATCAGTTGAGCAAATCTTTAGTAGTTCGTGGATTTGTTATCACGGTAAGTGAATTAAGTATTAGGTTTGGGTGATTAGCGTTCAAGGGTAATTGTATGATATGATCAGTTGGTATTTTTGAATTGTGTGTGTGAATATGTGATAGATGATTCATGATTGTTTGGCAGTGAATATATTATTATTTCGTCATTGAGTTTGAGTAATATATATGGGAATTTTTAGAGTGATTCTATCTTGAAATGGGCGTATGTTTTAGCTGTTTCTTAATATATGGAAATTTTTTGTGATTCTATCTGCTTTTGGCTTTTGTTTCGGTTGTCGAGGGCTTTTTCAGTAAATCTAAGCTGATTCTTAATATATGAGAATTTTTGATGATTCTATATGCTTTTTGGGGCTTTTTGCTCTATACTGAAATGCTACTACTTGATAGTAAATCTATGTTGAAATGGACTTTTTTGCTATATTGAATATGTGCTTTTTTGGGGATTGTCTGGGGTGCTAAAGGCTTTTTTATGAATATATTCACTTGGCAGTAAATCTATGTTGAAATATATATAGAAATACAGGATTTAAATTTGAAAAAAGAAGAAAAAATCATCATCAAATCCAATATTTGAGGTGGGATTAGCTAGGAAATAAAAAAATCAACATCATCAACTGGTGAGTTACCTTATATATATTAATTGTTATTCATTTTTTTGACGCGGTGCTAGTATTTATTTTTGTGTATTGTATCGTGAGTCTAGCAATAATAATAATAATAATCCCGATGTTTTTGCTATTGCTGCATAATGTATGAAAATGACTCATCATCGTAATCGTTTGGGCTGTTGTTGTTGTTCTGTTACTAGTTGCGAGCATCTTCAGTGGGTTGGGGATTTGTACTTATTATCAGTATTTTTTCAATTTGAGGTGTGTGATGCATAGTTGTTTTGGCTTGTTGTACTGTTATCATTTGTAGTAAAATAGAGGCGTGTTATCAGTAGTTGTTCGTGGATTTATATGGAAGTGATTCATTGTCGGTTGGGATTCTTTCTTATCTCAGTATGTGAATTAAGTCTTAGGTTTGGATGATCAGCGTACAGGGTTAAAGTTTGAAGTAGGTTAATTGTATGACATGGTTGGTTGTCGATTTGTCTGGAAGTTGAGGGTTTTTTATATATTATTATTAGTCATTGAGCTGAGTAATATATAGGAATTTTTGTTGTTCGAGGGATATGGTATGGAAGTGATGATATAAGACTTAGATTTGGATGATCACAGCGTTCAAGGTTAAAGTTTGAGGATAGGTTAATTGTGTGACATAGTTTTGGGGATTCTTTCTTATCTCAGCATGTGAATTAAGTCTTAGGTTTGGATGATCAGCGTTATTTTCTAATCTGTATTTATTGATATATTGTTCGAATGTTTTTATTATTATCTAGTGTGGTTATATTAGGCTGTTGTTGTTGCTGTATTTAGTTTATTGTTATAATGATGTTATGTTTTATTGTTCAAAGTTTTGAGATCTTTTGAAAGTTCTTTGTTTGCTTATAATCATATGGGGTATTTTTGAAAAGCACAGGCAGTTTTTATATGGATATATTAGTATGGGTAGACTTTTTTTCGCGCTACAATGTTGTTAATAGCGAATATATTATTATTAGTCATTGAGCTGAGTATTATAAGGGAATTTTTTGTAGCTTGTTGTTATATTAATTATGTGTGTATGTATGTGTATGTGTGTGTATTGATGGGCAAATACCTGAATTTCACCTGTTGAGCTGTTGTCAGTTGTACACATCTTGGATTGCAGTGGAGGCGTTGTTAGCATTAGTTGTTCGCGGATTTTATATGGAAGTGATGAATTAAGTCTTAGGTTTGGGTGATCAGCATTCAAGGTTAAAGTTTGGGGGTAAGTTAAGTGTGTGGCATAGTTGTTCGTGGATTTGTATGGAAGTGATTCATTATCGTTTGGCGTAGTGGTTTGGAATTCTTTCTTATCTCAGTATGTGAATTAAGTCTTAGGTTTCGATGATCAGCGTTCAAGATTATAGTTTATAATTATGTGTATGTATCGGTGTCAAGAGAGAAAGAGAGAAAGAGAGAAAAAGAGAGAAAGAGAGAGCAAGAGAGAGAAAGAGAGTCTATTTGTGGACGAATGAGATGGGTGTATGCGTAATAATGAATGAATTTCGGTATATATAAGACCATCTTGACTAGTTAGAAATCAATCGCCTCACTAAACCATTAAAGAAGAACACAAAAAGTTTCCATTGTGGTATATATTTGGCTGAGCAGGAAAATTGTTGCCATAGGATTAAAACAAAAAAAATCAACAACAAAAAACGGTAAGTTAACACCTATTATTAATCATTTTTAGGATGTTTAATTTATTTGTTCAAATGTTATGTGTTATATTCGGGGGATTTTAATCATCGAGACAGCCCTTTTTTTCTGAAAGCGTAACAAAGCAAAAGAATTAACAGTAAATTTTTCATTACTTTTTTAGGGAAAATATGTCTGCTAACGAGAGCAACACCAGCAACATCTACAATAATAACAATAACAACAATAATAATATTAGGAAAAGAACGGGGCAACAACAACAACCACCAACAATGTCAGGAGAACAACCTGCAAAGAAATTCAAACAGCAGACCTATAAAAGATGCTTGTTCTGTGATGTGGGTGTTGAGGAACAGCGTTGGTTCCAACATCAAAGAAAAAATACCCACAAAGCAAACGCCCAACAAGCTCTTAATGAAAATGTTTCCTTAATAGCAAGCGCATTCCAAAATCGTATCAAAATATTTGCCATTACCAACAAAGATGAGAGTATGATAAATGTGAATACGTTATTTGAAAAAAATATTCCATTGATTAACGAGTTACTACAAGATGAATTGAAAGTTTTGAAAGCTTTTAAATTTAGTATGGAGCTTTTTGCTAACTTTGCGAAACTATCCAAAGAATGTGAAGAGATAATGCAAATAGATATAAAAAGCATGCAAACTAAAATGTACACGATTGAGAAAGAGAAAGAGATAAGAGAAAATTTGAGCACGGCAATTGAAAATATCAAGGCAAAATTGGAAGAGTTCCAAGAAAAAGATAGCGGATGGGCGTTGTTAACATTTCAGAGGATCGAAATTAACATCAACAAATACGAGCCATTTCGAGCTTCTTCGCATTTTAGTCTACCTAAACAGATATCGAACAAAAAAGGTTGCATCAATGTGAAAAACAACGATGATTACTGCTTTAAATGGGCCATTTTATCGGCTTTCAGTAATGACACACATCATGCTCACAGGCCATCGCACTATAAAATTGACAACATTGCAAGCGAAACAATAGTATACAATGATCAAGTACTTTGTTTCAAGAATATGCAATTTCCTCTGGCAGTCAAAGACACGAGCATATTCGAAGCAAATAATCCAACCATTAGTATAAATGTTTTTGGTTATGAGATTAATGATAAAGGGCAATATAAGATAATTGGACCCTACTATCATACTCGTGAGGAAAAAGCAAAGCATATTAACTTGCTTTATTGTGAAAGTCCCGATGAGAATAAAACGCATTATGTATACATTAAAAACATCTCGCGTTTGTTGAGAAGCCAGTTAGCTAAACATACCACTCGAATGCATCTATGTAACGGCTGCTTACAACAGTTCACCACTGAATCCGGACTGCAAAAACACAAGAGTGAATGCCGCAAATTAATTACAACCATGTCCGAGGGAAAAAGTCAAATGGAGAAATCGAACACATAACAAAATATAATACGGTTTACAAATCAAATTACGAATTGTTAGATATGAGGAAAGCGAAACAAACATATCACATGATTATATCTTAAGAAGCATATATATAAATAAATAATACGAATATTACTATTGAAATAACTGTGTGTTTTATTTATTCAATATTAATCAAGTCGATGTATCCATTCTTTTCATTTATAATTTTACATTTAATCACTTCATTAACAAATGGTCTATATATTCTTCTTTTGTGGTTAGTCCATTTCAATAGTCCTTCTTTATTGTTGTTGTTGTTAGACAAGCGAACAAGATCTCCTACACCTCGTATTTGTTTATGTTAATTTCAAGTCGTCATCACTCTTATCTTATTTTCCATCCGGTCCCACGAACTAATGTTGATTTCTATATAGTAAGTTGTTGGTTATTCGAATATTGATCATTCATTTTCCCCCCATGAGTCTTAGAGTATCAAATATAGCCCCACCATAACATCATATGACAAGACCTGTTTACTACCTTGATTGGACGCGGTATCAGAGAGGGGTGGTACGAGCCTTAGGCGAAGTCCGAGCCTTAGGCGAAGTCAGTTTTTTGATGAGGAGATCTCAAGAATTCTTCAAACTCATTTCCTCTGTAATATCAAAAGGAATCCCGAACTTGTTTGAACCGGCGAACGATTAGTAACACATAAAGTTCCTCTCACACCTAATCCAAGCAAATATGCGTCATCGTACCCATTAGATGGTTTGCAATCAAAGGCATACTGACTGTATTATAACCGCCCCTCTCTGATGCCTCATCGAATCAAATCAGTAAACAGTTCTCTATGTACCGGATGTATTATAAACAGGTGGCTCCAAACAGGGTGGGTTCTTCAAACAGGGCGGATCCAAACAGGGCGGTTCCAAACAGGGCGATTCCAAACAGGGCGATTCCAAACAGGCGGTTTCTTTAAACAGGGCGGTTCCAAACAGGGCGATTGCAAACAGGCTGTCTCTTCAAACAGGGCGGTTCCAAACAGGCGGTTTCTTCAAACAGGGCGATTCCAAACAGGGCGATTCCAAACAGGCGGGTTCTTCAAACAGGGCGGTTCTTTCAAACACGCTGTATTATGTACCACCCCTCTCTGATACCGCGTCCAATCAAGGTAGTAAACAGGTCTTGTCATATGATGTTATGGTGGGGCTATATTTGATACTCTAAGACTCATGGGGGGAAAATGAATGACCAATATTCGAATAACCAACAACTTACTATATAGAAATCAACATTAGTTCGTGGGACCGGATGGAAAATAAGATAAGAGTGATGACGACTTGAAATTAACATAAACAAATACGAGGTGTAGGAGATCTTGTTCGCTTGTCTAACAACAACAACAATAAAGAAGGACTATTGAAATGGACTAACCACAAAAGAAGAATATATAGACCATTTGTTAATGAAGTGATTAAATGTAAAATTATAAATGAAAAGAATGGATACATCGACTTGATTAATATTGAATAAATAAAACACACAGTTATTTCAATAGTAATATTCGTATTATTTATTTATATATATGCTTCTTAAGATATAATCATGTGATATGTTTGTTTCGCTTTCCTCATATCTAACAATTCGTAATTTGATTTGTAAACCGTATTATATTTTGTTATGTGTTCGATTTCTCCATTTGACTTTTTCCCTCGGACATGGTTGTAATTAATTTGCGGCATTCACTCTTGTGTTTTTGCAGTCCGGATTCAGTGGTGAACTGTTGTAAGCAGCCGTTACATAGATGCATTCGAGTGGTATGTTTAGCTAACTGGCTTCTCAACAAACGCGAGATGTTTTTAATGTATACATAATGCGTTTTATTCTCATCGGGACTTTCACAATAAAGCAAGTTAATATGCTTTGCTTTTTCCTCACGAGTATGATAGTAGGGTCCAATTATCTTATATTGCCCTTTATCATTAATCTCATAACCAAAAACATTTATACTAATGGTTGGATTATTTGCTTCGAATATGCTCGTGTCTTTGACTGCCAGAGGAAATTGCATATTCTTGAAACAAAGTACTTGATCATTGTATACTATTGTTTCGCTTGCAATGTTGTCAATTTTATAGTGCGATGGCCTGTGAGCATGATGTGTGTCATTACTGAAAGCCGATAAAATGGCCCATTTAAAGCAGTAATCATCGTTGTTTTTCACATTGATGCAACCTTTTTTGTTCGATATCTGTTTAGGTAGACTAAAATGCGAAGAAGCTCGAAATGGCTCGTATTTGTTGATGTTAATTTCGATCCTCTGAAATGTTAACAACGCCCATCCGCTATCTTTTTCTTGGAACTCTTCCAATTTTGCCTTGATATTTTCAATTGCCGTGCTCAAATTTTCTCTTATCTCTTTCTCTTTCTCAATCGTGTACATTTTAGTTTGCATGCTTTTTATATCTATTTGCATTATCTCTTCACATTCTTTGGATAGTTTCGCAAAGTTAGCAAAAAGCTCCATACTAAATTTAAAAGCTTTCAAAACTTTCAATTCATCTTGTAGTAACTCGTTAATCAATGGAATATTTTTTTCAAATAACGTATTCACATTTATCATACTCTCATCTTTGTTGGTAATGGCAAATATTTTGATACGATTTTGGAATGCGCTTGCTATTAAGGAAACATTTTCATTAAGAGCTTGTTGGGCGTTTGCTTTGTGGGTATTTTTTCTTTGATGTTGGAACCAACGCTGTTCCTCAACACCCACATCACAGAACAAGCATCTTTTATAGGTCTGCTGTTTGAATTTCTTTGCAGGTTGTTCTCCTGACATTGTTGGTGGTTGTTGTTGTTGCCCCGTTCTTTTCCTAATATTATTATTGTTGTTATTGTTATTATTGTAGATGTTGCTGGTGTTGCTCTCGTTAGCAGACATATTTTCCCTAAAAAAGTAATGAAAAATTTACTGTTAATTCTTTTGCTTTGTTACGCTTTCAGAAAAAAAGGGCTGTCTCGATGATTAAAATCCCCCGAATATAACACATAACATTTGAACAAATAAATTAAACATCCTAAAAATGATTAATAATAGGTGTTAACTTACCGTTTTTTGTTGTTGATTTTTTTTGTTTTAATCCTATGGCAACAATTTTCCTGCTCAGCCAAATATATACCACAATGGAAACTTTTTGTGTTCTTCTTTAATGGTTTAGTGAGGCGATTGATTTCTAACTAGTCAAGATGGTCTTATATATACCGAAATTCATTCATTATTACGCATACACCCATCTCATTCGTCCACAAATAGACTCTCTTTCTCTCTCTTGCTCTCTCTTTCTCTCTTTTTCTCTCTTTCTCTCTTTCTCTCTTGACACCGATACATACACATAATTATAAACTATAATCTTGAACGCTGATCATCGAAACCTAAGACTTAATTCACATACTGAGATAAGAAAGAATTCCAAACCACTACGCCAAACGATAATGAATCACTTCCATACAAATCCACGAACAACTATGCCACACACTTAACTTACCCCCAAACTTTAACCTTGAATGCTGATCACCCAAACCTAAGACTTAATTCATCACTTCCATATAAAATCCGCGAACAACTAATGCTAACAACGCCTCCACTGCAATCCAAGATGTGTACAACTGACAACAGCTCAACAGGTGAAATTCAGGTATTTGCCCATCAATACACACACATACACATACATACACACATAATTAATATAACAACAAGCTACAAAAAATTCCCTTATAATACTCAGCTCAATGACTAATAATAATATATTCGCTATTAACAACATTGTAGCGCGAAAAAAAGTCTACCCATACTAATATATCCATATAAAAACTGCCTGTGCTTTTCAAAAATACCCCATATGATTATAAGCAAACAAAGAACTTTCAAAAGATCTCAAAACTTTGAACAATAAAACATAACATCATTATAACAATAAACTAAATACAGCAACAACAACAGCCTAATATAACCACACTAGATAATAATAAAAACATTCGAACAATATATCAATAAATACAGATTAGAAAATAACGCTGATCATCCAAACCTAAGACTTAATTCACATGCTGAGATAAGAAAGAATCCCCAAAACTATGTCACACAATTAACCTATCCTCAAACTTTAACCTTGAACGCTGTGATCATCCAAATCTAAGTCTTATATCATCACTTCCATACCATATCCCTCGAACAACAAAAATTCCTATATATTACTCAGCTCAATGACTAATAATAATATATAAAAAACCCTCAACTTCCAGACAAATCGACAACCAACCATGTCATACAATTAACCTACTTCAAACTTTAACCCTGTACGCTGATCATCCAAACCTAAGACTTAATTCACATACTGAGATAAGAAAGAATCCCAACCGACAATGAATCACTTCCATATAAATCCACGAACAACTACTGATAACACGCCTCTATTTTACTACAAATGATAACAGTACAACAAGCCAAAACAACTATGCATCACACACCTCAAATTGAAAAAATACTGATAATAAGTACAAATCCCCAACCCACTGAAGATGCTCGCAACTAGTAACAGAACAACAACAACAGCCCAAACGATTACGATGATGAGTCATTTTCATACATTATGCAGCAATAGCAAAAACATCGGGATTATTATTATTATTGCTAGACTCACGATACAATACACAAAAATAAATACTAGCACCGCGTCAAAAAAATGAATAACAATTAATATATATAAGGTAACTCACCAGTTGATGATGTTGATTTTTTTATTTCCTAGCTAATCCCACCTCAAATATTGGATTTGATGATGATTTTTTCTTCTTTTTTCAAATTTAAATCCTGTATTTCTATATATATTTCAACATAGATTTACTGCCAAGTGAATATATTCATAAAAAAGCCTTTAGCACCCCAGACAATCCCCAAAAAAGCACATATTCAATATAGCAAAAAAGTCCATTTCAACATAGATTTACTATCAAGTAGTAGCATTTCAGTATAGAGCAAAAAGCCCCAAAAAGCATATAGAATCATCAAAAATTCTCATATATTAAGAATCAGCTTAGATTTACTGAAAAAGCCCTCGACAACCGAAACAAAAGCCAAAAGCAGATAGAATCACAAAAAATTTCCATATATTAAGAAACAGCTAAAACATACGCCCATTTCAAGATAGAATCACTCTAAAAATTCCCATATATATTACTCAAACTCAATGACGAAATAATAATATATTCACTGCCAAACAATCATGAATCATCTATCACATATTCACACACACAATTCAAAAATACCAACTGATCATATCATACAATTACCCTTGAACGCTAATCACCCAAACCTAATACTTAATTCACTTACCGTGATAACAAATCCACGAACTACTAAAGATTTGCTCAACTGATAACAAATACGCAACAAGCCAAACAACCATGAATCACATCTGAACAAAATTAAAATAGCTGATAACAACACTACTACTATATTTTTGTTACACAATTACCCTACCCCAAACTTTAACCTTGAACGCTAATCACCCAACCCTAATACATAATTCACTTACTGAGATAACAAATCCAGGAACCACTAAAGATTTGCTCAACTGATAAGAACACAACAAGCCAAACAACCATGAACCACATCTGAACAAAATTAAAACAACTGATAACAACACTATTACTATATTTTTGTCCCTCAATTAACCTACTCCAAACTTTAACCGAAACAAAAGCCAAAAACACAAACAATTTAATATATCATATGAATAATGCGTATCCCCTAAAGTATGCAATTAACAATATATCCATATAAAAACTCAAAATTGTAGCGCTAAAAATAGCCCATATTCAATATATAGCAAAAAGCCCGATAGTCTAAAAGCATATAGAATCACCAAAAATGTCCATGTATTAAGAATCATCTTAGATTTACTCCCAAGTGGTATATTCAAAAAAAGTTCTCATCAACCGAGAGAAAAGCCAAAAGCACAACCCATTTCAGCATAGAGCAAAAAGCCTCGCCCTGTTATCGCAGCTGCTGGGTACTGGCTTAGGTCTGCGTCTTAGTTGAAGTTGAGTATTAATCTCCAACAAAAAACCCCATCCATTTTTTCATTGACAAATGAACTGTTCTAAGAATCAGCAAAAACATATACCCATTTCACATCCCCAATTAAAAAAAAGCCTCAGCAAAAACATCCACCAGAAGATTACTACAACTGATAACAACACCCCCAAAGGTCTGACATCCATTCCACTTCACAAATATCAACTATCATACACACAGACTGGAACATCAACCGCATCTGGCAACATCATGGCAAAATCTCATTTATTACTACTCTACTCAATGACTCAAACCCACTTCACAAATATCAACCACATCTGGCAACATCATGACAAAATTCCCATTTATTACTACTCGACTCAATGACTCAAACCCACTTCACAAATATCAACCACATCTGGCAACATCATGACAAAATTCCCATTTATTACTACTCGACTCAATGATTCAAACCCACTTCACAAATATCAACCACATCTGGCAACAAAAACCACAAAAAATCCCATATATATATTACCCCAACTCAACGACTAATAATAACATATTCAAACACCCACCAAACCAAAGAACCAACAAAAATATCCCACCCATCTCAAAACAACAAACTGTTATACACACAAACCGACCCCCCAACCAACTGCAAACTGTTATACACACAAACCGATCGCCCGGCCAACTGTTATACACACCAACATTTTTACTGGGGGAAATTCGCATCTGGCAATGCCACGCCATTTTTCATACAAAAAAGTGAGCCAGAAGCCCTATAACCCTACTACTCCGATGGTTTCTTGCTACGGTTCATATCCATTTATTGCCCCAGTCCCAAGGTTCGCAACACTTGCGACCAATTTCCTTTGTCGGTTATCTACCGATCATGGGATTTGGGCACTAATATGATTGACGTTAGACAATCATACCCCAGATAATGCCGAACGATGCTCCGGCCTGTAAAACAAACAAAAGCCACCATAGCCTAGGGCATAGGCGAGCAAACCATCGGTTTGCTTATCGCCACGAAAAATCTATCGCCTACAATGGCATTAGCATGAACGCCTAAGTAAACACGATGTGCATATCATCGTGACCCTTGAAATAGCGTTTTTGTGTATCTTGAAGCAAAAAACCTATTCCGTTCTCAGGCGCAGGTCATCAAAGATTTATGGCCCTCGAAATAGCGTTTCTGTTTATTTAAGACACAGAAACCTATTTCTCCCTTCGGCGATTTTTCTCCATCGCATATCTCAATAATACCAGTTCATTGCGCCAGCCCATGTTTATTTAGGTGCACTTTCGTCGTCGCCGATATCCCGGCTGAAGGGCAACGTACTTGTGCTATACGCACACATACACAATCCTCCCCTATCGATGAAATTCGCGGGCATCGAACTGATAAATGTACATTACTTTGAGTCAGATCTTATCACGCGAAGAGTGTACACGCACCACGGAGAGTCCATATTCATCCTTCGAACTTAATAAGATCAAAAAGTCGTGTGCGAGTCAGTTTTCAACGGTTACACCACACATTAAAGTCGCGAGTCATTTTTCCGTTAACGCAGCGGAGTCAAGGGGTACGGAGCCCACGATCAAGCAATATCAGAGTCCCGGACAGTCTTGTGAAAATTACAGTTAACTTATATGTCTTTTTTTTTTTTTACATTTCTGTATTTATTGACCATAAATGATTTGTTACAATAAGTAATACAGATAACTTATAATTAGCTTAGCTTTAATCGTTTACACATACTTGCTAGTACATTTTTCAAACATTATTATAAAGTTACATATTTCATGGGTGGACAAGATAGGAGTAGGTGGGGCTTCCTGGAAAAGGTCGGAAAACCAGGATATAATTATTTACTTAACCTATAACTAATTTACTTAACTTAACTTAGCTTAGCCTAACTTATCTAATTATTAAATCTATTATTATTACAATAAGTTAGAGTAGGGTGGGGCGGGAGGTATAGTGGTCGATGGGTAGGATTTGGGTTAGGGTGGGTACTATCAGTCGGGGATATGGGTTGGGGGAACACTTTCTGATTGGTCGTTGAAACGCAAGATATTAGAGAAGGGTTGTATATTACAATATTTAAACTGGTGAGGTGAGAGTTCAGTATTGTGGTATACAATCTCATTGGAGTTGTTGACCAACCTGCCAAAGGTGAAGAGGGTTCTGGTGTGGAGACAGTTCGGGTAGGCAGTTCGGTTGTCTGACGGAGTCGATGTGAGCGCATTTATTATCGGATTGGGATTATTGGGAAGATTTTCGATAAATTTGATGGACAGCTCGAGGAAGCGTCGATCTATACGTTCAATATTAGCGGCATAGTAGAGCGAACTACTGTTGTAATATTTGTGGGAGTTAGGATGTCGGTTGAGGCCAGTGATAAGTCTGAAGCATTTCCTTTCGAAAATGCGTAGCTTCTCCATTTGGGCGGGTGTAATATGGTACCATATCGGGCATGCAATTGTGAGAGTGGGTCTGATTATTTGTTTGTAGATAAGTGATTTGACTTTGGGAGAGAGACCATTCGGTTTGTACATGACTTTTCTGCAGAGGTTCAGTTGGGTTGTGGCTTTACGAATCGTATTTTTAATGTGGGCGGAGAATGACAGATTGTTGGTAAAGGTTATACCTAGATACTTTAAGGTTTTGGAGGGTTTAATTATATTGTTATTTATTTTAATTCTGATTTTATTATGGCAGCGAATAGTGTTGTTTGTACAACTCGTGTTTCTGCCTTTAAAAACTATGAGCTGAGTTTTGGTTGGATTTAGTTGAATTCTCCACTTGGTAAAGTAGGCTGACAGGATTGGGAGATATCTGTTAATACAGTTTCTTGCCTCCTTGACAAGCTTGTTGCTTGAATAAATTAAGGTGTCGTCGGCATAGTTGAGCATTGTTGTATTGGGTAACAGTGGCTGCGGTGCGTCTGATGTATAAAGAAGGTATAGTAGTGGGCTGAGGATGGATCCTTGAGGAACTCCTGCGGTTATGCTATAAGGTGTCGAGAGATTTGAGTTTATTTTCACCATGAACTTTCTATCAGAGAGGTAAGAAGCGAGAAGTTTTGTGGAGTGGATGTTTAATCCATACATTGAATGAAGTTTGTATAACAGTCCTGCGATCCAGACACAGTCGAATGCTTTAGCTATGTCTAGGGAGACACATACCGTTGGGGATTGGTTTTGGAGGTGGGTCGTCACATCATGTGTCAGTTTTAGCAGAGCATGACAAGTGGAGTGTTGTGAGCGGAAGCCAAATTGAGAGTTCGGAATGAGGGAGTTATCCCTGGCAAATGAGAGAAGATTTTTGTAGATTTTACATTCAAGAATCTTGCTAAGCGAGTTTAGCTGCGATATCGGACGGAAGTTATCCGGGTACTTGGAGGGCCCAGATTTGCTAATAGGGACGATCACCGCTGTTTTCCAACTTTTAGGGAAATGTGAAGCGTTTATTATGTGGTTGAGAAAAACGAGAATCGGGAGCAAGTTGCCTGGGTGGAGTCTTTTGAATAGGAGGTTAGGGATTCCATCTAGGCCAGTCGATTTTTTATTGTTACGTGAAGTAATGACTTCGGATAGTTCTTCAAGGCTTAGGAATGTGTCGATTCCTACGGGGTGTGATGCTTTATTGGTTTCGGTGAATTCAGTAATAAATGGTGTGGGGGATGGCTCCAGTGAGCGTGGAATGTAATCGTTCACGGTATCGTGGAAATTTGTTACTGGGAGGGTATCGTTTTGCTTATGGACTTTGCAGAAATGTTCAGCGAGACAGTTTGCTATATCAGTGTCCGACTGGACGATGTTATTATTAGTTGGGTGAAACTTATATGTCAGAATTCAGAACGGTTACGTGTCTAAAAGTTTCCGTTGGTGAAGATCAGTGATGTAATAATGTTAGTTATTTCGTTAAAAATAAAAATTAAATCGTGTTATTAAGCAAAGAACCCAAGAACGTGTTTCATTTAAACTATTTCCTCCGGCGCAATCGTGATTCTTGTGTTTTTCATCAGCGGTGTTTTATTTCCCATTCCTCTGTTGTGCACAAGTTGTAAATAATTACGCGGGAAGAACAGTGTACGCCAAAACAATATCCATCGGACAATCAGTGGTGTTTTTATGCAACCTGCATCCTTGCTGATGCCAACGTAAAAACTACCCACAGACTCACTCGACGTTGCGACTGTTTGAGGACCGAATATCGGATGGCGCGAAATAAAATTGTCTCCACGATCGGCGGTATGAACAACTGCGGTAAAGTACGACTAGCGACTCCTGCGGCAGCGTGACTGCACGCGATGGTGATTGAATAGTGACTGACTAAATTGGGGTTGAAATTCATATTTCTTTCTACACACAGGACAACCAAAAGAGACCACGCCTCTGCTCTCTCAACCTCACGCCCGTCAAAATATGAGTAACTTTTGTTAATAGGGTAACTGACGGACATGAAGAATGAGAGAACAGAAAACATGATATGCTGTGATCTCGGGGTAGCTTTGGTTGTGTGTGTTGGTATCAGATGCAGCTACTGACACGACCTACTGACCCAGTGGTACGGCTATGGTGTAGTTAGAGTGCATTGAACCGTGGAAAGAAATACGAATGAGAGGGAAAACTAGCGGGTGTTACTCCCCTGCAAAGAGAGATCATTGATCCCAAGCGAATGGGTGATCTGAGGGAAAGTCGATAGGACGCCGCTGATGTTTGGGAAATAATTCGCGTGAGAACCAGACTCTAAGACGCTGAAATAACCCCGGCTATTTTGCTATGATGCAACAGCGTCGTTCTTTTAGACTTGTTATTGCTAACCGACATTATGAGATTTCCAATGGGAAACTCATGGTTAGCAAGAATGGAGTTGCCGTATAACATTTATGTAGCTAAACTCAATTATGCATTATCTGCAAAGGATAATGAGCCTAGCTATATTCGTACGTCCGTTTGAAATCTTTTACAGGGGAATACATATAAAGGAAATGGGTAAGTATGACGCGCTGAAAGCGGTCGAAATTAGGTGGACACGTTGGTTAGAATTGTGGGTTGTTTCTCATGTAGAATAGAGAAACCCCCCCACACCCCACCCTCTACACTCGAGGTGTTAGCTTGTGTCAGAACCAAGTAGCTCAGTTTCGAGTATGGTGAGGTGTGACACGATGAATAATGGGACGCATTCGAGAGAACAGCGCAACAGTACCGCTCTTGATTGAAAGCACCACAAAAGCCTGGGGAAGAAGAGGAGCGTCGATACCGTTGTGGCGAAAACCGAAGAAAAGGGGAAGTATGCCAAAAAAGTATGAAAAACAACTGAGCTGATGGGTCGAGAAAAGGAGCGAAGGCGATAAGTCACATAAAAACGGCACGAATTTAAAATGAGATAGAACAAAAAGAGATAGAAGCCGGTGCGGTAGCATTAAAAAGGTGATTGCCGGTTTACACTAATTTAGTGTGTGCTCTGGCGTTGCTTTTCGCTAATAATAAGCATAAGTGTAATAAGCACACATTAATTGACAGCGGTTGTTCAACAAACCAAAAGTCACTAATCAGTGCTGAATCGGTTAATCGCCGCCGACGAAGGAAAAGAAATCGAAATATCCCGTTTCTCGGTGTTGTGAGTGCTTGTTTTCGCACAATCACCGCCGCAGATATACTTGTGGGGTTTCTCTATATCACATGGAGAACCATCCCACAATCCTAACCTAATTTCGACTGCTAACAGCGCGTCACATTATCCCACCGTTCGGCTATTTTTTATTATTCTATGCAGATAATGCAGAATTGAATTCAGCCACCCTTTGCCATACGGCAACTACATTTTTGCTAGCCCATAAGATTTCCATCGGAAATCATATCATGTCGGGTAGCAACAACAAGTCAAAGTAAACGACGCCGTCGCATCATAGCGAAACCGCTGGGGAATTTATCAAAATATCTAATTAGTTTTCATGATAAATTACCCTAGCCAATTTGGCGTCACTTCGGCTTATCTCCAGACACTTCATTCGCTGGGGATCAATGCTCTCTTTTTGCAGGTGAATAGCACCAGCTTAATTTTCCCCACCTTCACAGTTCTGTCTTCATACAGATCAATGTACTCCTGACTTCACCATATTACCGAATTAGGTCAATGGGTTTCGCTCAGAACTACCTTGATTCATGCACATACAACCAAATCCGCCCCAATATAATCATACATCGTGTTTCTGTTCTCTCATTCTCCCGCTTTCTTCGATCATCAATTTACCGATGTAATCCACCACACATCGACAAACGTGGCAATGAGAGAGCAGAAGTATGTTCTCTTTTGGTTGTCAAGTGCAAAAATTAAATACCCAACTTTATCCCTTTTCGAATGTCTTTACTCACCTATCATCGTGGATGGCCACACCACCACGAATCGTCTTTCTACCACCACCGTGCCCGCACGCGAGTGCATCCGTGAGCTTCAATTGTATTGTTTTCAATCGGTAAACTCTTCTAGTAAGAAATTTTATTCATTATATTATGACTGGGCGCCGAAAAGGAGTGTTAGAATGAATTAAAACTAGTTCGATGTTAAATTACATCAATTCCATTCGGTCAGCAAGCCTTCATTGTTCGATTTTATAATGCACACAGTTTTAACTCGTGGAAAAGCCACCGTGGCGTACTCACTTAGTGTGTTGGCGTGCCTTACATTCTGCTGCTTCATATCAACATATTATTATATGATTATATATATAAAAACAAAATATTAATAAGTGAAATAAAAAAAAGGATTAACCTAAAAATAACTTTCAGTGCGTTTGTTTATTCCATCTTCTCGGGTGAACAATTTTCTTTCTGCGGATCATTGTTGGCGGGTAAAGTGAATACTTGCCGTACGTCGGCATCCATACTTCTACCCTCCACATATTCATCCATAACAGCCCGACACTGGATCATTTACGGACTGCTTACGCCTAGAACCAGGGTAGGACTCATCGAATCAATAATTTTTACAATAAGCAATACAGATAACTTATGATACTTTAGGTATACTTGTTTACATATACTTACTAGTACATTTTTCAAACAATATGATAGAAGTTATATATTGATTATGGATTAAGATTGTAGTGGGTAGAGCTTCCTGGAAAAGGTCAGAAAACCAGGCTATAGTTATTTACTTAACCTATGCTAATTGAATCAAGCCGTGATTATCGATTTTACATCAGGAAGTTGTATTGTTAACCAAGTCAGTGCCCACTTGCTTCAAGCACGGGACGACAACGTAAATTTCAAGACGACCGATATAAAACATGAATTCGGATGAATAAAACATTTTTATCGTTAGATTCAGACTGGTTACTTGTTTCCCGGAATTTTCTATCAGTTCCTAATCGTCAAGGAATTCTTTTGAGGTCCCACGACGACTAAACTGCAGGCCATTAGAGGCTTCTACTAAGGTGCGACATTGAAGAATACAGTCGACTAACAACACACCACAACACAGAATTAACAGAAGAATTCCACCAAAAGGTTGGATAGCTCAAGGAATACGAAGTGAATGTTACTTGATGTAAATATGAAAAACTAAGCAAAGTGGATATTAAACCGCTTCTAAAAGAAATTTGTGAATAGATTTTAAAAAGAAAGAAACGAACATTAGTTGTTACAAACAAAGAGCTAAGTAGAGTGCATATTAAACCCTTGCTCAGAAGAATTGTGAATAGACTTAAAGAAAAATAAAAATCAGTGTAAACTAAATAAAATAGAAAGACGAATGACTAGGAAAGTGAATGTAAACATAAGATACAATAAAATGTGACAACAAAGAAAGAAAACTACGAGTTTTGATTTACTGGATTTTTCTATTTTGGTGTTAATGGAAGATTGGGTCGACTTTCCCCTCGAGTCGTGATTCTCGGATTTCAAATAGAACCCGGAAACTATAACTCACGTCTATGTTTTGGGTCAATAAATCCCATTTACAGATCCTCTCTCAAGAATTTTGTCTACACAAAATTCTTATTCAGTTTCCTGCAGTAGATCAGGTAAAAACCTTTGTCCATGTTTCCTTTTAAAATATCCCAATATAAAAAAAAACCTTAAAAAGTATCTGCGATAAAGGGCGATGTGTCCGGACTTCGCAGGATAGGGAAATGAGATACGGCAGTTGAAGTTGAACAGTGAAGAGAATCAGTCGTGTAGTTGTAAAATCAGAGTATAAATAAATAACGTAGTAAGTGATAATTTCTTTTGCATTTTCATTTTACCATCCGAGTATATGTGTAGCTACGTTGGCTCCCCAAACACAAAACGTATAAGTGTTTCGTGACTGAAACGTTTCTCTCCAGCTCGTAGTTTTTTCGAATGTGTCTTCGATGGCAATTTTCCGTCCCTAAACGATTTACAACATCGTGCGGTTCACGGATTAAGTTATCAAGAACAGCAACGGTAGCCCACTCTTCCCAGAGAACCGGCGGCACGGTAGTGCACCAGGAGTATTAGTGTCATCGGCGCACAATAAATCACTTACGAGCGCGGGGTTAGCCATCCGTGCTGTAGAGACCGTCCCATATATACTCTTCCCAACTCTCGTCATTTTTTTCAGAAGCCGAGATCGAGCCTAATATTGTCAGGTTGCTTTTTATTCATCTTTGTAGTTAGAGGTCTTTCGCAGTACCCTAATAGAAAGAGCAGTGTAGTTAGCCCTTCCTCCTTTCGGTTTTCCAAAGACCGAGCCTGACACTCTCATGTATGTATGTGATTCTAGCGATCGTAAAACACCCAGAAAACAGTGACAACGATATTTGTCCATAGCCATAGTTGCACTCGTCTCGAAAGCCGGCCTTCCTTTTTTGTAACAATTCAATTCCGCATGAGCATTTAACAGATACAAAGGTATAAATATTTCAAACAAGAATTCCACGATTAAAAGCATAAACATTTTTATAAAATTTAAAGATTACATTTTTGAATGTGTTAGGAAAAACAGGTATTGTCAGGCCAGTCGCCGCTGAGATAGGGAAAGCAAGTATACAGTCCGTTCGGAAATATTCGGAGATTTTAAATGATATATAATACGAATCCGACGTTTGAAAACCTGGATATACCACATTTCGCCTTCATATTCTGCAATCCAATGATTAATAATAATTAATAACATCAAAACAAAACGTTGGGAGCGCTGCAAAGTAAAATTAACATGACACAATGTTCCTTAGAGTTTTTATATTTAAAAATTACCCATTAAAATGTTTTTAGAAAACTTTTATAGTTGATGTGATTTTTCAGTTCTACCATTCGGCGGAACCCTGACACCTCTCAAATACATAGTCCCTGCCGGATAAATTCATAACGCCGTGTTTGAGGTTGAACTTCCATAAATTTCCCGATCGGGAGACCTTTTCGAATTGACATACGACGACATTATCCGCATCGAAGGGATCATTATTTTCATCTTCACTAGATAAGTCGTCTTCTGTATTCAAAGGATCCTCCTCGATTGCACCCTCAACTTCTCCAGTCACGTTTGCAACTTCCACCTCCTTGACTTCGACACTCTTATCCCCATCACTTTTTTCTGATTTATCGTCATCAGAACTTCCTCTATTAGTGCTGCCATTTGATGATGATTTCTCATCATCTGAGAGATCTAAATCGGAGATGCCATCTAATAGCCTAGCCATAGGGATTTTTTTCGGAAGCCCAGTGGTTTGGAATGCAGCATTAACATGCTCTTGGAGAACAGACGTTGCCAATGGAGTAGGCAAAGGCAACACTGATGCGATTAAGCGAGATGTTAAAACCTTTGCCAGTTTATCCCCTTGAAGTACTGAAGCTGGTGCGTAGATTGTTGCAATATTTGATTCTGAATTCGCAATACCAGGCTGAGGTGGTAAGGTTATGTTTATAAACACGATTTTATTCGGGTCCGATGAAGCTGCACTTGATGGCCCGTGAGCGGAAATATTAAGACTTGGTTGTTGATATTTTAATTGGTTAATCCGGGTTTGCTTGTTCTGGAGTGTTCGCTGAACCAATGGGCGGCCAGAAAATGAAGGGAGCTGGTCTGTTGTGTCAACGATATTCGGCATGTCTCTTGAAGATTTTGGGGCGATTGTTGTCGGATGAGCTTTAGGCGGTTGTACAGGGCAATCGACTGCCTTACTCTCCTTTATCTTTTTAATCCACATATCCTTGAGATTTTGCAAGACATCCTCATCTACACCTTCATCTAGAAATGCCTCTCTAACCTTGGAGGTCACTTCATCAACAACCGACTTATAAAGTTTCCACACTGCAGACTGGCCGGAATTCGGGTTTGATTCGTCCGCCATTTTTTATTTTAATTAATAATTTCAAGTCGATTAAAAATTGAATCGCTGCCTTAAAGACCTTTTTCCTCACAGTATTAAAACGTACTGATGACCTGAATATTGTACGATTAATGACGAGATTTTTCAAATGTCAAGGCCTGTTTGTCCAGTTTCGTTTTTGTGTCCTTGAGTATTTTATACATTCTCAGCCAATACTAAATAACGAATTTCGTTTCCATGGGGATGGTAGTACACACAGATTACGACTTCTGAGTTTCATAAGCTCCGTTTTTGCCGGCGTGTGTGCATTCTTCATTTTGTGTGTAAATTAATGGTAGTTCCTATCATATGTCCAAGAATCCCTCCTTTGTTACAGAATATTCTATAGAAAGGAAATCTCCTTCAGTTTTGTACTGAATTAGGTATTAGGAGATCGGATTCGTAAGGATAGGAAGAGTGACGAATCCAGAACACTAGACACTCGTTCAGGTGGGTTCTCTTCGCCTTTGGTGCTTTCGAGTACAAGGCGGATGCATTTTCTTAGAAATAATATAGTTGATGCACCTCCATAGAAGGGTTTGTTTTCGAATACCCGAAGATTTTTTCTCTTTATTTGAATAAAACATAGGCAGCATCAAACCAGAAATTTTAAACTAACGCGTTCCATTCCAAAGAAAGTTAATAGAATGAAATTTATAAGAACCAAAAACATCCCATACACAGATACTGTGGGTTTTTATGGACAATTTCTAGTGGTAAGGTGCCTCAGGGGCACAGGTTCACTTAGATTACCCAGTCGTCTGTCACTGCTCTGAACTCAACTAAATAAAACTCCGCAGTTGATCTGATCTTTTTCATTTATTATTGGTTCAAATAAGGAAAAACTAAAGTTTAAAATAACACACAGATTCCATGGCGATTAAAAATCTTACAATTACGGTAAAAAGGTCACTTAACACTATGTAAATTCCATGGTGGTTTAAAGTCTTAAAATCACTAATAATTTAATAATGAAAGAACTCGGTATATCAGTTGGATACAACTGTTCAAATGATATTAATTTAATAATGAAAGAACTCTGTATATTAGCTGGATACAACTGTTTAAACGATATTAATTTAATAACGAAAGAAAAATGAGAGAACTCTCCGTTGCAGGCCGACCACTGGTTGATACTCGACTGACTTCCAAACCACCCGTGCGATAACATCGCGCGAACGAAAAAGCTTCCCCAGCATCCCCGGTCCACACCACACACCGACAACGATACTCGACGATCGATCCATACGAGCCTTCGTACACACATTCCATACAACGGTCGCCCATGCTGGGCATCCCCCAGCATGAAAAGCGGACACACAGATACGACTCCGGGGTGCGAGCAACCCCTGCAGCTGTGGCAAATCATCGTACGATGCTGTTTATATTAATTCAACTGCGCACAGCACTTTGGGTTACTGGTGCCTGTTCGCAGACGGTCGACACAACAAAAAACTAGATCGCAACCAAAAGGGTTGCAATTGTACGCTATGTGGCATTAGGAGGACATTGGATGTTTATTCCCTAGACCAATGCACACAGCATTTCCGACGATCTTATATCTTTTGCTGCGCTTCGTTGGTGTTGTCCCTGGTTCGCACCAACTATACCGCCGACGTGTCTTTGTAAGTTAAGCGACCGAGATGTTTAAGCTGGCTAAGGACAAAACCAAAAGGGTTGCAATTGTACGCTATGTGGCATTAGTAGGGCATTGGATGTTTATTCCCTAGACCAATGCACACAGCATTTCCGACGATCTTGTATCTTTTGCTGCGCTTCGTTGGTGTTGTCCCTGGTTCGCACCAACTATACCGCCGGCGTGTCTTTGTAAGTTAAGCGACCGAGATGTTTAAGCTGGCTAAGGACAGGAAGAGGATCCTCTGCACGTGTGCGGCGGAATCAAACAGGGAATACGTGCGCCCAAATACATTTCACGTTATATTGGTTGCTCCGGGGATCGACCGTATCTCCTAAATAAGAAGATGGTGCACTTGGTGGAAATCATTTTTATCATCGGCACTACAACCGGGATCCGGTCTTGGCCTCATTTAGCAAGTCCTGAGGTTCGTTAAATTTTCCATAATGATTTGTTTTTTCCGGGCAAGGTCATTAGCCTTGCGCCAGGGGTGGAAATCATGCTTGGGATAAATATCGTTGGCGCCGTATAATGACGCCGTAATACATGAATGAGATCTCTCCCTCAGGGAATTTTCGAAGATGCAGTGCATGCATCTTGTGGGGAAAACTCGTAAGAGTAGAAATGTCTGCATGTAATTGCAGTGAATGGAAAATTGATATGCCCACTTTCCAGGTAAGCAATGCCGCTCAGCTATACCTGCCAAAATACTTGTAGTATAGGGCTTTTTGTAGCTTTTGGGATGTTTCCGAAATATAGGCGAAGAGATAAGTAGTGGTGTTCGAAGAAACCACCACAATACCATGTTATAGGTTAATTAAGAAATTAATGTACGCCGAAAGCAAAACCGAATAAAAAGACCGTTCTATAGTTTTGATGCTTCTGAAGAACCTGTAAGTTAGTGTAAGAAGAGTAAATGTCAGTAGGACTTAACATTTAGTCAAGTAAACACTGTAACTACTTTATATAATAAATGCGTAATTTAAACTACAAAAAAGAACCCCCACAATGTTCCCATTCGATAATGAAACGAGTGTTTAAGTAGAGATATGTGGCGGCTCCCTAGAACGCCACCAATCATCTTCCCGTTACCCCACGTAAAAACTCCCACCTAGGGCATACAAAAACCTGGAAAGCAAGTACTCACCTGTTTATAGTTGAACCATAAGGCCTTAAAACGCATAAAAGCACAATATTTGCTGATGCTAAATTCATCAGCACCAAACAGGCATGTTTCTTATGGGCAACTTGGTTGCATCACTACGCAACCAACCTGACCTGAACCAATCCATTGAACATGTCGCGGTTCGAGTTCCATCAAATAGCAGGTGTCTTCCACACATAAAGGCAATTTGGTTGCATCACCAGCAACCAACATTGCCCGACCAATATCCATGAGATTTAACTCTACGCGTCAGCCGCACACATGCAGGGAACATTTAGCTTTCTTTTTGCATACATGCCTTCATCGATCGGTCATCCGACCGACAAATACGTGAAGGTATATGGCTGATCGCCCAAGCAAGTCCAGTTCTCAAAATGGAAAAATTACCATCGATAATTCGACTACGTGGAGATGCCATCAACATGTGAACGATCAGCATATATGCTTTACGCAGTCCCTGATCGTGCAAACACTTCAACCCCTATGATGAGATACTTGCACCAGCGGCAACCTAGTAGATTCGATCGATCCAATGTCCACATACTTGTGGACACACACGATGAGCAGCAGAGGCAATCATCGTGTGTGTGTTTCACCCCTTTCTTGTTGGACAAAATGCTAAAGAGAATCTTACCTAATATGGTCATCGAAGCGATGAATGGAATTTTTGGTAATTCTGTCGCTTCGGTGGAATTATTAATCGCGATCTGGATTCCGTGGAGGCAAGTCGGGCCTCCACGTTAAATAATAAAAGTCTATCGCCAACATTTGAAGTGTAAATTCGGTGCTTAAGATCAGTGTCATAAAACGAGTCTGTAAATAGATTGTATCAAAGTTAAATTAATCACTTAGTGACAGTACAGTTGATTTATGTAATAAATCACTCGAACTTATAGTTTACTAAATAAAGTGTGTACAAATTAAATCTTTTATTTATTTACCGAACTATTGATTTATTAGAGCGATAACAGACAGCTGGGTTTAGCGTTTCCATAGACAGCATTCGGATAATTTGGTGAACCTGTGCCCCTGTAGCACCTTACTACTGGGACAAATACGTATCAGGAAAACGCGACCCCACAGTGGTGACAATATGACGCGTGCGAAGACGCATCGTCTGACAAAGCTGTATTTCAAGGGGACTGAAGACAACAAAGGGTCCTCTCCCCAACGAATAACAACAATAGCCGAAAGCGGAACTTTTACCCCACATTGATGACAACCCAATGGGGTAACTTATTGGGATAGAAGTAGAACCGGTGCCAACGACGGCACATATTCATTTCTACCCATAGATATATGTTCCGTTGAGAGATAAATTTCAAACTCTGTTGTGGGAGGCAAATAAACTTATAATAATATCTAGTATCTGTGAAATAGGGAAAAGTCTGTCATGCACCTTCGATGTAGAAGTGCCTGTAGCTCTGATGATAGTTCTGTATTCTCATTTAACCGCATTGCTCGTCTCTGTCTGCTTTCGAGTCGCGGAATCGTTAGGAGCAGAACTTAATACGTGTTGACAGTATTCGGGAGAATATGGGTCCAAGTAAAATATGTTTTAGTTTTGAAAATATACCATCATCGGCACTACAACCGGGATCCGGTCTTGGCCTTATTTAACAAATCTCTCCACCAGTCCCGATTTCGAGCCGATGTCATCCAGTTTAGCACTCCCGGGCTCTGGGCGTCCTGGTCTACGCCATCCCTCCATCGCAGACAAGGTCTGCCGCGCTGTCTCCTTCCATACATCCTGCCAAAAAGGACTTTCCGGGCAGGCTCCTCTTCGCTCATTCGAGCTAGGTGTCCCGCCCACCGGAGTCTACCGAGCTTGATTTTTCTTACAATATGAGCTTCAAGGTAGATTGCGTACAACTCATGGTTGTAGCGTCTCCGGAATCGTCCTCCCTCACATACGGGGCCAACAATTCTCCTTAAGACCTTTCTCTCGAACGCGGCTAAGAGTTCAGAGTGCCGTTTATTAAGCACCCAGGTCTCGGATCCATACATAAGTACTGGTAAGACCATGGTCTTGTACAGTAGTAGCTTGGATGTTATGGGTAAATTTTGGGATTTAAAGAGCCTTGATAGACCATAGTAGGCTTTGTTGGATTTAATCAGCCGTTCGCGTATTTCTTCTTCCATATTGTTATCGGCTGATACTATTGACCCAAGGTAGTTAAAGGATTGCACTACTTCAAATTCGTGCTCCACTACCCTGATAGTTTGACCAACGTTAGGTCTTCTCTTCGCAGAAGTTGCCACCATGTACTTGGTTTTTCCCTCATTAATGTGCAGTCCCAGTTTTTGTGCAGCCTGCTCGATCTGGGTGAAGGATTCCTGTACCGCCGATTCGGTTCTACCGATGATGTCGATGTCATCTGTGTAGGCAAGTATCTGGCTGGACTTGGTGACAATAGTCCCTCTTGTTGTAACGCCAGAGTAACGGATTGCTTTTTCCAAGGCCAGGTTGAAGAGGAGGCGGGCCAGACCGTCCCCTTGTCGGAGTCCATTATAGATGTTTATTGGTTTGGACAGCAATCCCGCTACTTTTACTTGACTAGTTACGTTGGTCATGGTCAGCCTACAAAGTCGTATCAATTTGTTTGGAATGCCGAACTCTCTCATGGCATTATATAGTTCTATCCTGGCTATGCTGTCGTAGGCGGCCTTGAAGTCTATAAACAGATGATATAGTGGAATCTTAAATTCCAGACATTTTTCCATCGCCTGCCTAAGGGTGAATATCTGATCAATTGCTGATTTGCCTGGGATGAAGCCACACTGATATTGACCAATGATGGCTTTAGCGTATGGGGATATCCGGTCTTGTAGGATAGTGGAGAGTATCTTATAGGCGGTACTGAGCAATGTTATCCCCCTATAGTTGCCGCACAGTGTGATATCTCCTTTCTTATGTATGGGGCAAATTATACCAATCTTCCGGCATTTCCTCTTGCTCCCATACGTGCACCACGATCTCGTGAATTGTGTGATGTAACGCTGTCCCTCCTAGCTCAGCTGGTATGCCATCAGCTCCAGGGGCTTTATTTGATTTTAGCTGTCTAATGGCTTTTAATGTTTCCTCAATGCTTGGTGGCGGCAGCATTTGGTCTTGGTCTTGCATTGGTGGAGCCTCCAATTCTTCTGTGAGCTGACCATTTAGCAATTCATTGAAGTGCCCTTCCCATCGCTCCAGAATGCCTTCAAGATCGGTGATCAGATTACCCTCTTTATCCTTGCAGTAAGTGCAGCGTGGTGTGTACCGCGTCATACTGTGGATTATTTGGTAGAACTTCCGCGCCTGATGCGGACCTCGCTCTCTACTTTTCTCTATTTCACAGACAAGGTTTTTTTCCCAGGTACTTTTCTTTTGTCTGTGAAGTCTTTTTCAGATCTTCTGAGCTCTTTGTATTTCTCCTCGCGTACCCACGTCCTATGAGACTGCTGCATTGCCCGGTATGCAGCATTCTTACGTTCAGTCGCTAGTTTGCACTCATCATCAAACCAGTCGTTCCGATCTCTACGTCTACTGCCTAAGATGGAGTTGGCAGTACTAATGACAGTATTCTTAAGGCGTGTCCATTTCTCTTCTACGCCCGGCATTCTGGCCCCAGGACTTACTCTCCCTCCGTCGAGCTCTTCGAGGGCGAGTCTTAACGCATGACCAAAGGTGTTGCTGGTGTTCTCATTGCGTAAGGAAGCCGTGTTGATTCGAACCTAATCCGCGGATGCAATACGTCTCCGTAAGGCAATACGCGCTCGGAAAACTGTACCAACAAGATAGTGACCCGTGTCGACTTTGGCACCTCGGTACGTTCGTACCGTCATCAGGCTCGAAGAGTGGCGGCGATCTATCAGCACGTGGTCAATTTGGTTGCGAGTGGCTCCATCAGGTGATACCCAGATGGCTTTGTGGATATCTTTACGCGGAAACCTGGTACTCGCAACGACCAAGTTTTTCGATGCTGCCAATTCGATGACTCGTAGTCCATTGTCATTAGTGTTCTCATGCAAACTATGGGAACCTGCGTAGTGCCTGAAAACCGGCTCCCGACCTATTTTCGCATTCAAATCCCCAAGAACGATTTTCACATCGTATCTTGGGCTTCTCATAGTATTCTTCTTTTTCGTCGTCAGGGGACTCCTCTGTAGGTCCGTGAACTTTTATGAGGCTTATGTTCTTAAATTTGCCTCGCACGCGAAGAGTGCATAGCCTTTCATTTATTGCATTAAAGCCGATGATGGCAGGCTTCAGTTTTTGGCTGACTAGAAAGCCTACCCCGAGCACATGGTGTTTTGCGTGACAGCTGTAATAAATGTCATACTCTTTTCTTTGAAAAACACCACTCCCCGTCCATCTTATTTCTTGTAATGCTGTTATGTCAGCCTTATATTCGGACAGGGCATCGGCTAGTTGCTGTGCAGCTCGAGCTCTGTATAGTGAGCGTATGTTCCATGAAAAATTCCTTAAATCATTTAGCCATTTTCGTTTCCGTGGTCGTCGTCGTGTATCCAGTCCATATCTGAGGCTTGTTAAATTTGCCATAATAATTCATTTTTACGGGCCTGGTTATTAGCCTTGCGCCAACCTTTCTCAGGATGTCGCTGCATGCATTGGTTCACTACTTGGCGGGTGTCAAAGTAGCTATCCAGGGGTGTCACGTGGAGACTGCATGTCAACTTGGATTGAACAGGGACAAGGATCGTCCTGGCCTTCGCCGGGTTGAAGGCAATCAGAGATTTTGCCCTGTATGTTCGCACCCATCCCCCCTTTGAAAATATATAGCTCAGATTTATTGAGGTAGACTTGGCGGTATTGGTCACATGTTCATACTAGGGGGCATTTTCACTAAGTGCAACGTCGAGAAAATTCATTCATTCTTATAAAATATGCATACTGCGTCTTCTTTAGGTTAAAGTCCATGGGATCGGCTTTTTGCCATTATATGATCCGATCTAGTTCCCGATGATTCAGGAAGTCGAGGTGGCTGCGTCTCTGCTGATGCGATGCTGATGCTTTAACCAGTGAATCATTAACATAAAAAGTACATAGATTTGATGCCAATATAGAACCTTGAGGTACCCCAAAATTAATGGGAAAGTAATACGAAAACACGCCGTCTACAAGCCGATCCGATAGATTTTCGAGATAACATTTTATCCAATCGCACTGCTCTTGGACCAGTCCATAAAACGAAGCTTATTTAAGAAAACTTCGTGCTAATTTCAGACAACACCTTCCTGATTCACCATGTTGTAATAGTTTTGGCGATGGAAGGATCTGGCAGGATGTAACAGTATGTGGCTGGAAGGGTATGGCATGATCGCCATGTAACAGTTTTGGTGACAAGTATGATGTAAACTTCGATCTGAGAACTATCTAAGACCTGACTTCCCTATTGGTGCTGTATAGAGCAATATTATGGCAAAATTGCCGCAGTGTTGAATAAAAGCAAATGTTTGGCTATGATTGATTTTATTTACAAATTGCCGTGGTATTTATACTCCCTATCATTCAACGGCTATAGCGGAATTGCTGCCCAAACCAATAAACATCTTTAATGGACTCCGACAATGGGACGGTCTGGCCCGCCTCCTCTTCAACCTGGCGTTGGAGAAAGCAATTCGGGACTCTGGAATTCCAACTAGAAGGACTATTGTCACAAAGTCGAGCCAGATACTTGCCTACACAGATGACATCGACATCATCGGTAGAACCGAATCGGCTGTACAGGAATTCTTCACCCAGATCGAGCAGGCGGCACAAAAACTGGGACTGAATATTAATGAGGGAATAGCTAAGTACATGGTGGCAACTTCTGCGAAGAGAAGACCTAACGTTGGTCAAACTATCAGTGTAGTGGAGCACGAATGTGAACTAGTGCAATCCTTTAACTACCTTGGGTCAATAGTATCAGCCGATAACAATATGGAAGAAGAAATACGCGAACGGCTGATCAAATTCAACAAAACCTACTATGGTCTATCAAGGCTCTTTAAATCCCGAAATTTATCCAGAACATCCAAGCTACTACTGTACAAGACCATGGTAAGACCATTACTCATGTATGGATCCGAGACCTGGGTGCTCAATAAAAGGCACTCTGAACTCTTAGCCGAGTTCGAGAGGAAGGTCTTAAGGAGAATTGTTGACCCTGTATGTGAGGGAGGACAATTCGGGAGACGCTGCAACCATGAGTTGTACGCAATCTACCTTGAAGCAAATATTGTAAGAAAAATCAAGCTCGGTAGACTCCAGTGGGCGGGACACCTAACTCGAATGAGCGAAGAGGAGCCTGTCCGGAAATTCATTTGTGGCAGGATTGTGGGCGGGCGAGATCGCGACGCCGCGCGGGCGAGAGCTCTACCTCGTCCCCACAAATCGCTTATATAACGTTCAACACCGAGGGAACACAGGACAAGTAAAAATATAAAACTCAGGATTTCTATAGTTTGTTATTATTTATTTTACGGTTGTAAACACTACACTATACGTGGGGAATGCGAGTTATCTGTGAGGCACACGACTGTTACTTGTTTAATTACGGCGTTCCAGGTATTATCGCTCCCGTCCGCGGAAGGGGAGCGGAAGTCCGCACGACTATTGTCGTCAGCAGATGGAAAAGGACTTAGCGATATAAATTCGCTGACAAGGGGATTCGGTCAGTGAAACTGACTCTCTTAAATAAGGGGTGGGTTTTCCTATTCCAAGAGAGATGTAAAGTCTCTCTTTGGAGTAACCAAACCGATCTCATAGAGGAGATCTTCACGATACACAAGTGTGTGTGTACGTCGGTTCTTTTCATAGAGCAAAGCCATGATGACGAACCTGAAACACAAAGAAAGGAAAAGGATCGTAGAGATCTTTGTTTACATGAAAAGTATTGGGAAACGGATCCAGAACTATGTAGGATAAAAAAGATTTATGACCTGTGAGTTCAACTGAGTAATCAAGTTGCAATTCATTAAATGGTAGATGTATTTGGGATACGTTTACGTTTATATGTTTTGGTGATTGGATTGTTTGCGTATCACCAGAATGCCTGTTGGTAGACAGCGATCTTTTGTTCGCACTTTGGTGCATTGGTAAGGCATTAGTCTCAACGCAGATGGTGCTAATTGAATGCCGCTGCGTTGGACCGTTTATCGCTGGCTGGACGGGGTCGCCAGCCGATGTGTGTGTAGATAATTTTTGTACACACATCGAGGCTGGGAAAATAGACGGCGCAAAATTTATGATCCCTGTCATGAAGGTTACCTTGTATGTAAAACCGAATCATTTGTTTACAGGAATTCGGGTACAGGAATTTGTCTGGCAATGTAGATGCCGAAATTGGTTTGGAATTCGTGGTAAGCTAATAAAGAAATCTTACAGAGAATTGGTATGCAAAGAGAATGCATGAAAGGTAAGTTTTCTTCACAGGGACTTAGGGATCATAGACTTGATCTCTTTAATGCGTGAAGCATTTTCAGGTGCCTAATGCGATTGCATTGGCGAAAACTTATGCGTCTTGGGATGAGGTAATGGGGGTTTTTAGGTAAGTGTACCGAGGGGCTTGGCAGCACCGCCACAGGATGTATGGAAGAAGATAGCGCGGCATGTAGAGATGGCGCAGACCAGGACGCCCAGAGCCTGGGAGTGCCAACTGATTGACTTCGGCTCGAAATCGGGACCGGAGGAGAGATTTGTTAAATAAGGCCAAGACCGGATACCGGTTGGGTTACTGGCTTGGCCAGAATGATATTTTTCAACACCTCTTTCGGGATCTAGTCCCTTAGAGTGTTACGTGCCCTTTCCCAAATGTGAATACTTAAAAATAACATGTAAGGGTAAAATTAAAATAAAAAAATATATATATTTAGAAAGTCGCAAGCAATCGCGACCACAGCTGCGGCCTGCAGAAGAGTATTATTCCTCTTCTAAAAATAATATTCATTTTCGAAAGAGGGAATAATTGTCACGTGCCCAAAGGGAATATCAAACCAAAAAATCAAACCACCGACACATGCACTTCAATGCAAATAAAAATTTCGGAGCAAATGTGCAGGCGTTGCTCATCTCGGCCATTTATAGTACTTACGATCGCCAAAAGTCAGTGAAGGTGAAACCTTGCTCATATTTAACGAAGAAGAAGAATTCGCGGTGGCGATGAGTAGTTGGATATAAAAGGAAACGGTCGCTGTTGAGAGATGATGGTTGTTATTTGATAATAGGTATGTAACATACGTTGACAACTTTGTGATAAAAACTCATAAAAAATTAAGTAAACATGTCTTGTTTTGTGCCAAGAAGCAATTTATCACTGACAAAAATATTAAGCGGTTGTCCAAATGGTGCCTTGTCTTCGAATACGAGGGTTGCTTTTATATTTCGGGATTAAAGAACAAAAACAAATATTGATCATCGAAAATCACTTTATTGTTTTTCAAAATATTCCCCATGAAGATCTATAGACTTTTGCATGCGTTTGTACCAATTGCCGAAGCACTTTTGCCACTCTGACTGAGGTATCTCCAACACATGCATTCTGAATGCAGCAACCGCTTCTTCAGGTGTCGAAAAACGTTGACCTCACAGTTTGTTTTTTACGTACGGGAATAAAAAGAAGTCATTCGGTGCCAAGTCAGGACTATACGGCGGATGACCCATCAAATCGATGTTTTGGGTGCTCAAAAATGCAGTTGTCGCAGCCGATGTGTGAGAGCTCGCATTGTCGTGGTGAAGAGTGATCCGTCTTCGGCGGTTGGTTTTCCCGATTTCTTGGAAGACAACTGGCAAACAAATGGTTGTGTACCACTCAGAATTGACTGTTCTGCGTTGTTCTAGTGGTACGGTTGCGACATGTCCAGTTTTTCCGAAAAAACAGGCGACCATTTGCTTGGAAGTGCTTCGTGCGCGAACAACTTTTGTTGGATTTGGCTCATCTTGAAACACCCAGACAGTCGACTGCTGTTTACTTTCGGGCTCATACGCGTAAATCCACGATTCATCACCTGTCACGATGTCATATACGTGTTTCGAAGCACCGCGACCGTATTTTTTGAGCATTTCTTTCGACCAATTGACACGAGCCTTTTTTTGGGCGATTGACAAATTGTGTGGGATCCAACGCGAACAAATTTTTTTTGACAGCCAAATGTTTATGCAATATTGAATGTGTGCTGGTCCCACTAACGTCTAAGGTTGTCTCAATCGCACGATAGGTCACATGACGATCTTCCAATATCAGTTCGCGCACAGCATCAATGGTTTTCGGAACAACAACTGATTTTGGACGACCTTCACGAAATTCATCTTGGAGTGAACTACGACCACGATTGAATTCACCATACCATCGATAAACACTGGTCCTTGATGGAGCTTCATCGCCAAAAATTGAATTAAGTTCATCCATGCACTGTTGCTGAGTTAATCCACGCCGAAAGTTGTAAAAAATAATCGCACGAAAATGTTGACGATTTAATTCCATTTTTGGGCCGAGATGAATCTTTTAAGTTACTGTAAACAACACAAATAGCGCTCGTATGTCAAAACGTTCTGAGTGCGTATAACATCAAAAATGTCCAACTTTACGACAGAGCTGTCAATTGCCGGATTGCAAAGCTAGGGTTGCCAAATCCCGAAACATAAGAGGCAACCCTCGTAGCAGCGATACAAGACTAAACCCTGTTAACGTAGAAAGTGGAAGAAAGCAAAACGTCCAGTGTATGGGTTGCTTCATCGGTGATGTAGATTTAAAGAAGAATTAACGAGCCAATAAAGTACATGTTTGCTGTTTACGGTGAATTACTGAAGAAATCTAGGAGCAGTGGCCAGATTGAAATATTGAAACATACTTCACACGAAAGCTTCGTTACTTTGTTCCGTTCGGTGTTTTTTTTTCTTGTGTGCTTTTTGGCTCGACTACAGCTGTTTTTTTTCAGCTGAAAAGGTTATACGTGTTTTCATTTGCTCGCCGATTTTTAATTGCCCCTCACACGCAGCTGGTTGTTCCTGATGTTTTTTTTTTTTTTTTTTTTTTTGGGAGGGAAACAAAACCTTATCACCGTGGTCGTTGAACGTGCGCCCCGTGACTTCCCATCATTCCTTAGATAAATAACAATGAAAGAACGTTATTTTGCGCCACTATTGATTAGATGAAAACAAAATCACTGAAGTTTACTGAATTATACCGAAAAGTGAGTGCTAGAAGTGCTTCTAAATTGAGGAAAGCACCGGCAATAGTGTATTATATCTGACAGTGTGAAGAAGTGTATTCACAAGTCTGCACAAGTGACCGTCTGAATTTGACTGTCTGAAAAGACAAAATCGATCGCACTATAAAAATTCATGAGTAAATGAAGATTCTTTAAGAAAAAAAACGAAAAGTCCCTTATGTTTTGGTCACACTCATTTTGTTCCCAAATGTTTGCGAATTTTTGACCACATTAGCAACTTTTTGTTCACGTCAGCTGATTTTTGATCACACCAGGTACGTTTTGATCACACCACGTACTTTTTGATAACCACAGATACCGTTTGATCACACACCATACACTTTTTGATTAAATTAGGGACTTGGTGTTTTCTTCCATAAAAGAAATCTATATACTATGAACATAGGTCTCCCGTGCAGCTCAATGCTCAAACAGTTCTCTAAGTAGTGTAGCAAGGTGGGTTACCCTCTTTGATCTATAGAATGAATGGGAACAATTCAACAGAGATATATGCCCCACTCAATTGAAACAAATTGTTACGGCTGCATTCCTGCCCGCAGTGATAGTATTCTGTACAAGTCGAATTCCCTACTGATGTCGTTGACCACGACATGTCTCTATGGTTGTTGCTGCTTTTTTGCTCTCTGTTCTACTCGTTTTTACAATTCTGTATCACAATACTTTGCCAGTGATAGGATTAGATTCCTGTTTGGCAATGTTGCTTAAGCAACTACCGACCTAGAGGAGATAAGCTTAAGCGGGGCTGGCTAAAGTGTTTTGTCGTTATTGCACCTCACTACAGATAAAAGGACGTTTAATGCTTTTTGCTTCTAGTTTTTACTAGAAGCATGAATTAGCATTTAAATTACAGTTTTCTAGGATTTAGCCCATAGCCTTGTTGTACTGATGCCGAAGAGCCTAGTGGGCTGCGGTAGGTTCTTGCGTTCACTTTCGTTCTCTTATCTTAGGTGTGACCGTCTGCGGTGATTAAATATGCGAAGAACGTTTCTATTCAGGAATTGCATGCGATGCCGGTGGGACAATGTCTGTACACGAAATGCCTCCACGAGGATCCTACCTTGCAGCGCAGGTGTATTGTAAACCCTTTTATGTATTCGCTGTGGAGTACCATCTATCGAATGGAAACGCTGTTGGGAGGATGTATTACAATGGCTACTCCTTGATATGGATCTAGTTGTCAGCAAGAGCTACGGAACATGGATTTGTAATAGGCATTGGCTGTGAAAATATATCTAAGGAAATATAGAGCCCCCCGTGGCCAACAGGAGTTCGTTTTGATTAATTCTCTATTGCAGCTTCCTGGAAATTTATTACGTTCGACTCATGCACATTGGGAGGAGGACAGCGTCGTAGTACTTTCATTGGTAGCCGGATGTTATCTTTGTGTCTAAATATGATTGCGCCAGGAAGAGTCGCAAATAAAACGGCACATTGGAAAAGTATACAAATTACAAATTGGATCCAGGGATTTGATATGAATTAGAATTCTCTATGAATGCGTATATTTGGAATCCAATATTTTTTGTTGGTGAGGAAGTAAAAAAAAAATTACAAGACTACTAATACATGCTTGGTATGTGCTCTTTGCAGCAACTCAGTAGGCGGTTGTAGCCTCCAAGCTATTTATCCCTTTGCTTCAAAATACCTTTGGACTTTTTCCATTTGTTTAGAAAGCTCTATGACGTTTTCATCTTCCTATTTGCTTAATGGTATCGAGCTACTGTTTTGTTTGTGCGTTTGTTATTGTTCTAGGCTTTTCCGGTGGTCGTGTGCAAAATATTGTAGCTAGATTAGGGTTCGCTGGATTAATTATTTTTAATAAATAAGAGCCGTTAAATCGATTTTGAATTAATGTAACACTTTATTAGTCCGTTAATAACAACCGTTACTTTTACCGTACACTTAACGACTTCTTGACTTATCGCTTCCGTACTTATCGCGTCATTGACTGCTTACTTCTTACTTTTTACTTACTTATTTTCCCGATCTGCGTGCGACGTATTTACACCGTTTTTCCTCATTCTGATTCGGTGTTTCGTTTCTGTCCGTTCCATAGCCTCGAATTTTCTATTACTCATAGTCTCCAGTTTTCCAGTACTTTCTAGAATAGTCTAGTATTTTGTTTCGGACTTTCTAGAATATTCTAATACTGATTGTCATATGCGTCACACTACCCTCCGCCTAGATTAGTTCGTCCCGAAGTGAACTAAGTTCACTGGTCACCTGGGTTAACAAAAAGTCGCCAGTCGGTCACGATGTACCACTTTCATCTTGGCGTTCGGTCTTCGCTGAATCCTATAGACAACGTCGTTAATTCTTGTGAGAATCTTATACGGTCCTTCCCAATGTTGCTGCAACTTCGGAGACCTTCCTTTTGCCGATGAGGGTTATAAGGCCACACGTTATCGCCTGCATTAAATCCGGATGCGTCGGCTCGAACGTCGTACCTTGTTTTCATCCTGTCACTTGATACCTTGATTTGCTTTCGAACCAAATGATGAATCTCATCGAGGCGATTTCTCCATACGGCTACGAAGTTTTCAGTCTTATCCATGGCGTCTGGAGGTTAGTAATCGTACCTCTCGTCCAAATATAATTCTTGCTGGAGAATGGTCTGTCGTATCGTGATTAGCCGATCTATAGCTCAGGAGAAAGGTTTGTACATATTTGTCCCAATCTCGTTGGTGATCACTAACGACCTTCGATAAATGCTCTTTCATTGTTCGGTTGAACTTTTCAACCATTCCGTCTGACTGCGGATGTAAGGGTGTGGTCCTGGTTTTCCTTACGCCCAGTACCGCACAGATGCCTTGAAATATCTGTGATTCGAAGTTTCGGCCTTGATCGGAATGAAGCTCACAGGAAACTACATATTTGCTGATCCAATTATTGATAAGCTGCTCAATGCCGGTTGTTGGTTCTTGGTTTGGAATTGGAAGGACTTCCACCCACTTGCTGAGGTAATCCATGGTGACCAACATGTATTTGTTTTTGTCGTTGGTTTTTGGAAATGGTCCTGAGATATCAATCGCAATTCGCTCGAAAGGGGCGCCCATGTTGTACTGCTTCATAGCGCTCCTTGGTTTTGCTGTTGGTCCTTTGGTCGCAGTGCAAGGTGTGCACTTCCTACACCAAGACTCGACGTCATCTCTCATGTGAAGCCAGTAGAATCGAGATCGTAATTTTGAAAGTGTCTTACTAACTCCCAGATGTCCACCGGAGGGCCCGTCGTGCATTTCTGTTAGTACATCCTTCACTTTTGATGGTGGGACTAGAATCTGCATTCGATGGGATTTTCCATCCGCGGCTTCCCATTTACGCTTAAGAATTCCATCCTCCACTAGCAAGGAATTCCATTGTGCCCAATATGCTTTAAATGTTCCACTCTTGTCGGAAATATTGTTCCAAGTTGGCCGCTCGTTCTTTTCTTTGTGTTCCAGGATTAGCGACATATTTTCATCCTGACGTTGAGCTGCGCGTGTAGCATCACTCGTCCACCCATCTAGTACTTCTACTCGGACATTTCGGAGGCCGTACGCCTCTTGTTTTAAACGATTAATTTCTACTTCCGAATCCTGAAGGCGACGCTTTAGGGTCAAAATTTCTGCTTGCCCCTCTGCTCTAGATCAGTTGATAAGCGATTGTTCTCATCAATGACCTTTTCTCGGCTGGTCTTAAGAACAATTATCTGTTGATGCAAGGATTTACATGCGGTCGTGGTGCTGTCCAAGTTTGAATCACGCTGAAGGCTTCTCTTGTGATTAGCGCATGAAAAACAATTCTCAATTGATGTTTCATTTATTCGTCGACGTTTCCTGCAGTCAACAGAGATGTGGCCGACTTCGTCACATATTCAACACTTCATATCAGGCCTCGGGGTTCTCCGTTGTACATACCCGATTCTTTGGCAGGAACATTCTTGGACGGACATTTCTCGGACTCTATATGTACTCTTGGTAACCAGTTAAGCAGATTCATATGCCCATGCGAACGCGAGTATTTCATTAGGGGTCTTATTTCCTGCCAAACGAACAGCTTGTTGCAAGTCCTGATCTTGGAGTGCATTTTTAAATGCATCCATTGCTACCTCGTTCAAATATTCCTTAGTCATATTTGAATAAAACAAGTTTGCCAATCGCTCAATGTCTGCCTGCAACTGTTGAAGATTTTCTCCAGGTTTCTGTGTTCTGCTCCGCAGTTGCATGCGGTAGACCTGCTGCATGTGGTTGTCTCCATACCTAGCTTCAAGGCCGTCTCTTACCGCTTGGAAATCTGTTTGCTTCTCTGCTAGTATGGTTTGTAGCAATTCTCCAGCCGCCCCGCGGAGTGACACGATTAGTGATGTTGACTTTTGCTCATTCGACCACTTATTATAATTCGCCGCGGCGTCAAATTGACGTATACATACGGAGAAGGGACCCGTTCCATCGAAGGTTGGCGGTTGTATCCTTGTATCTTTGTAGTCATGTTGATTGCTAGGCGATGTCTTATTTCTCTCAACATACTCAAGTCTCTTTTCGATTCGCGTTATTTCATCGGTGACTTTTAGATCCAGAGTTTCTACTTCGTTTCGAATTCTTCCTTAAAGTGTTGAAAATTACATTTCATCCACTGCGTTTGGGCATCCAACTGTGCATTCAGATCTGCAGCTTGTGCGTCGAATTTTAAATTTTGGGCATCCAATTTTATCATCATCATCCTGAACATCTCCGAAATGTCCAACTGTGGCGAACTCTTCTCCGTTACATTGGCACCATCTTGACTCACTGTTTCTTCTCCATCCGGACAGTCTGGCCCAATCGTAAAAACGTATGTGTCTGTAGTGGTTACGTGGTACGGCAAAAATACCGGGTGCCACAGGGGCACAGGTTCACCACGCTTGTCCAACGTCTTCTTTTATCCTGGTTATTCGAATTAAAACACTGACTGCTTCCTATTTGTTCTCATTTTTATTTATCATATTAAATTAAGCGTTCACACTTGTAAAGACTAATTCGTTCTCGGAACACTGTCCTGATAACATTAAATTAAACGTTCAAACATATAAAGACTAATTCATTTTCGGCGCACTGTTCAAATAGACACTATTGGCTCTTCAACTGAATCCTATCAATCGCAATTTAAGACTGTGGAAAATACGAATTAACTGATCCCTTGGGTCGGCCCAAGAGGGATGTAAATTAACGTGAGGGCGCGACCTGCCCTCACGGAATCCGAACCGAGATTAAATTACTTCATCGAAGCGACAGGATACCAAAATCCCACCACCGCCTCGATGGCCATATTTGGTATTCTCTTTTGCGTTAGATTCGACTCAAAAAGGGGTGGAAATACACACACGATGATTGCTTTCGCTGCTCATCGTGTGCGTCCACAAGTATGCAGACATTGCATAAGTCCCCCTTCTAAGCTCGCAACAGGTGCGAGTATCTCGACGGCAAAAGGGTTGAAATGTTTACACGATCAGTGGCTACTAGTAGCATGATGCTGATCGTGTGCATGTTGTTGGTGTATCCTCGCAGTTGAACTCCAATGGTAATTTTCCATTTGCGAATTCGACTGCCGGGGCGCCAGCCGGATGCCCTCATGTATCGGTCGTTCGATGTGGGCATGCTTGCTAAGGCAAAATACCTGTTTCTGCTGGTGCACGAAAGAATATCGTGTAGATATTTGCACAGGCAATATTGGTTGGTTGGTTGTTAAACCAAATTGCCTTGAAGATATTATATTAGTTGCCGCTGTAATTTCATATCAGCGAGAATTTATGTTTCATAGCTTTGCTTCGATTTTGTAGGTACAGTACAGAAGGTAAGTACAGGCTTTTAATGAATTTCAGGGAACTGTTACCTGGTGTACCTGTAAGGTAAGTAGTGGCGTTCAATGGAACTGCCACGGTACTTGTTTTTCTTTCTAATTGTATGTCTTATTTGGGGGTTTTTACTTAGGTTATAGGAAGATGTTGGTGACGTTCAAGGGAACCGCCACATGTCGACATCAATATGCTCTTCCTCCATTGCTGATTGCAGACGCTGTCGAAGAATTTGCTTCTGTCCTCTGCTATCCAGATTCCGGTCCTCAAGTTCCTTCTTCAACTCAGGAACGCGAAGATCCTCCAAATGTCAATCTGACATCGTCACAACACACTTTCACAGACTTATTCACTTTACCAATAATTAATCCCACTTCTGACACCAATTGTAGTGAGCTTAGGGTTCGCTGGATTAATTATTTTTAATAAATAAGTGCCGTTAAATCGATTTTGAATTAATGTAACACTTTATTAGTCCGTTAATAACAACCTTTACTTTTACCGTACACTTAACGATTTCTTGACTTATCGCTTCCGTGCTTGTCACGTCTTTGACTGCTTACTTCTTACTTTTTACCTACTTATCTTCCCGATCTGCGTGTGACGTATTTACACCGTTTTTCTTCATTCTGATTCGGTGTTTCGTCTCTGTCCGTTCCATAGCCTCGAATTTTCTATTGCTCATAGTCTCCATTTTTCCAGTACTTTCTATAATATTCTAGTACTTTGTTTCGGACTTTCTAGAATATTCTAATACTGATTATCATATGCCTCACAATATATTATACATCGATCGATCTGTAAAATGCAGAACATTATCTGTTTTTTCTATCCTTAATATCCCTTCTTTTCTTCATCGATTGCCCACTAGAAGGGAAGTAATAATTAAGTGCGTGTGCATATTTATTTATAAAAAAAAAGAAATAAAAATAGAGAGAAAGTTCTGATAATTAATTGAATTCTGCAAAGTATTGCTTTGGATAAAACTCAAAACGACCATTGATGCCGCTTGAATTACAAAAATCTAACTCAGGGGACTCATTAAAAGTTCTGCCCCAAACATCATAAACACTCCTTGGCAGTGCAAGCTCCTATTATGACAGCCGACCTCCAGGATTATATTCAATTATATCAATCCTTTATCGTGCGTTTGTTAGTCATTTTCGAACAGCCGATTAAAACTCATCAACTGTCGTTCATAGGGATCATTTAACCCTTTCAAAAGTGGTACCCGATTGAAGCAATCTCTTTCAGGACGATGACTTTGCATCGGAAGCCAAGGTTTGTTTTTACAGTGGAATGGTGAAAGGGTCGCAGCGTGCTGCTAGCTAACGATATCGGCTTAGTCATTAGATACAATCGCTCATTAGTCAGATATAATGGAATTATAAATGGATGACAGTAGGATATTGGATGCGTTTAGCGCCTACAGAGAATCATTTGTCTTTTGCCTCGATGATGAATTATGTTTTAATTTGATTCATCTGCCTGGTGATATTCTACGAGCTGGTCATAAGATACTGGACTCTACTTTGTGGAATTTCCGTGGCACTTTATCGTATTGCTTTCCATTTAATGAATACAACCGACAAGACACGATTGCGCATCGTGTTGAGGTATTTTTTCTAGCTTCGTAGATATCATAGAAATAGTGTTCAAATCTAACGAGCACATATAATCGCATTAGGTCATTAGATAAGCATAATTGCCAGATGTGCGGTTGGGCAATAATTTGTTGTGTCTTGTTATGGAGTATAAATTCGCTTTTGATATCGACGCTGTTGCTGTATAAATAACTATCGGGTATGATTATACTTAGTTTACGGAGCTTCATTCCACGACGAGTAAAGAGGTTCAAACACCGATGGGGCATGTGGTTCGATTAAAGGTACAAGAAGGCTATTAGGGGACGAAGTTAAGCTTCCGCTTGTAGGAATCACACAAGGCAGAGGAAAACAGAGAGAAATAACTACATGGCGTACATTTAACGCACAATTTTCCTGCGTGGCCGGTTATTATTATTATTTATTTATTATTTATTGGCCTGTAGGAACCCGGAAGTTCATGACCTCACCGACTCGACTCCGCCATCGTACACTGTCCTGTGCACTCTCCTTCCACGCTTGACTATTCGATCCGACCTCCTCAAGGTCAAACCTAACATTGTCCTCCCATCTCCGTCGCGGACGTCCGGCCCGTCTCTTTCCCATTGGTCTACCGTCAAGAATTCTACACACGGTCCTATCGTTGCCCATTCGCGCCACGTGTCCGGTCCATCTTAATCTTCGTGACTTGATTACTTTCACAATTGTAGGTTTGCGATATAGCTCTTCCAATTCGTGGTTATGGAGTTTCCTTCATTATCCTGCCTCCTCGTCATATTTACCTCCAAAGATACCCCTCAAAACTTTATTCTCGAATACGCGGAATTTGTTTTCTTCCCGTTTTGCGAGAGCCCATGTTTCGCATCCATATAGAACAATCGGCACGATTATGGGTTTATAGACACGGAGCTTTATGTTACGTGATAGCAGTCTGGATTTCAGCAGTTTACTGACTGCGTGCCAACTAGCGATGCCGGAATGCAGTCTTTTGTTAATTTCCTTCGACATTTCGTTACTCGCCGCCAGTATCGTTCCCAGAGATTTAAATTCTTTAACTTTTTCGAATAACTTGCCTCTGACGTTTATATGTGTTGCCTGAGGTCCACCTGCTCTCGCCGTAATCATGTATCTTGTTTTGTCTTCATTTATTTCTAGGCCCACCTCTTTTGGCGCTTGCTTGATGATTTCACAGTTTTTACTAATAGTTTCCAGATTATCGCCCAGAACGGTGATGTCATCCGCATATGCGAGCACTTGTGTGACCCCGTTCAGGGATGATCCGGCCATGTTGTCGTCTTGTACCTTTCTGATGACATGCTCGTGCACAAGGTTAAAAAGACACGGTGATAGACCACCTCCCTGCTTTAGTCCGTCCCGGATTTCAAATGGTTCTGAGAGGTGGTTTTCTATTCTAACTCGCACTTTATTTTCGTTTATGCAAATTTGAATGAGGGCGGCATATTTTTTTGGGACTCCCAGCTCAACTACAATATGGTAGAGTCTTTGCCTTGCGACTGAGTCGTAGGCTTTTTGAAGTCAACGAACAGTTGGTGAACCGTCTCTCGTATTCCCATTCCTTTTCCAGCAGTTGTCTTATTGTGAACATTTGGTCGGTTGTTGAGCGGTTCATATTGGTAGTGTGGTATTATATCCTGTTGGTCTAAAAACATCACCACTTATTTTCCTTTCGGTGCGACGAACTACGACACTCCTTGATTCTGACTCCAAGAATGAATAATAAATGTAATAAATGTACAGCACGCCAAATCTCTTTATTGTTTACTTAATTACAAAGTTTAATGCTATGGTCTTTATTTACACTTCACACTTACTGTAGGACTTAGTGTCTAACGTTTATATAAGAACTTAATAAAACACTTCAAAATTTAACATAAAAACTTAGTGTTCGCTGTACATGTAGGTAACTTATCTTTATTATAAGTTTAGGAAACACTGCGAAAATTAACATGAAAACTTAGTGTTCGCTGTACATGTAGGTAAGGCGCGACCAACTCCAACGAGAGATGTATCCAGACTCCTTGGTTTTGTTTAACGTGGAGGCCCGAGTTGCCTCCGCGGAATCCGTATCGCGATTAATTTATTTCAAAAAATACAATTTCATCCTCCGCTTGTCGACCAAAAGGGGATGAATTTCCTTGCATCGGTCCAGCACAAGGGCGCGAATCACACTCACGATGATCGCTTCTGCTGCTCATGGTGTGTGTCCACAAGTATGCGGACCGTGGATCGACCGAGTCCATAAGGGGAACATTAGATGGCATGGTTGCAGCTGGTGCAATTATAGTGAAGTAGATATTTCGTGTTTACACGATCAGCAACTGCGTATAGCATTTATGCTGATCGTGTACATCTTGGCGGCATCTCCAAGTAGTCGAATTCTCGCTGGTGATTTTCCATTTAGGGGAATTCGACTTCCTTGGGCGATCAGCCGTATGCCATAATGTATTTGTCGATCGGATGACCGACCGATGTGGGCATTGGTAAAAGAAAAGAAAAGAAGAAATATCTCCTGCACGTGTGTGGCAGACTCATCAGGAGATATTTTATCGATGTGGTTCGGGCAATGTTGGTTGCTTGATGGTGCAACCAAATTGCTTTAAAGGCACATGATGCGTTTTATGCGACCATGCCCTTGTGGAAAAATACCTATTTGTTGCTGATGGATTTTGCATCAGCGAAATCATAGTTCTAAAGCATTTCAGGAGATAGTTGGTACAACTATAAGAAGGTAAGTACACGTTTTCCAGGGTTTGTGTGTTTTAGGAAACTGTTTCTTCGTCATAGGCTGTAAAGTAAGTAGTAGCGTTCAATGGAACTGCCACAATACCTGTTTTATATCGTTTTTGGATGTTCTAGGTTGGGAGATTTCGAATGATTAATGGGAAGGTGAGCAGTGGCGTTCAATGGAACCGCCATGAGTCTCCCAGCATCTCTTCTGCGTACGGTGTGATTCTCGCCAAAATGATATTTGTTAATATTATGTATGCGGTTGGGAGCAATGATATTCCTCTGTAGTTTTCGCAGTCAGATCTGTCGCCTTTTTTGAAAATGGGAACGATTATTGAGATTTTCCATTCTTCCGGAGTGACTTCCTTATCCCATATTGTTTGGATGAGCTGGTGGATCTTTCGAGCGGTTGCCTCTCCTCCATGCTTCACAAGCTCTGCCGACATGCAGTCGACTCCGGGAGCTTTGTTGTTTTTCAATCGATTTGTTGCGTCTACAACTTCGCTGAAAGAGAGCTCTGGGATCTGAGGCTCGGCTGTATGTACGCTTGGTGCGTTTATTTGTGGTTGATGGGTGCGTACATTGAGCAGGTTTTCAAAGTACTGCTTCTATGTTGTCACGATATTGTTTGTTTCTGTGACCAGACACCCGGTTGCGTCTCGAATTATTTTGACTCTCCCTCGGTAGCCATTTCTAATTGAATTTATGCCGGCATACATACCTCTGATGTTCCTTGCTCTAGAATTTTTTAGCGTGTTTTCGATCCGAGTCTTCTCCTATTCGCGTTTTTTGCATTTGAAGGGTCTCATTGTCTCTCTCCGAATCGTCGCGTATCGTTCTGCGTTGACTTCATCATATCTTTCTAGGTGGACCGCTCTGAGGCGTTTACGTTTTTCAATCTTCGCCCTGGACTCATTGTCAAACCAAGGTTTGGACTTAATTTTTTTCTTAAATCCTATTACCTTTTGGGCTGTTAGTTTGATTGTGTCTCTGATCGATGTCCATTTATTGTCCACACTATTGGCTTCCTCTTTCTCACTGCTCCCATTCTCTAGAACGCTGAATCTATTCGTTAGTTCGTCTTGATATTTAGCCCTTTTGCGCAAGTCTTTCAGTTTATCAGTATCGAACTTTTTGATCGTCTCCCGTGACTGCCCATGTGGGATGGCTGCGAGCCGACTCCTGATCATGAGTAGACTTTCTTTACCTATGGTTGGTTGGAAGATATCTTCCTTTCCAATTTTCGCATTGAGGTCCAAGGAGGAGGATTTTAACATCGAATGATGAGATCCCATCAAATACTTCTTCTAGGGTCTCGTAGACCGTGTCCTTCGTTTCTTCGTCCGTAGATTCTGTTTGGGCGTGTACGTTTATAAATACATAATTGTACCATGGCCTGCGTGGCCGGTAGTAAGAGAAAAAGACTATGCGCTTGCAGGTTCCAGAGCTTTTCTAAAAAGTATCAATATTTCTGTCTCGTGGTCCAACCGAGTGAGTTTGGCACCCAGCCGCGTTGTAGAATGTATAAAAAATTACCTCTCTAGTCGCTTATTCCAATTGGTGCCAAATATGCCTGGCACGAAATTAATTGTCGCCCGGTGAAATATCAATCCATCAAGCTTTAGGCTCCATGTAATGGTCAGGAGAAATCCCTGACCATATTTCGGAGCTCGGCTGATGGTAAGTGGTAAGTCGGTCCCAAGGTGAGATGCCAAACCGCTATGCTGTACGCTTCGCGATATCGTCGGGAGAATTGTTCCGGACGTTTGGCTGATGGATCCGACTGAAGTTGAGATAAAACATTATGGTACCCTCTTAGATAAAAAAATCCGGTGGTAAACTAGTTCCCCATTAGGATTTCCCCGGGGCTATGCCAGGGGGAACATCATGCAAATATTTTGATAAAAAACTGAACCGTAATAAACTCGTCACGCATCGGATTTGCCCACAAAACACTATCAACGTTCAACTCGTAACGGCATTTTGTAACATCAGATACATCGGCTTCACCAATATGAATGTAATCATCATCATCATCATCGGCACTACAACCGGGAACCGGTCTTGTCCTTATTTAGCAAGTCCTGAGGCTTGTTAAATTTTTACGAATGTAATCACTCTCCACCAATATTTGCAAACAGTGAAATACGATATCCTAACCGAGATTCAGTTCGACCCGTCAACTGACTCGGTGTATCTTCGTTGCTAAGTGTATGACTCACATTCGAGATTTCGTTTAAAGATAGAGCCTGCATCCATCCACACCCGACCCGATTTGGCTTGACAAGGGGAGGAGCACTAGAGTTCAACAACTTGCGAGTAATTTGAATGGAAATCATGCTGAATAGTTCTGAGAAATTTTGTTGTTGTCTCTACCGCTCCCCTAATGATGATCGGCCAGCGCGAATTTTTGACCATCGTTGGCGTACTGTCGACTTGATGCAAATTAACCACCCGTCTTCTCGGATTCCCGTTATTGTTCTTGGCGACTTAAACGTACACAACTCCGGTTGGTTAGTGCATTCTAATATAATCGAAAAGGTTCAGTGGTCGGCTAAGATGTTCGCTGTTAGCAGCAACTTGACTCAACTCGTGGAAGAACCTACACGAATGCCCGATGACCGAGGAGTATCTGCGAACACCTTGGATCTATTTCTGACATCCGAGGTGGACATGTGGCATTTCTAGCAGATACACACGACCAATAGTGAAGAACAACACCACCAAAAGCACATCCATTAAAGCCGTATACCATAGCAATAATATAACATTTCCACATCAGTCGAATGTACTTCGGTTTAGAAATCGAGTTCGTACACGCGGCAATGGCCTGATGCGTTGAGCTTTGGTTCTATCTTTATCTTTATTGATTCTTCACTATCGTCGCAAACGCCTTAGGCATTTGCACCTTGGAAACGACTATGTCATTGTGAAACTCAGATCACTGCTGGATATCAGTTGCGCAACCATTTACATTTTAAACAAATAACCAACCTAAGCAGCTGCGCTAAGTATACAAGCACGGGGTTGCTAATTGGAACAATTTGTGGGATTTCTTCACATCTTTCCTGTGGTCAGAGGTATGCTTTAGAAACTTCGATCTTAACGTCTACCCGGAGTCAGTCTCGGAAATTATTCTTTTCGGTATGGAGCCCTACATTCCGCATTCCATCAAAAGAAATTCATCCAATAGACCTTGGTCTGATAAAAAGTACCAGCATATTACAGCGGCAGAAAATGCCGCTTTTAGACAATGACGAATCTAACGGAAGGTCAACAGAACGAATTTTGTCACAATCAGAACCGCATGAAACCAGGCAATTAATACCACGAAGAAGGTTCACAATTACTGATTGACCAACAAACTGCTTGAGTAACCCAAGTAGTTCGCGTTTCTTCTGGTCAGTGAAAAAGGCTGTTAGCAGTAACTTCGCTTCCTCGTCTTTTTCTCCCGTTGGTGTCGGGCAGCGGGATGCTAGGTTCGGGAAGTTATTTTCCGCGAATTCATTTGAATCCATTTCTGATCACTCAGGTGCCACGTAAAGTTCCGCCCACGAACTATTCAACGAACCAGTATCTGAAAAGTTGTTGAACGAACTATAGCGTCGTTCGTCAACAAAAAAAAATATTAAAAGTATATTAAAAAGTGCGCGAGTGCACGTGTTTAATGAACAAAAAAGTTAATGGCTCGATCACATGTGCCTTCAAACAAACAACAATTTAAAATAAAAAATCCGCGAAAACATTAAAAAAAAGTGACGCACTGACCATGGACGAAGGTAAGATCATAGGTAAAAAGACAAGGAGAAGGTTGAATCCTCAACCGAATTTGACCACCAAAAAGCACAAATCAGATGCGAATGAGGAACGTGAAATAAGTAATACTCATAGATCACTTACACACTGACCGAGTGCGGACGTGTTTTAAATTCGCCGATCGAGATAAATGTAAAAGTTACTCTTATGAGTCGCGAGTGAAATTTGAAATAATAAGACTATTTATAAATAAATCAATTCTAGTGACAAGAACACTCAAAACAAAGTTATTATACATAAATATAAACAAATAAAAGAGAACGAAGCCACGTGGTTTGACAGTCAAAACAAACACCGTTTAATACTAATCAACTGTGAGAGTGTATGTGAACACATGTTTAGCGAAAAAAAAAAATTGAAGTAAGAGAAAAACAAAACAAAAACAATAAATATAAATAAAAAAGAAACAAAAGGAACTAAAATATACAGTGAAATTACAAAGTGAAGCCAACCTAAGAACTGGTTTCAAACAAAGACTGGCCTGCTATCTTGGATGCAACAAGCTCGGTGTATGGGCCCTCAGCATGCAGAATGGCAGACAAAAAACAAAATATTAAAAAATTAAAACCGAAGTCCGCGTTAATAAAACGCCCGGCGAGCTCCCCACTAACAAGAGCTGCAACAAAAATAAACAAGCCAAACGAGGCAATAGCAGACTTGCTCGAAAAGGCGCACAAAATGAAAGAGGACAATCTATTCCCCGCGGTTCCATATAATGACGGCCACCTCACCAATAACATGTTTGCATTTTTAGCGACTACCGACACTGAGGACGAAGAAGATGAAATCAGCGATCTTGAAACAAGGCTAGCCCGAGCAAGGGCGCAATTAGCAGAGAAGCGTCGCAGGAAAAAGGAATTTGCTGAAAAGGAGCAGCTAATAACGAAACAACAGCAGAATCAGCAACAATGTGCACAACAGAAGCCAAGCCAACAAAAAGAATGTCCACCACAACAGATGACGCAACAACAACCACAACAAGAGCAACAGGCAGCAAAAAGGAAAACGAAGATGCCACCCATCAACATTACAGATATGGACTGTAACGAACTGGTAAGTCTATGTAAGCTTTCTATTGGGGAAGATTTTTCAATTAAAAGACTGACAGGGAACAGGTTGGCCATACAGACAAATTCGGTTAAGGATTTCGAAAAAATGAAAAATGTGCTAAAACGGGCCACCGCGGAATTTTACACGTACACCCCGAAAGAAATAAAGAATATAACGGTTCTACTAAAAGGCGTTGACCCTGAAACAGAACCAGAAGTTCTATTACAAACGCTGCGAGAGCTTAACTGTAATGATATTGAGTTTATCGCAGTAAAACCTTTCAATACAGCTAGGGCTAGACGGGAGAATAGAAAATTACCATTCTTCCTGGTGCAGCTGGGCCCTGGGAGCAAAATTGGTGGACTTAGGAAAATCACTATCCTGAACCATCAAATTGTCACATGGGACAAATTGAAAAAAAGCAGAGATATAATCCAATGTCTTCGCTGCCAAAGGTTCGGGCACTCAGCAGCAAACTGCGAAATGCAGTATCGATGGGTAAGAAGCGGACAGGACCACAGCGCAGAACAATGCACGTTAGGTAAAGAAAGGGTAGACGACAGATCTCTTTTAAAGTGTGCAGTTTGTAAGAGTGAGGGACACCCCGCTAATTATCGAGGCTGTCCTAAGTTCCGCGAACTACAGGTTTTCACAGCAACGAAAATCAGAATGCCCGATAGTTCAAGGCCGACCAGCACTAAATGTAACACCCCAGTTCTCGTATGCTCAAGTAACAGCTGGCAGGAGAAACACGCCACAACCCACGACACGAGTACCGCCGCAACATACTGTGCCTCCAGAAACAGTAACACTAGCAGATGTGCTCACAACCTTGCTCGCTATTCAGACGCAGATGACACAAATGCAAAAACAAATAAAAGAACAGGACACTAGACTAGACTGGGTCTATTCACAGTTCTCTAGCCAGCCGTCAATATAAACCCCCCAACAGAAAGCACAATTAAGGCTTTAGTCGTGAATGTAAATTCACTTATCAGAATCGAGAGAAGAGCCGCTCTCTTTAAACTGTTGCAAGACGAAAGTCCTGACGTGCTTCTGGCTAGCGAAACTAAGCTGAATCAGAGGCATAAACTATGTCACACAAACTACGACATTATACGAAGAGACCGACCCAACTCCACACAAGGAGGAGGGGTGGCAATCTTTATTAAAAAACAACTTCAACATAAGGTAATATATAGTCGTGAGATTCGCAGATTTCAGGTGCTTGAAGCGTGCATTATCCGCATACCCCTCCGACAAGGTAGGGGGATGTATGTGATATCTGCCTACGCACCAGAAGCACATCAACAAAATCAATTTATAGTGGAGCTAGAGACCCTTTTCCAATGCTTACAACTTTACTCGGAAGGGAACTATTACATCGTGGGTGGCGATTTGAATGCTAAACACCCAAATTGGGGAAATAGCATATCCAACACGAGAGGGAATCAACTAGCTAGTTGGCTAGATCAACATCACATTGAATATAAAGTTGACCTGCTAGCTACAGAATATCCTTCTTTCCCCAGAGGGGGCTCGTTCCTGGATATTATGCTTATTGACACACGCCTTAAACATACACATACTAACAGACAAAATATAAACTGCCTACGCACAATTGAGTATGACAGCGACCATTGTGCATTATCAATATTGATAAAAACACCAAGCGAAGTTGTGGAACTCGGTGAATGTATGATACCGCAACCCTATAACTATTGGGGTATGCGATGGACGCGTTTCACGAGAACCTTAACAAGAGAAATTCGCTTAAAAGACATTAACCCTCCTACCAACAGAAACATACCCAACGATGATATCGACAAATACATACAAAAAATGGACGAAACCATAAAACAAACTATGGACAAAACAATACCAAAAACCACACCTACGGACAACATGAACATGTACCGAAACGCCACAATCAACGCACTCCACAGAAAACAAAGTAGACTTCTGTCGCAACTAAAACTACGATACAGACGATTTACTGACAGGCACGACCAGGAGATAATATCACTGAAGTCCAGATTAAAAAATCTCCAACAGTTGATAAAAGCCAACTATAGGCTATCAGCAAATTTGTATTGGAACAACAAAGTTCGGGCGGTAAAATCCAACAACCCTAGTATGTTTCCGCAAATTAATAAAATATTTAGACGGAGTAATGAAAACGAGATTCAGTGTCTCCAAATACCACGAACTGACGAAAACCAACGAATGCTGGCAAATATTGGCATAGACACAAACAACGCCATCCTAAATGACGAAGTTTTTGTGTTTGAAGATCCCTTGGAAAAAGTGAATGTTGTAGGGGCCGTCTTTCAAGAACTGTACAAGGCAAATGAAGTAATTCGTCGCAACCATGCCTTGGAAGATAGAGTTTTACTGAATTATGGTCATCTTCGAAATGATATTTCACAGTGGCGATCAGAAAACCATGGTTTTAACGAATTCAGTAATGAAAATACGGCAAACGCCGAGATTACTGTCGAAAGCGCCAACAGTCTTTTGATCACTAGTGAAGACATCCATGGCGTCTTTGCATCATTAAGAAACAAAAAATCAGTTGGAATCGATGGAGTACCCAATATCGTACTAAAACATCTTCCTCCAATCGCAATGGACATATATGCAGTATTGTTTAACAACGCTCTGAACAACGCACACTATCCAGTACGTTGGAAAACGGCCATCATCCAACCGTTACCAAAAAAAGGGAAAGATAGAACAAACCCAAAAAATCTGCGATCGATCAGTTTGTTACCGAGTATCAGTAAAGTATTCGAAAAGGTTCTAAACAAGGCTCTACTTAAATGGGTTGAGGACAATAATATTATTCCAAATAACCAGTTTGGTTTTAAAGCTGGTCATGAAACCACACATGCCGCAGCTAAACTGGTTTCAGACATTCAGTGGAATAAAAATCTGAAACAGTGTACAGGTGCCTGTTTGATTGACTTGGAGAGGGCCTTCGACACCGTTTGGTTAGAGGGGTTATATTACAAGCTAATGAGACTAGGCATTCATAGACCACTACTGTATATACTATACGACATGTTGAATGAAAGGAAATTCATCGTCAAAAGTGGCAATGTGACCTCTAACATTACTTACAATATAGAAAACGGTCTGCAACAGGGGGCGGTGTTATCTCCGATCCTTTTTAATATTTACACTAGCGACCTGGTAAGGTCTCTTCATCAGGCTATTGCGTATGCAGACGATCTGATAATATATAGAACAGCACCAAAAATTGAAATCATTAACGGATTATTACAAGGGGATTTCAATGATGTTCAGCGATACTGCAACAACTGGAAACTCAAAATCAATATCCAGAAGTGTGAAACCATCCTCTTTAGAACACCACTGGCTCAAGCTACCAGAGACACCAGGATAAACTGGCGAAAGCTAGCTATTATGGGACCACACCAACAAACACTGGAAACCAAAACCGTAGTCAAATACTTAGGCATCTGGCTGGATCAGTATCTATATTTTAACAAACATGTGGAAGCTGCCCTAGCCAGGGCAAAGAAAGCTTACGCTATGACAAGAAGACTGTTTCATAGTAGTCAACTTGACAGCAGAGTTAAAGTTATATGCTACATGGCTCTCATCAGACCGATGATCATATATGGATGCCCAGTGTGGTTTAATGTGGGACCTAGCTTAATGGAAAAGATTCGGATTTTTGAGAGGCAATGCCTCAGGACGTGCCTTAAGTTACATCGGACTCCTGAATCCGATCACAAAAAATATTATCCCAATGAAGCGTTGTACAGTGGGGCCAATATAAACAGAGTGGATAACTTTATGATCAAGCTGATCCGAGGGCATATTGCGAGATCAATGAGCTCACAGAACGATTTGATTTTTGGTGCATATTACCCAAACAATATGTATTATGAGGTGGTGCGTCGCAATGGCTTTATTCCACCAGAAGCATTCCTTAGTCTTGACATGAACGGCATCATACAAAATGAATCCGCTATACCGTTGATTTATCACGTGCGTCGGTCGGATATAGATAAACGAATATGTTTTAATCGAGAGGTTGCGCACACTAATGAAGAGAGCCTGCAGTTCAGTACGGCAGTAGCACAGAGAGACCGAAAAGACGCGAATAAGCAACATCAGAGATTTTGGTGGCTGAGTGGCACATAAAACCCTGTTTCCTTATAAAACTAAAGAAATAATAATAATAATAATTAAAAAAAAAAAAAAAAAAAAAAAAAAACCCGACAAACAACGGAAAGCTTACATAGATTTAGCATTTCGAAAATTTAGTTTTAATGTTAGGTTTAGAATAGAGTTAAGTTAAAAAAAAAAAAAAAAAAAAAAAAAAAAAAAAAAAAAAATCTATAGATAGTTTAGTATTTAAGTTAGATATAAGGTAAAAACAATAACAAGAACAAAGTTTTTTCTTTTCTTCATTTTCTTTGTATCCAATTAAGTTCCCTAAAAATTCATGTAAACAAAATAAACCATAATGTCGAAAGACAAATTTTCGTGCTTTAAGCGTATGCATGTAACTTAGAGAGTCCGCAAGGGACCAGTAAGTTAAGAAATAAGATAACATAAGCTAGAGTTCAATCATTTTTGTCTAGCAAGTAAGTAAATTATAATAATAGGAAGAAATAAAAAATGATATCTATAAAAAAAAAAATAAATAAGTAATACTCCAGGGAACAAATACAAAGACCTGGCCGTTGAAGAGCCAGTGGTCATTATCGCTGACCTTATCAAAAAAAAACAGAGATGTGTTGTGCAGAGAAGTAAAAGCAGCTCTCGAAAAAGGGAACATGCGGTGTTTACAACTATGTGAACAACAACAACAACAATCAAGACAACAACGACAACAACACCAGCAGCAGGAAAAACCGCAACAGAAACAATAAATCGATACGAAGAAGAAAATATCTCTCATCATTGTGAGCCGCATGGAGACCAATGACGTAATTAAACTCTATAAGTTAACACGTAAAAATTTTAAAACCAAACACATCAATAATGTGTAGTGATATAGAGGACTACCATAAAATTATAACTGCTTTCCCCTTTCCAACCGTCGTCGAGTTTAGACCGTCGCGAATTGTGTTCAGTAGGTGTATCATCAGTTCTACCTTATAAAATTATATTACATCCCCTCTGTGTAATAGTGCAGTGAAAAAAAAAGCAGACCAGACCCTTGTTGTTCAGTGTGCTGTGTTTATAAGACAATAGAGTAGTGTAAAACAATTGGCCTGCGGGCCAAATGTGAATAGTAACCGGTTTAGTGATCTTACGGAAGATTCAAATAGTGATATTTGACCAAACAAAATGAAAAGGACACTTACAAAAACAGAGGAATTTTTTCCTAGTTTACCAACAATGAACAATACAAAAAAAACCGAAATTTCTGATTATATCATCCAAGGAGTGTGGTAAGCCTATTTCATCACTAAGTCCATTTTTAATTAAAAAAGTTATAGACGATGTTAGTAAAGAGTATGAACAAATCACTGTTCTACGAGACGGGCAATTATTAGTAAAAGCTAATTCTCAAAAAATCGCAGAGCGTTTTCTTAAGATAACAAACTTTGGCAACGTGTGTCCCGTTTCTGTAAAATTACACGAAAACCAAAAGAATGCAAAGGCATAGTGTACGCCCCTTGTCTCATAAACATCTCGGAAGCGGAAATAATATCCGAAATGGGTCAACAAAAAGTCACAGACGTGTATAAATTTACCAAAGTAGATGAGTGTAAAGTGCGAAGACCCTCCGGACTTACGTTATTTACTTTTAACCTATTCCAACCACCGAAGTCAGTTGACATCGGTTTTTATAAAGCTAAGGTCAGCGAATATATCCCCAACCCCATGAGATGCCGCAACTGCCAACGACTCGGCCATACCGCAAAACGCTGCACCAATACCACAATGTGCGAAAAGTGTAATCTGCCGCCTCATAGCCCCGTAAATTGCAGTCGCACTATGTGCGCCAACTGCTCGCTCCGTCACTCGGCCGCGGATAAAACCTGTCCCTTGTATATCCAAGCGAAAGGAGTTTTAACAATAAAAACGTCAAACACATGCTCAATGGGCGAAGCCAAACGTATTTATAAGGAAAAAAATATCCACAAACCTGATCAACTTTCAGGAAGCTTCGCAGATACAGTAAAATCGAGCCAATTACAAGGACCCTCAGCAGAACAAACCAAACAAAAAACTACACCCAAGGAATCACTTCCAACCAGCTCCTCATCGTCTGCTACAATCAATAGTCTTCAAATTGCATTGCCCACAAGCCAAAAAAGTCAACAACACATAATCCAACCAAAACAATTTCGTCTATACGAGGGTTGCCTTTTATATTTCGGGATTAGAGAACAAAAACAAATATTGATCATCGAAAATCACTTTATTGTTTTTCAAAATATTCCCCATAAAGATCTATACACTTTTGCATGCGTTTGAACCAATTGTCGAAGCAGATTTGCCACTCTGATTGAGGTATCTCCAACACATGCATTCTGAATGCAGCAACCGCTTCTTCAGGTGTCGAAAAACGTTGACCTCTCAGTTTGTTTTTTACGTACGGGAATAAAAAGAAGTCATTCGGTGCCAAGTCAGGACTATACGGCGGTTGACCCATCAAATCGATGTTTTGGGTGCTCAAAAATGCAGTTGTCGCAGCCGATGTGTGAGAGCTCGCATTGTCGTGGTGAAGAGTGATCCGTCTTCGGCGGTTGGTTTTCCTGATTTCTTGGAAGACAACTGGCAAACAAATGGTTGTGTACCACTCAGAATTGACTGTTCTGCGTTGTTCTAGTGGTACGGTTGCGACATGTCCAGTTTTTCCGAAAAAACAGGCGACCATTTGCTTGGAAGTGCTTCGTGCGCGAACAACTTTTGTTGTATTTGGCTCATCTTGAAACACACAGACAGTCGACTGCTGTTTACTTTCGGGCTCATACGCGTAAATCCACGATTCATCAACTGTCACGATGTCATAGACGTGTTTCGAAGCACCGCGACCGTATTTTTTGAGCATTTCTTTCGACCAATTGACACGAGCCTTTTTTTGGGCGATTGACAAATTGTGTGGCATCCAATGCGAACAAATTTTTTTGACAGTCAAGTGTTTATGCAATATTGAATGTATGCTGGTCCCACTAACGCCTAAGGTTGTCTCAATCTCACGATAGGTCACATGACGATCTTCCAATATCAGCTCGCGTACAGCATCAATGGTTTTCGGAACAACAAATGATTTTGGACGACCTTCACGAAATTCATATTGGAGTGAACTACGACCACGGTTGAATTCACCATACCATCGATAAACACTGGTCCTTGATGGAGCTTCATCGCCAAAAATTGAATTAAGTTCATCCATGCACTGTTGCTGAGTTAATGCACTTCGAAAGTTGTAAAAAATAATCGCACGAAAATGTTGACGATTTAATTCCATTTTTGGGCCGAGATGAATCTTTTAAGTTACTGTAAACAACACAAATAGCGCTCGTATGTCAAAGCGTTCTGAGTGCGTATAACCTCAAAAATGTCCAACTTTACGACAGAGCTGTCAATTGCCGGATTGCAACGCTAGGGTTGCCAAATCCCGAAACATAAGAGGCAACCCTCGTAACACCACTAAACCAATGAACACCATCAATTCAATTAACGCCATCAACTCAACAAACATCATCAATTCAATTGACTACATTCGAACCTCGACAACTACAAACAAGTTCGCCAACAAACAACCAAATTGAAACCATTCCACAAACCACGGCAAGCTGCTCTTCTAATAGCCATTCGCAACGCACCCCTTCACCCAAATCAAAGGTAAAAAGTAAACCGTCTCTCACTAATATAAAAATTAATAAAAATGTACACATCTTAGTAGATGATGATATTACAATGTAACTATAAAACTAGCAACCAAGCCCCTGACTCTGCTGTTCCTGAGGTTGGACACTTGAACTCAATCCAGAGTCCAAGTGCCCCACAACCGGAACAGCGGAGTCTAGATCCTAACAACATACATCCCGCCCACCATACCTTCCAACACCTTAATACATCTATGAATATACAACCCCATCCCTCTGCAAAATCAAGATCTAAGCACACTAGCACGGCTGAATGCCGAAAACTCACTCCAAAACAAAAACCATTCACCTTTCTTTTTTTTTTTACATTTCGGTATTTATTGACCATCAATAATTTTTACAATAAGCAATACAGATAACTTATGAGATACTTTAGCTATAATTGTTTACATATACTTACTAGTACATTTTTCAAACAATATGATAGAAGTTATATATTGATTATAGATTAAGATTGTAGTGGGTAGAGCTTCCTGGAGAAGGTCAGAAAACCAGGATATAGTTATTTACTTAGCCTATGCTAAATTGCTTAACTTAACTTATCTTAACTTAGTCTAGTTACCTAATTGTTATTGAAATAAGTTAGTGTGGTGTGGAAGGGGGTAGCATAGTGATCAATGGGTTAGTGAGGATATTTTCAGTCAGGGATGTGGGTTGGGGAACTAGTCTCCGTTTGTTCGTTGAAACGCAAAATATTGGAGAAGGGTTGAATATTACTATATTTAAATTGGTGAGGTGAAAGCTCTGTATTGTGGTATACAATCTCATTAGAGTTATTAACCAACCTGCCAGAGGTGAAGAACGTTCTGATGTGGAGACAGTTCGGTTATCTGACGGAGTCGATGTGAGCGCATTTATTATCGGGTTGGGATTATTGGGAAGATTTTCGATAAATTTGATGGACAGCTCGAGGAAGCGTCGATCTATACGTTCAATATTAGCGGCATAGTAGAGCGAACTACTGTTGTAATATTTGTGGGAGTTGGGATGTCGGTTGAGGCCAGTGATAAGTCTGAAGCATTTCCTTTCGAAAATGCGTAGCTTCTCCATTTGGGCGGGTGTGATATGGTACCATATCGGGCATGCATATGTGAGAGTGGGTCTGATTATCTGTTTGTAGATAAGTGATTTAACTTTTGGAGAGAGACCATTCGGCTTGTACATCACTTTTCTGCAGAGATTAAGCTGAATTGCGGCTTTGCAAATCGAGTTTTTGGTGTGAACGGAGAAAGACAGATTGTTGGTGAAGGTTATTCCCAGGTACTTTAAGGTTTTGGAGGGTTTAATTATATTGTTATTTAACTTGATTCTGATTTTGTTATGGCAGCGTATGGTGTTGTTAGTACAATTCGCATTACTGCCTTTAAACACTATGAGTTGAGTTTTGGCTGGGTTGAGTCGGATTTTCCAGTTAGTAAAATATGCTGAGAGATTAGGGAGATAGCTGTTAATACAGTTTCTTGCCTCCTTGACAAACTTGTTGCTTGAATAAATTAAAGTGTCATCGGCATAGTTCAGCGTTACTGTATTAGGTGACAGTGGCTGCGGTGTGTCTGAAGTATAAAAGGAGGTATAATAATGGTCCGAGAATAGAACCTTGAGGAACACCCGCGGTTATACTGTATGGTGTCGAAAGAGTTGAATTTATTTTCACCGTGAACTTTCTATCAGAAAGGTAGGAAGCGAGAAGTTTTATGGTGTGGGTGTTTAATCCGAACATTGAATGTAGCTTGTATAGCAGTCCTGCAATCCAAACGCAATCGAATGCTTTTGCTATGTCGAGAGAGATGCATACTGTTGGGGATTGGTTTTGGCGATTCATTGTCACATCATGTGTCAGTTTTAGCAGAGCATGACAGGTTGAGTGTTGTGGACGAAAGCCAAATTGAGAATTCGGGATAAGGGAGTTGTCTCTAGCAAATGAGAGAAGATTTTTGTATATCTTACATTCCAAAACCTTACTAAGCGAATTTAGCTGTGATATGGGACGGAAGTTAGCCGGGTTGTTGGAAGAACCGGATTTACTAATAGGGACTATCACCGCTGTTTTCCAACATTTTGGGAAATGTGAAGCGTTTATTATGTGATTGAGAAGAACAAGAATGGGGAGTAAGTTCTCTGGGTGAAGTCTTTTAAATAGAAGGTTAGGGATTCTATCCAAGCCTGTAGATTTTTTATTGTTACGCGAAGTATTCAATTCAGATAATTCTGTAAAGCTTAGGAATGTGTCGGTTCCCTTGGGATGTGACGCTTTATTGGTTTCGTTGAATTCAGTAATGAATGGTGGGAAGGATGGCTCCAGTGTGCCTGAGATGAATTCATTCACGGTGTCGTGGAAATTAGTGACTGGGAGGGAATCGTTTTGTTTATGAGTTTTACAGAAGTGTTCAGCGAAACAGTTTGCTATATCAGTGTCCGATTGTGCGATGTTACTGTTAGTTGGTTGGATGAGATAGTCTATTCGAGGCTTGAATTTACGACCAGTTAGTCGATTTATATTTTTAAATAGATCACGGTTTGGTTTGATACTGTTTAGAGTAGACGTGTAGGTCTGATCGGTGAAATTTTTAAGTTGTCCAGTTATCAGGGTGGTCAAAAGCTGTATCTGTTGTTTAATAAAGGGGTTACGTCGGAGTTGTTTTTTTATGCGCAATAATTTTGTGAGGAGGTTGGGTAATGGTTTTCCTAAGTGGTTATGAGGGACTGTCGTAGGGGTATGGCTGAAGAGAGCATTTCCCAGTATTTGCTCTATTTTTACAGCTGCCTGGTCAATTTCAGTAGGGAATAGGTTTGAAGATTCCGGTAAAGAATAATTTGAAAAACTGGCAGCAATATCGTTATTGACCTTTTTCCAGTTTGTTTTGGAAAAATTTGGGATAGGATTCACTGTGTAGAGTGGTTCGAGCGAAGGGATTTGAACCGTGGAGTGGACGGACCCATGATCGGATGGGAATGTAAAGGACACTGTAGGGGGATTAGATGAATAGATATCTGTGGATTTTAGGAAGAAATCCATTGTTGATTTGGTTGAACTACAAATTCGAGTAGGTTGCAATGGACAGTCTGCGTAAACATATGGATGAAGTGGGAGGAGATCTAGGAGTTGGTAGCCGTATTTGTTGGACTTGATGTCATTAAATGATATATGTCGAGCATTCGAGTCTCCCCCTATGATGAAAGGTGCCGGCAGAGACTGCTGGATTATTTGAGAAATGCGCTAGGGAAGTTAGGTTCACGAGAAGGGTGAATGTATATAGACGACAAAACCAGTACTTTATTACTTCTGCAGAAGAGTTTAACTGCCGTGTATTCGACATTAGTTATGTTCATCATCATCATCATTGGCACTACAACCGCGATCCGGTCTTGGCCAACGACATTAGTTATGTTAGTGAACCTAATTTCAGTAAATTCGAATTTCTTGTGTATTAGAATTCCAGTACCACCGTGAGAGCCAGTGCTTCGCAGGTTGGACACAAATGTGTAATTAGGAATGTATACTCGAGAGTTTGATTTAAGCCAAGTTTCTGAGAGAAGAAGAACATCTGGGAAGAACTTTTCAACAAACAAACGGAGGTGTTGTCTACGAGTGTGGGAATATATGGATTCTGTGTTGAGGGAGACTAGGGTTAAACTATTCATTAAGGGAAAGAATGTGGGAAGTTATTAAATCTAAGAGCTGACCTTTTTTTTCTATTTCCGAGCTGTGTTTCAGGGCGGGTAGCAGCGTATGCAGACTTCTAATATAACCCATGATGTCCAGGTTGAGACCCTAGGAATTGGATTGATGAGGTTTAGTCCAGTTTCGGGAATCTTTCGTAACTTTTGGATAGGACATTCCTGATCCCGCGAGATGAGATGGTTGTGGTGATGAGGGTTTAGTTGCAGTTGCTATGGTTGGTGCTGGTTTATTTGTTGTCGTGTGTGCCGATCGTCTCTCGAGGATTCGTAGCTTTTCGGGACATTGGGAAAAGTTCGCTGGATGTGGGCCTCCGCAGTTACAGCACGTTACTGTGATTTTATTTGTGGTTGCTGATCAATCAGCGTTTGTTTTTTGAATTGTTGTTGGTTCTGTACCAGGCGGGTTTACCTTGCATTCTCCAGGTGTATGCTGTTCGGCACATTTCCCACATCGTGCACTTAAATGGCACGCAGCTGCTAAGTGACCTGAACCTTGACTTTTTTTGCAATGGAGAACGTCCTGTTTGTGTGGTTCTTCAATCGCAATTTTATGCGTAAACAAATAGTTTATTTGTTTTAGTCGGCTAACATCTTCGTTCGGTGGAATCTGTACGATTCGTAAACTCCGAATATTGTTTTCTCTCATATGAGGAGTTTGGAAGTAGTCCAATCTATGTATACTCAGTTCCGGGCAGATCCTCGATATTTCGAGTAGGAGTTCCTCATTCGCCCATGCTGGGTCAATGTGCCTTATGATGAATGTCTTTGGTTTACTCTGGGCATGTTGAAAAGTGAAGATCTCGTGTTTTTTTTCTGTGAGTTTTTTTACTGCCGTGTCGTGGTCCGTCAAAGTTGTTGTCATGATCGAGATCGAGGAGCCTTTGGAATTTGTGGTAAAGTTTCGATGTCCTAGGGCATTCTCGAGCATCTTGATTACTTCCTTGATGCTAGTTGCATTTTTGATGTAAATTGGTGGTGGCCTCACCTTATTTGTAATTTTGTGTCCAACTGTTTGCCACTGGTCCTCTATTTTGTTGGTATATTGGGACGTTGACGGTTTATGTGATGACGATAGTTTGATGTTGGTTGTTAAGAAAATGCCTGATCGTTGGAGATGAACTTCCTTCATGCAGACATCGTCGGAGGTTTTGGTCGGTGATTGAAGAGAGCGTATTTTGTCGTGCAGTTGGTTCATTTGGGCTGTAAGCAGCCTTATTTGTTCCATGGCGTCATTGTACTTCTTCTGGTAGCCGATGGTTGGTTGAGAAGTCATTGTAGCGATTTTCTTCGGGGCTACTGTGGAGGGTTTTTTTTCCGTTTTATAGTTAATCGTTGGGCAGCACTGGGACCGTTGCCCGGCATCTGCGAACGCAAAGTCCGGATACGGTCGTTTATTTTTGGTTTAGGTTTACCAATTTTGTGATAATTTTCATAGGGTATCACAGAGATTTAACAAATTTTCACTATCAATTTACACAAAGAACAATGTTCTGTCACAGACCGCTCTTAATGACGGTACCACATTTATAGTTCACACGCGCACACGTGTTTTTTTTTTTTTTTCTTGTTTTTTTTTCTTTTCTTTCTGTCAAGCAGTAGCAGTCTCAAAACGCGTCTACACACTAAGACGATCAGAGTGGGAATGAACCATTCACCATTCTACAATGGAACATGAACGGTTATACCAATAACTTTGACGAACTAAACATTCTAATTAAGCACCATAACCCACATATAATATCACTGCAAGAAACGCATTGTCCAGTCAACACCACACCATTCATCCCTAAATCCTATGTAGGCTACTTTTACAATTCACCTGCAAACACATCACACAAGCAAGGAGTAGGATTACTAATCAAGAAAGGTACTTCCCACAAAATCCTCCCCATCATTACAAATATCCAAACTCTCGTTGTAGAAATACATCATCATCATCGGCACTACAACCTGGAACCGGTCTTGGCCTTATTTAGCAAGTTGTTAAATTTTCCATAATGATTTGTTTTTTTCCGGGCAAGGTCATAAGTCTTGCGTCAGAGGCTCCCCGACGAGGAATCGAACCCCGGTCTCCCGCGTGACAGGCGGGTATACTAACCAGTATACTATTGAGGAACCGTTGTAGAAATACAACACCCTTTAAATTTCACCTACATTGCCTTATATCTCCCCCCAAATCAGCCATTAAATAAAACTGATCTTCAGGCTATACTCAACCAAACAACTGAGCGCAGAATACTTGGAGGCGACATAAATGCTTGGAGTACACTCTGGAATTCACCTTCCACAAACAAAAGAGGGGAACTAATTGAAAACCTCCTCCTCACCTCCCATCTGATCCTACTGAATGCATTCAGGATCGGTGGATTTATGTGGCCCACTGCAATTTGCACACTTGATGACCTCATTCGTTTTGCAGTCGGATGTTTTGTGGTTTCCCGAACAGATTGCACAGAAGCTATTTATGTGACAATGAATCGAGCCGTGGCCGTAAAGCTGGCAATTGTGACCTTACCTGGATGATATTTTTTGAAGTCCCAGCGAACGATAGTTTTAAAAAATGTGGAGAAGTTGCGTTGGAGTTCATTTAGTTTTATAGTACCACGTTGGATGTAAACAATGTACAGGTAGTGTTAGTACAAGGCTTTTGTTGTTGAATTTATGGTGATGGTTTTAACATCTAAGCACTTTTTCCCGAGTGAAATTAGTTCATTCTTTACTATATCGTTGCTAATCAAGTCTAATCCGGATAGCACTACCTTCAATGGGCGATTGTCCTTTCGCGAGTGGGTAAAAGACTCACATTTTAACCGCAAGAGTTCAGTTCTAATTAAATTATCCCCACGTGGACGTGGTACAGGAAATACTACGTTCCTATATCCACCGAGTGACAAACAGCAGCCACTGCCTGACCGATTATCCATTGATAATTTTCCTCCACTACAGCGATCTATGCGTCAACCGTCACTTCCTTCATCCACCTGGGCTTCTGGCCTCCATCAAATCCAGCAACCTTCCAACAGTGATACGACACACACCAAGAAAAATCCGTCTGAAACTATAACTAATGATAACTTGTTCTCATTTAGCGAGATAAACTCTCTTCTTAATGAAGTTGTAACCAAGCTTAGTGCTTGCCAAACTAAAGCTGACCAATTTAACGTCATTACCTCATTAGCTATTAAGTATCTACATTCAGAAAAATCATGCCAAGAAATTCTCTTAGTATGATAACTTGAAATGCGAGAAACATCAAAAACAAACAACATGCATTTTTTAATTTCTTGATAAATTTTAATATTGATATTGCACTTGTTTGAGAAACCTGGCTCAAACAAGACATTTCTTTCTCTCATCAAAATTACATATGTTATCGCCTAGACGTGTACTCTGTCTGGTGGTGGAGGTGTCGCCATTGTTGTGAAAAAATGTATAGAACATTGTGGGGGTTTCTCTAAACTACACGGAGAACCACCCACCATTCCCGGCCAATCCCATCCAATTTCGACCGCCTTACAGCGCGTCAAACCAACCACATTCCCCCCTACTTACCCGTTCACCTGCAAAGAATGTTACCTCCAAGGGCGCATAGCTAAACTCATTTTTCCATGTGGACAACGCATAAAAGAGTTTAGCTTCCCTTTTTCGCCATACGGCAACTCTTGTTCATGTCGATTAGCGACAACCAAATCCAGCCGGACGAAGTTGTCGCATCATTGCAGAACCGCTTGGGAGAATTATCAAAACATTCGATCGAATCACACGATGATATTTATCTAGCGTTGCTTGGCCTTTTTCCAGTTCCTCCATTCGCTGGGGATCAAACATCTCTTTACCCAGGTGAATAGCGCAAAACACATTTAACTCTCCTCCGCATTTCTTCCTTTCTATAGCCATGCGCCTCCGGGATAATCACCACACCACACTACCCCAGTGTGAAACAGCCCGGAGTGCGTGTGGTAAGCACACTAAGCCAGACCAATCCGAGTTATTGCGCTCCTCGCTTCGTGCTTTTCGTCCGCTCTGCGCACATCGGCGTGCAACGAATGCGTCAGCGCTTGTTCACCCCGGTGCGCATGGGGAAACGAAGAGCGCACAAGAGAGAAGGCAATCACATCGGCTGGCTAGTGCGCACCAGCCATAAATTTCACTTTCTTTTTTTCCTTCTCGTCACTTTCTTAAACCAGAGTCGAGTCAGTCACTAACCATCCGCCAAACGGCGCACAACGTCGAGTCGAGATTCATCCACCGCCGCGTCCGCACGCTTTAAGTCAGATTTCCGAGTCCAAAGTGTACGCACGCGTTCCACCCATGTCAGAATCATGTAATATATCGAACGTCAGCGTGTAAGTCAGCTTTTAACCGTTCATGTCGCGACACGTATCCGAGCCGCCATTAGACATTAAAGAAAGTTCATTTTATTTTTGTGATAAAAATCCTTTTGATGTTAAAGAAAGTTCATTTCATTTTTGGTAATAAAAATCCTTTTGACATTGAAGAAAGTTCATTTTATTTTTGTAATAAAAATCCTCAACAAATAAAAAAGGATCATTTAAACAACTATACCAGTGTGTTCTCATTATCCCTGTTCTTCCGGGATTTTTGTGGATATTCGACCGAGCAGCATCGTTGGGGAAAAGTGAATACGTGCCATACGTTGGCGTAGGAACTTCTACCCCCACAACATACCCTGTCCTTAAATTAATTGAGGAAATTAGTATTGATGTAACATTACGTGATAACTCCAAGGTGAGTATTTTTTCGGTCTATATCCCTGGGGGAAATGGAAACATTGAGAAATCTACTTACTTTAAGCGGGATCTGCAAAAATTGTATACAGTCAACACTCGAAACAAGGTAATTATTGGTGGTGATCTAAACTGCAGACATCAGTCGTGGAATTGTCTTAGGGCAAACTGCTGGGGTAACATTTTACTAGATGTTGCTGAATCCAGCCCAAGTTTTTCCATACTTTATCCACTTCTCCCCACCTATATTCCATCGAGTGCAAACAAGAACCCCTCAACTCTCGATCTATATATCACTAATATTCCCAATTACTGCACAGTACCATTAACTCTAAATGCACCTTCCGATCAACCTTACAGTAGCTGAAAATCGTACCAGATTATACCACAACTATTCCCCTGCCAACTGGAATTGTTATAAATCATATATAAACATGAACTTGGTTCTAGGTGATACCAGCCTAAATTCTATAACCTGCAGCGAGCACATTGATATCCTATGTAACAATTTTGTTTCTGTTATCAACAGAGCGGCCGATCTTGCGATACCTAAATGTTCCACTGCTCCAGTTGATAAGGCACCGCTTCCTGAAAATATATTACATCTGATTAGGCTACGAAACTCTAAATAAAGAAAATGGCTTCGTTATAGAATCGATTGCTTTCTAGTTAATGTTAAAGTCTTCAATAATATCATTAAAAAAGAAATCTCAGCATATAGGAACAAGTGTTGGAATAAACACCTTTCCTCTCTTGACAAAGCAAGCAAACCGTTCTGGAAAATAAAGTTTACGACAAGTTGTTTATTTCTTTAGTGGAGAAATCGAACCTACTTGCTAACACGTTTAGTAAGAACCACTCCATATCTATGCATCTAAGCGACGAGTGTACTGAAGCTGAAGTTGCTAACACTATCCATGTACTTTCTCAATCACCAGCTGAAAGTACTTACGCAACTAATATTAGCAAACTTAAAGAATTGATAAAAAAATCGAAATCAAAAAAGGCTGCTGGTCTTGATAATATTAACAACAAATTAATTAAAGCACTTCCACCTGCTGCAAGTAACTATTTAACGTTCATTTTCAACGCTTGTCTTAGGAACTGTTATTTTCCAAATTGTTGGAAAACAGCAAAAGTAATACCTATCCCGAAACCCGGCAAACCGAAGAACAGCCCCGAAAGCTATAGACCTATTAGTCTACTTAGCTGTCTGAGTAAGCTCTTAGAAAAAATCATTAAGGAAAAGATTGATCGTTACGTGGAAGCAAATAACATCCTACCAAACTTTCAGTTCGGTATACGTAGTGGTCACAGCACAATCCACCAAGTCTTGTGCATTAAAAACCACATAGCTGGTAAATTCATCGAGAAAGAGTCAACGGGACTGGTTCTTCTAGACATCGAAAAAGCCTTTGATACGGTATGGCACGATGCCTTGATTTATAAGCTACTAAAACTTATGCTGCCAATACCGCTTATCAAAATTATCCAGAGCTTTCTTCGTTCGAGAAAATTTGTTGTTAGTATAGGAACCGACAAATCCTCTACTCACCAAATCCACTATGGTGTACCCCAAGGCTCGGTCCTTGGTCCCATATTATTCACATTGTTTGTCGCAGGTTTACCATGTCTAGGTGGCAGGTTTACCATGTCTAGGTGAAAACATTCGAGTGCCTTATTCACTAACGTCTATAACTGTTTGCAAGCAGCTCTTGATAAACTAGCATTATATTACAGGAAATGGAAAATAAAAATAAATGGTGATAAAACACAAGCTGTCTGGTTTTCGAGATGTAGGAAACTCTGCTACCTTCCAAATGGCACTAAACTCAGTATGTGTGCAGTTGATATTGATTGGTCCGGAGACTGCAGATATCTAGGTATTATCCTAGATAAAAAACTTATCTTTCAAAAACATATCACTAGCACAATTGACAAAATAAACAAAGTCGTAAGAGTTCTGTATCCATTAGTGTGTAGAAAGTCAAAGCTTAGCCTCGAAAATAAAATCATAATTTTTAAAACCATTTTTCAAGCTATACTCCTGTACGGCGCCCTTGTATGATGTAATTGTGCTCGCACATACAAAATAAAATCGCAAAGGTGTCAAAATAAAATACTGAAAACGTTGCTGAGTTCGCTATGGCATTATTCGACACAGGAACTACATGAAAACGCTAACGTTAAACCGGTAGAGTTCCTTATTGACCAAATCAATCGAAACTTCTTCGCCAATTGTTCTTTTTCTGACAATGTTCTCGTTTCCCGTCTTGCGTTATCCTAAATCACTACATATGTGCTCTGTCTATGAAAATTATATCGAGGTCATTATTACATAAAATAACCGGAAACCTGTGCAATATTAGTCTTAAGATTCAAATAAGGGTTTTTTCTTGTAGTTTTCCCTTACTTTATTATTTATTATTTATTAAAATTGTGCTATTGTCATTATATAGATTTCAGATTATAGTTGTAAAGGAATTGCTGTCCTAAATCTCTCAAATACTAGTTGTAAAATATATCATATTACATTATCTACATAATAAAAATTGAATTGAAATTGAATATTTATCCGTGAGAAAGTTAACTTACGTCAAGTCGTTTGATAAACTTCTACCCAAGTATGTTGTTGACGAAATGATTGATGGCTTGATGATAAATAAAACTCAGTTTGCACAATTTCAACTATACATTTAATGGAAAGAATTGAAAGGTCAAAGTACGCTTGGATAATGTAACGTGATGGATTTTTACATTCATTAGGTATTTACACACACACAACTACGTAGCGTTACGCTCGGGACATATATTTATTAATTCTGCTAAAATGTCGCTTAGATTGTTTTACTTTAATTAAAGTTAATGTAATTCGATTTCGATTCGACGTCTATTCGTCTCAATTTACTAGTCAACTCTGTACTTTAAAACTGTCCTTGAATTTTGGTTAATCCTCTCTCAGTTGTTAGAACGAAAATCATTTGTAATGCGCAATCGGTATATACAAGGGATTCAGTTCCTTGAGGCGAAGTACACGTTAGTAGTTAGTCACGTCTTTTGATACGTCAGCAATAGAAGGACGAATAGGATGTAGAGCCCGTCACACTTGTTGACAGTAGCTAAAGACATTATCGCCGAAGCCGAATAGTCACCTGTGTGTGAGTGTATAGCGTAGCACCAGTATATCTGTCCAGCAAAAGTATTAATACAAACTTACCGCTTAAAACGTGAAGGTCAACTGTTACCGGAGAGCTGTTAGAGGGGCTGCAAGTGTAGTTTCCGGAGTCCTTCTTCTTCACAGAGGGAATAATCAAAGAGCCAATCTGCAAGGACAAACGTCATTCAGAAACAAAATTAACTATCGACTCATTTCAAATCGTGTCTATATACGCACTGTGTTGTGTTGCTTTGTATGGTTGCCGAAAATGTTATGATCGATTTGCGTGTACCAGCCTTGTTTGTTGTCGCTTAAAATTTGCTTTGGTCCTTGATACCAGAGGATGTATGTTGGGGGTTCGAGAGAGCCTCTGACTATGCAGTGTAAGGCAACCTTACTTCCGGCCTTAACAAAACGACTATGGTCACCAATTAACTCTGTACGGGGTACTAAAAACATACAAAAAAAATTCCTCTGAGGGGGTTGTCCAGTTAGTGATCAGGATTTTGATTACCTATAACCATTAGGAATACTCTGGCGCTTATTTTCGGTTCCGTAGATATTTGGCACTCATACCAACCGATGTCATCCTCGTTGACGTACTTAATTTGCAGAGATCCAACATATTCGTTTTCCGTCCGAAAAAGGGGTTGAAATCGATCATCGGCTATGAAAAGGGTTTGGTCTACGGAAAGGATGTGATCATCTCGGACACGAACCCATGAAACGGCTTTATTCAGCATACGGCGTATCTTAAATCGTGGCACATCAATTAAAAATGGGTAACTTATTATAAAACCAATTTATTAAAATAGTTATTGGTATCACACAAGTGACGATTATACTAAAAGGACAATATTCTATTATGTTTCTGTCGGTTTAACTTATTGGAAGTGAGGATGAAAAAACAAGAAATGACGTAAAACAAAAACAGAAAATAATGCAAAACTTGTTGGATGAGTGATCCCATGTGACCAGTGATTGTAGGTGCTTCCTCCATAACAGCGACAGTGATTGATCAGACGAATGTTCGGCTCATAACTTCTCTGAAGTGTGACAAACTTTGTAATTTGGAATAAATTTCAGATCCTGTAATTAGAAGTGCAGCTCACAAATTGTCAACTCTAATCACATATCCGTCCGAGAGCACTTGAAATTTTTGAGAGAGTACCAAGATTGTTCAAGAACATTGTGATGGCCCTTCATCATAGGCGGCGATTTTAACTCCAGACATCCCCACTGGAACAACTCTGTCTCTTGCTCAAATAGCACAAAGTTGTACCGAAAACGTTCATGCCCTCCAACTTTGAAATAGTCGCACGTACGGCTGGCATGAGAGGCAACTCAATTCTGGGCATTTTCTTTTGTGCCCAAAGACTTACTCCCCCAAATCACTCCTCCCCATGTATCGGCGGATGTACCTGACCAGAGCGCTGTGACCAAGTTCATTCGCAGCTATCGAGCATACCGGGCTCAAATCAGATACATACCCGATTATGGGTGCACAAAATGAGACAACTTCAATGTCCCATTGAATGAAAAACTCCACCAACTCTCTCTTCCCACTGACAGGAACATAACGACGGTTGAGGTAAATATTGCTGCAACTCGACTTCACGAGATTTTGGTTGAAACTTCGGAGACCCTACACACTTGAAAAGACTTATCAGATTCCCCATGACGACGTCACTCTTCGTCTCATCCGGAAGCGTAAAAAGCTCTGCAGAATGAGACATCGTCACCACTTTTGGCAAAGGGAACCATTATCGATCCATCATTCCCAATATTGATACACTGATAAAACAGAGAATCCAAAACAATCGTACCCGACAATGGGAAGACAAACTGAAGTGTATTCAGATAAACCAGAAAGTTTACAAAAACGTTAAAATGATATGCGGCACTTCTCGTATCACTGGCCCAATCATCCACAACGAAGTTGTTGTCAATAATGCAAACATTACTTAAGAGGTTCACAATAAACTAGACATTTTTAACGAGCCAGTAGTTGTTTTCAACTCAGCTAACAGTGCATACTTCAATGACACACTTGATAATGATCAGCGTATTAATTTGACACATGTCATTTTGTTCGTCCGACATTTTACTAGAAGCACACTCAAGTTGAATTCTCCAAAAACTAGCGTCTTTGTTTTATCGTTCAGTGATCGAGTTTTGTGCCTGAAAAAGAACATTTGCGGCATTCATTGATTTTCTTATTTAATCAAATGAAAATGCTGTTTAAAGTCATCGTTTGCTGATAGAAACATACGGTGAACACGCTCCATCAACTAGAACATGTAAGACATGGTTTCGGCAATTTAAATGTGGTGATTTCAATGTGAGAGACAGTGAGCGCTCTGGTAGACCACTAAAAAGTGAAGACGAGCAATTGCAGGACTTATTGGATGATTACCCAACTCAAACTCAACAGCAATTAGCAGAAGCATTATATGTACTCCGGCCCAACTTCTTCTCCTATATAAATCTCAAATTAGACCCGCGCTCGAATATTGCTCTCATGTTTGGAGCTCGGCTCCTAAACATACCCTCAACCTACTTGAGACCGTACAAAGACGAGCGATCCGCCTGATCGGGGACTCGGCGCTGACGTCGGGGCTACAGTCGCTCTCACATCGAAGGCGCGTAGCCGACCTCTGTCTGTTTTACAGATATTATCACGGGTGCTGTTCTTCGGAGATTCTTGGCATTGTTTCACGCAATTCGGTTTGTGTGCGCTCCACAAGACAATCCGACGGATCGCACCCGTTTGTGGTTCATCTCCCGACAGCGCGAACATCCCTGTATCAGAACTCGTTCCATTACAGACCGGGGAAGCTGTGGAACTCCCTTCCCATGGAAGTGTTCCCGGAGCGTTACAACATGCAACTGTTCAAAAAGAACTGTAACAGTTATTCGATGGCATCTCGGGGTGCCCACTCGACGCTATAGGTTCGCCTCTCCCGAGAGAAGTCTAATAAAAAAAAAAAAAAAGAGAAACAATCAGCAGCCGTTTACGAGCAATGGGGGAGATCAATACCAGGTATATGCATACGCTTTTTTTCGGGTTAACTAAAACTAGTGAAAGTCACCTTGAAATCGCCTGAATGGCACATCCTTCTGCACCCGCCGCACTCCCCAGACTTGGCGTCATCTGACTATCACTTCTTCGCATCAATGGGGCACGCGCTCACAGAGCAGCACTTCAGCGGTTTAGAGGAAGTTGGAAAATGGCTCGACGAATGGTTTTGTGGCGACTCTAACAGATACACACACAATTCACAAGCAAAATAGTGAAGAGCACCGAACGAAAAATCGAACAAGAAAATACATCAGAGTATCAGTATACCATAGCGATAACAAAAATAATTCACATCAGTGGAGTATAGTCGAGTTTTAAAATCGAATTCAAAAATTCCGCCAGTAGCCTGATGGGTGACGCTTAGGTTCAATTTTTTGGGTGATTCAAACTGTCATAGCGTCAGTTCGAATCACACGTTCTTCTTCACTATTATTTCAATCGCTATAATTGGTGACTACGACGTGATCTGTACACACAGCATACACTTTCCCATAGTAAACAGAACTTCACACACGATCACGACTTCCGCATAGAGCACAGCCTCCGACGTTTTCTCGTTCGTCCGTCGTTCGCATACGAATTTGAACGTAACGAAGTTACTGCGTAGGGAGTGGTGTGGCGACTCTAAGAGATACAAACACAATTCACAAGCAAAACAGTGAAGAGCACCGAACGAAAAATCGAACAAGAAAATACATCAGAAGCGTATACCATAGCGATAACAAAAATTATTCACATCAGTGGAGTATAGTCGAGTTTAAAAATCAAATTCTAAAAATCAGCCAGTAGCCTGATGGGTAACGTTTAGGTACAATTTTTGGTGATTTAAACTGTCATAGCGTCAGTTCGAATCACACGTTCTTCTTCACTATTATTTCAAAACGCTATAGTTTGCCGCGAAAGACAAGCAGTTTTTCTGGAATGCTATTCATAAATTACATGGGCGAAATGTGTAGAAGCCGATGATTAATATTTTGAATAAAAAAAAATAATTGACCTACAAAATTACGTTTTTTCTTACCAAAGAAAACGTAAAATACACCCACTATATGAACAATTCATATACGAGAAGCTAAGCAACTTTGTCAGTGCCGGGAACCTTATACCATATTTCCAATTTGGATTTAGAAGAGCGCACAACAGCTCTATGGCTCTCAACGTTTTTCTAAACCACGTCTGCGTGCGCCTCTTTAATAAGAAACCCCCCATCGCCTGGATATTGAAAAAGCTTTTGCCATGACGTGGAATGAAGGCCTTGTCTTTAAATAATTGAACACTGGTCTTAGTGGAACGCTGTGTAGTATCATCTACCACTTCGTTGGAAACAGAACCCCTCAAGTTCGGGTGAATGGAAAGATATCCCAAACTTTCAACGTCGCCGCTGGCGTACCGCAAGTCTCCATTCCAGGTCCCATCCTATTTAATATCTATACCTCAGATATTCCTCGCCATGTGGACGGGAGAATAAACCAGATATGGTATGCGGAGGACGTGCTAGTGTACACGTCAACCAAAAGCCTACTTTTGAATATTCACAGAATATTTGAATACAAGTAGAAGATACTACCGTTAGACCAAGATACACGATGAAATATCTTGGAGTCACTTCTACGCCAAACATGAATTTCATCAAACATGTGACCCACATTCATCAAAGGGATCTCGGTCGACAACTGCACAACGTTTTAAAGTGGAGCAACACAGTTGACATCAAAGTTAAGCTTCTCTGCTATAAGTAGCTAGCCCGATCTGGAATATCATTCGCCTTTCTTATACAGTCCTGTATATCTTCGGCCCAAATGGAAAGACTTCGAGTTTTCGAATGAAAACTCTTCAGAATATGCATTAACCACTATAGAAGGCCTAACAGTCGCTAGTACCCCAACTCTCACCTATATGACTCCATTACCCCTATCACGAGTACTTGCTACAATCAGTATATACTCCCAATCACTAGGATGAGGCCACACATTTTGCAATTGAAATTTGGTCCCAGGAATCACGAATAGCTTCGATTAAAGTGTCCTTGTCTTTAAATTGTCTGCCGTCTTCATACACTTTACGAGATAGCCATGACCAAACATTTTCGATTATGTTTAAATAAGGCGAATAGGGTGGTCATGGAAAAAGTTCCACGTCTTCTGAGTGAATCCAACTTCTAACAACCCTGGAAGTGTGGATGGGGGTATTGTGTTGATGGAAAATCCAAGACAGGCGTACGAAAATGTTTTTAATTTTTGGAAATGACCGTTCCAGCAAACATTTGTAGTTGTTTCCGTTCATTGTTGTGGACAAAAACTCCAACTCGATTGTGCCATAGTAGGTAATAGCTCCCCACACTATGACACCTGATGTACGGCTGTGATGTCTTGCCAAAGTAAGCTCCTCCTTTCTCAGATCATGGAAATTAAAGTTGAAACCATCGGGACCGTCAAGGTTAAACTTTTTTCACCCGAAAAGACAACGTGTTTCCATTCACTGGTTCAAGCGACATGTTCTCTCGCAAAATTCATTCGATGCTCCTTGTGTACTCCACACAGGTTTCTTTTTTAATTTTTTTCTCTTGATAGTATTGTGGAGGTTTCTCTAAACTACAAGGAGAACCACCCACCCATTCCCGGGCAATACCATCCAATTTCGACCGCCTCACAGCACATCAAACCAACCCCATTCCCCCCCACTTACCTGTTCACCTGCCAAGAATGTTACCTCCAAGGGTGCATAGCTAAACTCATTTTTCCATGCGGACAACGCATAAGAGAGTTTAGCTTCCCTTTTTCGCCATACGGCAACTCTGGTTCACGTCGATTAGCCGGACGAAGTTGTCGCATCATTGCAGAACCGCTTGGGAAAATTACCCAAACATTCGATTGAATTACACGATAATATTTCCCTAGCGTCACTTGGCCCTTTCCCAGTTCCTCCATTCGCTGGGATCAAACATCTCTTTACCCAGGTGAATAGCGTAAAACTCATCCCCTCCCCCCCCGCCCCCCTGCGCATTTCTTCCTTTCCATAGCCATGCGCCTCCGGGATAATTACCACATAATTACCACTACCCCAGTGTGAAACACCTCGGAGGCCACATTACCACACGCACACTAAGCCAGATCAACCCGAGTTATTGCGCTCCTCGCTTTGTGCTTTTCGTCCGCTCTGCGCACATTGGCGTGCAACGAATGCGCCAGCGCCTGTTCACCCCAGTGCGCATGGGGAAACGAAGAGCGCACAAGAGAGAGCGCAACCACATCGGCTGGCTAGTGCGCACCAGTAATAAATTTCCCTTGTTCCTTTTCTTACTCCCCGACAGAGTCGAGCCAGTCGTCCTCCAACTACCACAACGCGCGTATCGGTAGTCTCCCATAACCGCCGCGACCACGCGGGGGCTCGCGACCCAGCTTGCCCCATAGCCGTTAATGTTCATAGATCATAAGTGGAATAAATAAAATAAAGACAACCTAATACGTTAAAATAAAAATCATATGGATTAAGAGTAACAGTGCCTTTTATTTATAATTCTTCCTTGGTGCTCGGATTCCGCACAATAATCCTCGTGAAGGATTAATTCGGCGGGAGTGTAGTGAATCTGTGCCATATGCTGGCATCAAACACCTCCCCCACAGTATCACTTTTTTTTTTATCCTTTGGACCGTTGCTATGCTGGCTGATACTCCGATTTTGGCCCTTGTAACAGAATTAAAACACAGGCAAGCCGTAGATTCAAAAGATTTTCTCGTGATGTTGTGCTTCAGATGTGCGTCCTTTTTTATTTTTCCCATATTTTTGTGGATCCGCAAGATAACTGTTTACAACAATCTTACTTCTGTTAAGCCTCCTTGCTATTTCTCAGCCTGAGAGTCCTAAATCCTTGAAAGTATTTATTTGCCCTCTTTCTGTCTCTATCAACGTCTCTCCGGAACCCATTTGTGTTTCAAATTAAATAAAAACAGTTCTTTTCAACACCTTTTTAAATATTCTAAACAAAAGTCTTAAAAAAATCGCTCATGTGCACTCCTGCAAGGAAATATTTGCAATGGTCTCATCCAAGTCACGCATTTTTTTTATACCCTTTTTAAGTAGTTTATTATTTGATCTTGGGAAATTCCAACGGTCGTTTCTTAATTACCCTTCAATTTTATGAATTTCTTTTGGGAAAATTCGTACCTATTCACAGGTAGTATAGGTTTCCGGGTACAACATTTCCAACAGGTCTAAAGAGCGAAAATCATTTGCAAAATTTGTGGTCTTGTAGGCTCTAAAAAGCCCTACCACCTTTTTCCCCCATTCCTACATCCAAATCAGAGCAATAATACTCTAAAACCTAAAATTCAATCAATACCCAAAAAACCGAAACTAGATCCAAAATTCGCAATAAACGAATCAAACATCCGTTTATCGCTTAACATTTGCCCCCAAGGCATAATTTAGTCCAGAATCCTAATCAACATCAAAATTCACAATAAACGAATTCGATATTTGCCCCACGGCATCATCAAAATTCAAAATCCAGAGATACGTTATCTCAATCTGGAAAAATTCCATTAAATTGAACAAACAAAAACCCGAACCCCTTTTACACATCTACATCTGCACAATAGTTTCATAAGAATTCAGAAAACTGAATTCTTATCTTAAGTAAACACTGAGCATCTCACTCAGGATACCAAAATCGGGATTTTCGTACGAAATTGTGCACTTTTGAGATACAAATTTCGATTTGCTTCCCTTTATAAAGAAACAGTAGAGTTATCTCGCGGCCGCAGTAGATTATCGTTCATTGTCTCTGGAGGAAGTGCCCCAGGAGAAAAACGTTATATATGCAAAGAGTTTGACTAAATAAAACACATTTTGTATACCGAAGAAAAGCGAGACTGTTTAATAGTTTTGTTGAGCTGACAACTGGTGAGTAGAGCTGTGGTAGCCCCACAAAAACACTCCTTTTTAGATGCTGAGTATCACCTGCCCCCGCGGAAGCCTGCGGAGACGAGGACTCTGAAAGCCGAAAAAGCGCCAGGACCAACAACAGGACGTTGCTTTTCCCTCAGACTCTGAGGAAGCACGGCGACGACCCCTTTGTATGATGTTTTTTAGGAGCGGTCTATAGAGATCCCTCATCCTTTTCAGGACAAGGAGACACGCTCCCTGAACAAACTACTACAGTCTCACCCTAGTGATTGGGAGTGTACAAGTACCTCGAAAACACTCAGAACAGCGAGAACCCATTTGTACGATCTCTTCAAATCCAGCCGCCACAATTTCGTCTTCAGTCCAAAGTGAAGAAGGCACCCTTTCCAGCAACTTTCCTCCGCCCTGTGAGTAGGGCGTTAGAACATACTCACAGCTAGGCCAGCTTGTCGTAAGAGGCGACTAAAGGCCGAGTGGTAGCCGGGGTCCCAACGCCTTGTGCGCCCGGTGAAATACCACCCCATCAAGCTTTAGGCTCCGTGAAATGGTCGGGAGAAATCCCTGGCCATCTTTCGGAGCTTGGCTGATGGACCGGCTCGAAAAAAGGTTGGTTAGGTGGTAGTCGGTCCCAAGGTGAGATACCACCTCGTCACGCTGTACATTCCGCGATATCGCCGAGAGAAATCTTCGACGGTGTTTCGAATGTGTGGCTGATGGCCCGGACTGACACGGGGATAAGTCATGATGGTGTCTTCTGATATAAAGAATTCCGGAGGTAAACTAGTCTCCCATTCGGATCTCCGGGGGGGACTATGTCAGGAGGAACATCATGCAGATATCATGATAAACAATGGAACTTTGAGAGGTTCGTCATCACATAACCGGGCTAGCTCTCGAGGCTCGGCCCACGCTCGACTGGTGACGGCATTTTGTAACATCAGGGGCATCGGTTTCACCAATACGAATGTAAACGCCGTCCACCAATATTTGCAAACAACGAAACCTGATATCCTTGCCCTAACTGAGACCCAGGTCGATTCGTCAACTGATTCGACATATCTTCGTTGCTCAGGATACGACTTACATTCGAGATTCCTTTTTAAGGGCGGAGTCTGTGTCTTCGCACGGTCCGATCTGGCTTGCCAGAGGATGGAGGCGTTGGAGCCCAATAATATGGACATCATATGGTTGAGGGTCGTGCTGAGGAATTCCGTTAAATTTCTTTGTTGTCTTTACCGCTCCCCGAATGACGATCGACCGGCGACATTTTTCGAACATCTTTCATATACCGTCGACTGGATACAGATCAACCACCCAGCTTCTGAAATTATTGTCCTTGGCGATTTTAATGTGCACAATTCCGACTGGTTGTTACATTCTAACAGAACCGACGAGGCTGGGAGGTTTGCTGTAAGCCACAACTTGACTCAACTCGTGGGGGAGCCAACGCGAATACCGGATGCCCGAGGCGATTATGCGAACACCCTGGATCTGTTTTTGACATCCGAACCAAGTATTTATACCGTAGAGGTTTCTGCGCCACTGGGAAACTCAGATCACTGCTTGGTATCTGTCGCGCAAGCACTTGCATACCAAGCGAATAACCGGCCTAGGCAGCTTCGCAATGTATGGAAGTATGGGGCTGCTAACTGGGACGATATGCGAGATTTCTTCGCATCCTTTCCATGGTCGGAGGTGTGCTTCGGAAACTCCGATGTTAACGCATGCGCGGAGTCGGTATCCGAGATTATTCTTCTGGGGATGGAGATGTATATTCCACATTCCATCAAACGAAGTTCGTCTGATAAACCTTGGTTTGACAAAAAATGCGAGCTGATTACAGCGGCAAAAAATAGAGCTTTTAAACAATGGTGCTCCAATCCCACCGATGTTAACAGAACGAATTTTGTTAGAATCAGAAACGTGTGCAACCAGGCGATTGATACCGCGAAGAAGGCTCACAACGACAGGGTGATCAATAAGCTCCTTCGGTGCCCAACTAGTTCGCGCGCCTACTGGTCAATGGCAAAGGCTGTCAGCGGTAACTTTGCTTCCTCCTCTTTTCCTCCGTTGGTGACAGACAGCGGGACGTTAGTCACGAATCCAAAGGATAAGGCTAATGTGTTCGCGAATTTATTTTCCGCGAATTCAAACCTCGATCCCGGCCTTTTGCAGCCACCTGTGATCTCGCCGGTACAGTCTTCCATGCGGGATGTGAGATTTCGTCCGCGCACTATTCAACGCATTCTACATGAACTGGATTGTACGAAGGCAACCGGCCCGGACGGAATACCAGCAATAGTCCTTAAGAACTGGGCTCCACAACTATCGCCGGTTCTTGGCAGACTCTTCCGCTTATCTTATGAACGGAGGACCTTTCCTGCCTGCTGGAAAATCGCTCGACTTCAGCCAATCCCAAAGACGGGAAAAAAGTGTCTCCCACAAAATTACCGTCCGATAGCATTACTGTCTATTTTATCTAAGGTAATGGAAAAAGTCATCAATACAGAGTTAGTTAAGTATTTGGAGTGCAACGGTCTTCTGAATGATCGTCAATACGGATTCCGTGGCATGCGGTCCACGGGAGACCTTTTGACACTTATAACCGATATATGGACATCTGCGATTGAACGGCATGGTGAGTCAAGGGCGGTGGCATTAGATATCTCCAAGGCTTTTGACCGCGTCTGGCACGGGGCATTGCTGAGCAAACTTCGTTCATATGGACTTTCCCAACAGCTTTGCGACTGGACGAGGAGCTTCCTCGAGAATCGATCGATCCGGGTTGTTGTGGACGGCGAGTGTTCGGATCTGTATCCTGTTAATTCCGGGGTGCTCCAAGGTTCTATTTTGGCTCCAACCTTGTTCTTGCTTCACATAAATGATTTTTTGGAGACAACGGATAAAAAAGTGTTCAGTTTTGCGGATGATAGTACGCTTGTTTCCTCCTTTTCGAGTGATCGACCGATTGGTGCTTCTGCGTCGCATCAGCTGAGATGTAGACAGATTGATTCTCTGAATCAGGATCTGGATAAAGTCCTGCAGTGGGGAAAGGCCAATCTTGTGGACTTTAACGCAACGAAGGCCCAGTATACAACATTCACAAAGAAAACCGGATCATCGGTTCCACAGCTGATGATGAATGGCCGGGCCCTCGAGGCTGGGAAAAGTTTGAGATTGCTCGGCGTCACGGTCTGTGGGAATGTATCATGACATAAACACGTATCAGGTATCGCCAGATCAGCTTCAGAAAAACTGAGTTATCTTTTTAGAGCCAAGAAATACTTTACTCCGACCCAACTTCTTCTCCTATATAAATCTCAAATTAGACCCGCGCTCGAATATTGCTCTCATGTTTGGAGCTCGGCTCCTAAACGTACCCTCAACCTACTTGAGAGCGTACAAAGACGAGCGATCCGCCTGATCGCGGACTCGGCGCTGACGTCGGGACTACAGTCGCTATCACATCGAAGGCGCGTAGCCGACCTCTGTCTGTTTTACGGATATTATCACGGGTGTTGTTCTTCGGAGATTCGTGGTATTGTTCCACGCAATTCGGTTTATATGTGCTCCACAAGACAATCCGACGGATCGCACCCGTTTGTGGTTCATCTCCCGACAGCGCGAACATCCCTGTATCAGAACTCGTTCCGTTACAGAGGGGGGAAGCTGTGGAACTCCCTTCCCACGCGAGTGTTCCCGGAGCGTTACAACCTGCAACTGTTCAAAAAGAACTGCAACAGCTATTTGAGGGCATCTCGGGGCGCCCACTCGACGCTATAGGTTCGCCTCTCCCGAGAGAAGTCTAATAAAAAAAAAAAAAAAAAAAAATTGTGGATCCGTCCCATAGGGTCTACTGCAAACACACTACTGTAGTCTTTTTATTTACCACTTACTGTATTTACCACACACTTAGTATTCTTTTGTAAATAGGAGGTCAGGTTTGCTATTTAATGCACCGAGAAGAAACAGTAAACTTCAGCTTATTGTTTTGAAACTTTAGTCATAAGCACTTTATTATACTCAATAAATAGTCATTGTCACCTATTGTTACAAACATTTTAGCGTTTAATTATAGTCACGTTTACATTATTATTTGAAGATTTATTAGTTAGCACTTAATAATAGTCATTTTTACTATCCACATTATTATTTCTAGATTTATTAGGTAGCACTTAATTATTTTCAAATTTTAGTTATCTCACTTACAATTACAAATCTTTAAATAGGAACTCTCCTTAAATTACAACACCGGGAAATCGAACACTTACTTTCCTTTATCAGCCACTTAAACCACCGACACTTTGGCGTACGCGAACTCTCTCCTCAACCGTCTCGGTTAATCGTCTTCAACCAACTCTAAAAACCAAACTTACGTCCGTTCTGGACTTGACCCGAAACACAACTCTATTGTCCTTTTTTGGACTTGATCCCAAAACCAGCCTCGTCTTCAACAATGGCCCGAACAACAACTCTCATCCCACTATCGTTGTTCGTTTTCCATTGTACTTTTTCCTAGGTGTGAAACCTGGTATCTTTCACGAGATCAAAGGATCTTTCCTTTTTGCCTGGTCCCCTTTTTTTTTTGTGTTAACCTCAAAGAAAAATCAATAGGGCGTTTATTTCGCCTATTGTTTTTCTTTTGCCTAATGAATTTTTCCCGTGGGAAACTCATGAAGGAGGATCAATGGTGCCGAGGCGCATGTTTATTTTGCTTTATTGCCTTTTCGTTTGTTCTAACTTAATTTGGTTAGAACGAAAACTGGACGACGGCATCTCGTCCGCACATTTGCCTTTTAGGAGTTTTTGTTGGGTCAATCTCTGGTTCGATTATTATATTTCCAAGTTTTTTATGTGAGCCAATTGAACGTTTAGTTCAATTTGCTTGGAGTTTAATTGATTAACGCAAATTGAACGTTTAGTTCGATTTGCTTGCTATCTATTTATGTGGAACCATTTGTTGTATGGGCTAATGTTTTTGTTTAGGTAGTGTCACATCCTTTAAGTGGATGTTTTTGGCGTGTATCGCCGCTAGTGGTGGAGACTGGCTCCAAAGGGGTAAGTTTTATGGGATGGGTGGTTGTGGCCGTAACACTACAAACACGCGCGAGTTAATCGCTCGAAACCACGATTCGATTCTATTTTGTGCAGCAAAACGACTAGCACATTTATTACACAAAATATGAATGAATTACAATTATATCTTACAAACTATTTATACCTATGGCTGAAAGCCAAAATATCTTAAAGATAACGAAGGTCATAGTCGGTATTCATTTCTAAAAATATCGACCTACGATAATTGTCTGGGATAATTGTGGGATTTTTCAGGGCCCGAAGAACCGCGCATCGCTCTTGCCCCATATTCCACTGCAAGTACCGTCAATCATCTCACCTGCATAAGAGTATCTTTCTCCTGAAATCATTAAGCCCACGGCAAAGGTTACCACCTGGTCGTGGCATCAAAAACGTTCGCCTTTAGGCATGCATTGCACCCAGTGCATCACGTCCCTATAACCTTATGCCTACCCACGTCATGCCATGAAAACTAAATCAACACAGAGTTCCCTATGTGCTTGTTTTGTTTGCCCATGTCACCCCTAATCGTGCGGCTACCCAGTCTCACCAGTTTGCCACCGTCGACAAGGTTTTGGCCGACGCAAGCAAACATTTCCCGCATGTTCTGCAGCAGCTAATTTTCCATTATCGGTTTCCACCGATCATGGACCGCAAACAAGCGACGAATTGGATGTGGCCATCAAGTGTTTACTTTTAACAACTCGCAACGGTCGCATCCTATATTCGTTTGCAAAACCTAAACGTCGCATCCATATCTTCCGGATTGTTACATCGGAATTTTCTATTAACGGCCGCCAACCGTCCGCGGACCTGAAAATCAGCATGCCCATCAACTGAATGTTGATTTATGGCCTCTCCTTGGGCGAGCAGATCTTCGGTGTGTTTCTCACCCCAGAAGGGTCTGTTGCCGGCAAGCATTACACAATCAATTGTGTACACAGCCGCCGACCCATGCAATGTTGGCGAACGCAAACAATGCATATCCATCAATCGATCATGGAAATTGCGTTTCTGTTGACATAAGATCGCAGAGACCTATTCCTTCACTTAATGATCATCACGATGAGATGCAATAACGACGCCTGCATCTATCCATGTTCGTCCACTGATGATAGTATGTGACGCATCCACATACATGCAAAATGTAACCCATGTCTTTCAACCCAATCACGATTGACTGCCTCGAGTTGATCGTGTAGCCCCTCCCGCTTTGAGGCTATTCGTTGTCATATCATTCTGATGGTGGCGAATGGAGATCAGTCAGATTTGACACGCCAAAGTCTTCACGTGCATTCGGAGTCGGAGTTTAGTAACAGTGGAGACCGTTAATTGCAGACTTATTTTCTTTAACTTAGTGATCACTGCCTTAGTAATCGTACTTAAGTAAATTCATTTTTAAAGAGAGTCGTCCTCAATCAAAGACCTCGTGCATTATTATACGTTTAAGTGATATTTAAGACATGCAAAGACTTAATTGTGTTCACACAAAATTAATTATATTAGTGTAAATAATAAGAGTTCCGCGGCGATCCGGAGGACTAATTTAATTAAATCAAGAAGCTGCATAAATAGAGAAACATTCAGTGTCAACATTAGGTGTTATATTCGTTTTTTTTTCGTTTGCTTTGTTTAACCAATAAGTGCATTTTATGTTATTCCAAACAATAAAGTATAGACTCACCCTAATGCCTTGAACTAATTATACATCAATAGCCCGGCAGAAATAAATAAACATTCAACTAAACAAGACATCGTGTTTTCTTTTTGTATTTGGCGTTTGGATTTTGCAGTGCACCGGCCGCAGTAACTTGAGTGCTGAAGCCAGGGTTCACCAGATTAATTTTGTTTCGGTCTACGTGTGCCCTTTCCCTGTGAACTACGTGAGTGTTTTTTATCTAACCTGCATTCCTGTCAACGCCACCGTAATAAACATACCTACATAATTGCCGGCGACCTTTTTGAGGTATTTGTTTGCGATCTGTGGTCCGCTGATGGGAAATCCCGACATTGCATGTTTGTATTCGGCAGCCTTCGTTGTTGTAGTAACATCTGCAGGCTGTTCTTATAGTTAACTCGCGCACAGTACAAGGCAGCACAATTACACACACACCCACCTGTGGCGGTTTTAATAACGCCACCGCTAGCTTTTCCTAGGTACAACACCTAACTTTCCCTAGGGCATACAGACCGCATAGAAACCTGTAAAAGTACGTACCTACCTTTACATAGTTGTACCGTGCATATATGAAATTCGGTAAATCTACAATTTTCGCTGATGTAAAATACATCAGCAACAACGGACATTCACCACAAGGGCATAGTCGCACGAAACGCACCATGTTCCTTAAATGCAAGTCGGTTGCACATAGAGCAACCAACATTGCCCAAACCGTACCCAAGAAATACCTTCTTATGTATCTGCCACGTACCAGGGGAGATATTTTTTATTTTTCTTTCTTTCCTCAATGCACACATCGGTCGGTAAACCGATCGACAGGCAAATTCATTGGCACCAGTGGGCACGCCCTGAATTACAATTCGTCTACGATATTATGTAACGATATAAACCCTTGATCTTGTCCATGCACACATGAGGAAAGAATTTTTCCACGCACGTGCATGGCAAGGCACATTCATGGATATATCGGTCGATCGTACGCCGTCGCTGATCAATGCAACGCCCAAGCATCTCCTTCATGATGTTTGCCCAGCTAGGAACTCGATGTGTAGCATTTCCTTTTATGGAATTTCTATATCCATGGTCCGTTTGCTCGCATGAGCGTGCGAAGCAACCACATCCGTGTGTGTGTTTCAACCCTTCTGTTTGTAGGACAAAATGCAAAAGGGAAAATTACCATATATGGTCATCGAGGCCATGAAAGAATTCTGTCGCTTCGGTGGCAGTAGCAATCTCGATACAGATTCCGTGGAGGCAAGTCGGGCCTCGACGTTAAACGCAAAACGTGAGCGGAGTGAGTTAACATCCACCGTCGATGAGTATTGAGGATTTCGCGAATGGATGCTGACTACGAAGGTTGTCGAGGCGCGGTTACAGTTAACTAAATACAATAAAGTGTACGAGGGTTGCCTCTTATGTTTCGGGATTTGGCAACCCTAGTGTTGCAATCCGGCAATTGACAGCTCTGTCGTAAAGTTGGACATTTTTGAGGTTATACGGACTCAGAACGTTTTGACATACGAGCGCTATTTGTGTTGTTTACAGTAACTTAAAAGATTTGTGGGGAGGAAGTATTATGCCGAACACGGGCACACGGTTCACTTCCTCCTCCATCCAATTGTCACTTCACTAAAAGGAAGAGAAACTGTTCACCACATCCAGCACTTTGAATAAAACACACGAATTTAATGTTCGAACGATCCTTTATCTTTATATTTAACAAATTTGCGAAAAGCAACCGGAGGAGGCAATTATTATTTAATTGTTCTGTATGGGACACTACACTAGCCGAATACATTTTTGTGGCACGCGACTCTCGACTCGACAGCGTAAAAAGTATGAACACGACTCCGGGGCGTGTGCACTCCGATGCACACGCTAAAGGAGGTAGACGACGACCGCTCCGGTTAGTGGTTTGAATAAGACTCCTCGATCGTCATCTCATGCAGAGATGATTACGCTAAGGAAAAGAAAAGGAAGAGAGAGAAAAACTTTTCTCTTAAGGGTGTAACTAGTGGCGCAGTGGTATATGTGCGCGATCGAACAGATTCAATGCTGTTGCATGTGTTCGAAAACAGGCAGGCGGTAAGGACAATAGGGAAAAATGACCACATACGCCGCTGGTAATGCGGGTCATTGTTTACACGATGCCTCGTCGCTATTTTCGACGTTAGGAGAAAAAGGTGCTAAAAGCAAATTGGATGTTTATGGCATCTCTGGCTGCAATAGAAACCGGGTTCATATTTGCATTAGGAAATGCTGGAGAATTTGGTTTCGGCGTCTATTGCGCTAATTATATGCAGCTGCTTGGGTTGTTTATTGATAAGAAAACCAAAAAGGTTGCCAGGCAATGTGTATGAAAAGTTATATGACGCGGCTGGGAAAATAACCGGCGCGATATTTATGGTCCCTGTCATGACGGTTACATTGATTGCAATCCGAATTATGTTGTTTACAGGAATTTGTCTGGTACAGAATTGGTTCAGAATACCAAATAAGAAAACAAAGAAATCTTATGAAAAATTGTATGCGAAGGGATGCATGAAGGTAAGTTTTCTTTATAGGGATTTTATGATTACAGATGGTGATCTATATAATGCGTGAAGCATTTACAGGTACTAATACCGTTGCATTAGCAAACTTAAGGACGTTGGGTAGTAATTATGGGGGTTTTTAGGTAAGTGGACCGTAGGGTTTGGCGGAAACGCTACAGTACCCCCCCCCCCCCCCCCCCCCCCCCAGTGACGTAGTTACGAAAAATAGGTAGGGCTGTAGGAGTGCTCGAATGCATGGTGCTATGATAGGCGGAGGGCTGAACACTTGACGAACAAGGTGGCCCTGCGCACTTCGGTAGGCGCTGTAATTAAATTGGGGGAACTGTCATGGTGACTAGTTCCAGGTTATTGTTCGGGCCTTTATCGATAAGATGGACAAAGTTGTTACCGCTTGATGCCATCAAGGGCAAATGTGTGCGGCGTGGTCCATAGGCCTGTTATGGGTCTCGTGGACCAACAGGCTTATCGCCCGAATAGGTCGGAACCCATCGGAAATCCGCTCACATCCGCAGTGACGAAATAGTGTGTGCGAGATGGAGGGGGATTTATCCCAGGGTAATTCCCATCCGCAGTGACGGGTTGCCGTGTGCGGAATGGAAAGGGACCAAGTCACCCAGAGCGGGTGTCTTTTGTCCATACGTTTGTATGGCGATTTGTTTGCCGCTGGGACTGGTAGAGGAGGGCGGTCCCCTCAATTGCACGTTTTACCTATCGAGGGAGGACCGGTAGATTGGTGTCAATGTAGCGGTAGCTACGACCTCGATCGAATGGAAACTTGCTGTGAGGTGCCGGCCATCGCACTTGTTAAAAAAAAAATAGGGGATTTTGGTTAGGGGGCTCCTGGCGGGTGGTTGATTGTGTCCAACCCCAGGGCGCCCTAGGGTTATTAGATGTGCGCTCCGAAGTATTATGCACCTAGGTATTTGAGGCGGCGTAGAGGGGCGTGTATAGCCTTTAGTTGCCGCTAAAGGGGAACCATGGTGACTAAAGATTGGGGAACCAGGTATAATGTCTCAGTCCGGTGGTATCGGTTTGATTTGTGGACCGGTGTTGCTGAGACATTTGGGAGACGTTAAAAGATCTAAGGACGAAGGTCCTGAAGTTTAAATAAGGAGGCAAAACCAGGTGTCCTACTGGGTGCTGCTACGCGTAGTAGCTGTGTTACGAGGGAAGCTGGCTTGCTGAAATCGGGTAGAAAAGTCGAGCATTGATGAACAGTTTCGCGTGATAACTGTTTTTGGCGTAGATGGGCGCCAATATATGAACAGAGACAGAAAAAGGTGTTAGAGGTCAAGCAGAGTCGAGAAGGGATGCATGGGGTTGCGTGAAGGCTATGGTTGGTGAGCGTGAGCGCCGACCTTCAGAAAAGAGACAGAAAAGGGTGAGGTGTTTCACGCGAGACAAAACCGGGCGTCCTATTGATTATATGCTACGCGTAGTAGCTGTTGTTAGCTAAGGGGCCGGTTTGCAAAAAATGGGTGTTGAGCAATGGCGAGAGTCTGCGCCAATATTTAGGAAAGGACCGAAAAAGAAGATGTTGAAATAGAGGGCATTGTATGCCAATATTAAGAGAAAAGCCAGACGGGTGTTGAAATGGGTCGAGTGAGGTTGGATGGAGTAAAGGGACGAAGCGAGACTAAGGGGGCAAAGGGAGCCGAAGGCAGTCGAGTGGAGTCGAAAGGTGGCCAATGAGGCTAAAAATAAGTCGAAGGTGGTCGGGTATTGTCGCGAGTAGTCGAGAGAAGTAGGAAGCGGAGTCGTGTGTAGTCGAATAGTGTTGGAAAGGGTTAAATAGGGGTGAGCGAAGTCGTGTGTGTGCTGGAAAGGGTTGCACTTAATCAAAACCCTGAAGGGGCTTACAATTGTGTTTATGTTAATAATCTTACAGGTTCTTAAAATAATTATTATTCGGTCATGCGTATATTCGATGTTTTGCGATTGTATAATTATCATTATGTAATATTTGGCATTTGTTTGCTTAGAGTGATTAATATTCAAAATATTTCTGGTTATTTGTGTTCGTCTTAACATAAGATCCAAAAACAAAGTAAAGGATAAAGTAAACATTGAAGACTGCTTTCCATTAATTTGGTTAGAATTTATCTGTGTGTATATATTTATATTAATTTATATCAACATGAGTAAAAACTAGGAGAAGCAGTTAAAATAATATTTAAAAGCAAGGAATTATGAATATACAATGAAAATATTTTTATTTTTTTAAACAATATGATGGTGCTTGCATATATATGTATATATGCATATAAATTAAGAATTTTTGTTGTTGGTTGCTTTTAAGTCAATTACAATTTTTATTGTTATTTGGCATATTCGTACATTATTTTCGTTAAACACTGTTAGTGGTTTAATGAGGGAGACAAATAAATGTACGTATTTTTAAAATTCAATGAGCACAATATAAATGAAAAATATAAGACAAACGGTTTCTGAAAGTGCGCGTGATAAATAAAACGTTAAATTTAGAATAAAATACAAATACTAATTACGTAATGTCGTTAGTGTATAAAACGACAGTCTTCGCAAAAAATTAACTTTCCTTTTACTTTAAGTGTACTTGTGACAGGGATTAAGAGCAAATACGTTACAATTGGAATAATTATTACAGTAAAATGGTACCAATTTCGGGTATGATACCTTTAGAACGGTTATTAGAAATATACTTGACGTTGCTTCTTCTAAAAATCGTTAGTTTAATTGATCTTAATTGTTCAGTGTTTATCCCTTTTTATTATATTTCGTTAATAGAAGGTAATTTATTAACGTTACAACTATTCATATTTGTTTAACGATACACAGAAAATCTTAAATTGATTTATTTATTTTTACTAACTCGAATACATGAAATTAATATTTCGTTTTGATTTAGTTTGTCAGCATGACACAGTGAAGTGCAATGAAAAACAAAAAAAAAAAATTTACACTATTTCTGTATTTAATGTTATCTTTTAAGTCGTTGATGGTAATGTGCTTTGGATATTTCCAATTGTTCATGTTGGTTTGTAAATTTTAAAAGAAAATAAAAGAAACGCATTCATACAAATGAACATATTTCCGGACATACGTCCATTCATATAAATATCGATATCTTTTATAGCCTTTAACAGTCAAGCTTATTATACGGTTTTCTTAGACTGGCAGGACAACTGTTTCGAACCAGTTGTCTACCTTTATCATGAAAATCGCTTAATTAGAACTGTGTGTGGTAATTTGCACTTCAAACCGTAAATTAATTTCTGCATAAAAATCAAGTTTGATAATTACATCTATGATTTCTTGTACTGGTTATAACCCACTAATCAATTTTTAAATGTATTATTGGAAATTTTAAATTTTAAAGTATTTTGCCTTTTTTTTGACCTAGTTTCACAAACAAAATGGGTTTAACGCAGATACAGCAGTATGACTAGGAAATCATTTGTATTGCACCGAATAGTATAAAAGAAAATAAAGGAATTTAATATTAATACGTCGTACATAAAACTGTAAAGGATTTTAAGCGGTGTTTGTTAAGGATAATCGCAGCCAGTCGAGTTGTTCACATGTCTTCAGTTTCTGCATCATAAATTGTGAAATGTCTGCCATTCTTAACATCATCTCGGAATACGCAACACACATAAACAACAAAGATAGACAATTCCAAGAGCCATGGACCAACAGGATACTAGTTCTCCTTTTTTTCGATGACTTAGAAACATTTCCTCGGAATGTCACATTTTTGCTCGCTTTCTCGTGGTGGAGCAGGTGTTGAAATTCTATTTTCGGCTATCGGTTAATTTCCGTATTTCATCGGTAGTACGCTGATCCTTCTGATACTGCGATCGTTTAAGTGCACCATACATGCCTCGATGGTCCATGATCGCGATCTCATTCTGCTTCTGAGATTACTTGCATTCTGGGAGCATTGAATGATGAGTTGCTCATGCCATGGTCGCTTGGTGGTGTTGCGTGACTCACTGTTCAGAAAAAAAAGGAATAGAGAATATGGAACTTACCAAATCCTGGCCGTTGCTGTTGAGGCGAGTGCTGCTCCCGGCCAGGTGATGTTGGTTAAGCCTTGGCTGTTTGGTGCTGCTGATGATGGTCCGGAGATGGTGTATGTTGGTTACTGGTGCTGGAAGGAAGGTTGGCGTTGGGGCGATGTTTTGCCCATACATTATTTTACGGCAATTGCCGCCACAATTGCACATTGACACTGTGTTTCCGGAAGATTGTCACTGTCACTGAGTTCGGAAGGTGGATGTTCTCACCTAGGTCACCAAAAGTCACTGTTTCCATCTGACTCCATGGGATGGTTGCGTTTTTTTCTTTAAAACACTGTGAAGTCACCACTGTGGGGAGGAAGTATTATGCCGAACACGGGCACACGGTTCACTTCCTCCTCCATCCAATTGTCACTTCACAAAAAGAAGAGAAACTGTTCACCACATCCAGCACTTTGAATAAAACACACGAATTTAATGTTCGAACGATCCTTTATCTTTATATTTAACAAATTTGCGAAAAGCAACCGGAGGAGGCAATTATTATTTAATTGTTCTGTATGGGACACTACACTAGCCGAATACATTTTTGTGGCACGCGACTCTCGACTCGACAGCGTAAAAAGTATGAACACGACTCCGGGGCGTGTGCACTCCGATGCACACGCTAAAGGAGGTAGACGACGACCGCTCCGGTTAGTGGTTTGAATAAGACTCCTCGATCGTCATCTCATGCAGAGATGATTTCGCTAAGGAAAAGAAAAGGAAGAGAGAGAAAAACTTTTCTCTTAAGGGTGTAACTAGTGGCGCAGTGGTATATGTGCGCGATCGAACAGATTCAATGCTGTTGCATGTGTTCGAAAACAGGCAGGCGGTAAGGACAATAGGGAAAAATGACCACATACGCCGCTGGTAATGCGGGTCATTGTTTACGCGATGCCTCGTCGCTATTTTCGACGTTAGGAGAAAAAGGTGCTAAAAGCAAATTGGATGTTTATGGCATCTCTGGCTGCAATAGAAACCGGGTTCATATTTGCATTAGGAAATGCTGGAGAATTTGGTTTCGGCGTCTATTGCGCTAATTATATGCAGCTGCTTGGGTTGTTTATTGATAAGAAAACCAAAAAGGTTGCCAGGCAATGTGTATGAAAAGTTATATGACGCGGCTGGGAAAATAGACGGCGCGATATTTATGGTCCCTGTCATGACGGTTACATTGATTGCAATCCGAATTATGTTGTTTACAGGAATTTGTCTGGTACCGAATTGGTTCAGAATACCAAATAAGAAAACAAAGAAATCTTATGAAAAATTGTATGCGAAGGGATGCATGAAGGTAAGTTTTCTTTATAGGGATTTTATGATTACAGATGGTGATCTATATAATGCGTGAAGCATTTACAGGTACTAATACCGTTGAATTAGCAAACTTAAGGACGTTGGGTAGTAATTATGGGGGTTTTTAGGTAAGTGGACCGTAGGGTTTGGCGGAAACGCTACAGATTCATCTCGGCCCAAAAATGGAATTAAATCGTCAACATTTTCGGAATCAGGAAAACCAACCGCCGAAGACGGATCACTCTTCACCACGACAATGCGAGCTCTCACACATCGGCTGCGACAACTGCATTTTTGAGCACCCAAAACATCGATTTGTTGGGTCATCCGCCGTATAGTCCTGACTTGGCACCGAATGACTTCTTTTTATTCCCGTACGTAAAAAACAAACTGAGAGGTCAACGTTTTTCGACACCTGCAGAAGCGGTTGCTGCATTCAGAATGCATGTGTTGGAGATACCTCAATCAGAGTGGCAAAAGTGCTTCGACAATTGGTTCAAACGCATGCAAAAGTGTATAGATCTTCATGGGGAATATTTTGAAAAACAGTAAAGTGATTTTCGATGATCAATATTTGTTTTTGTTCTCTAATCCCGAAATATAAAAGACAACCCTCGTATCGAAATCTTTTGCATTTAATTCGAAGCAGTTCACGTAATATGAACTAAGTATAATTATTTACAGTTAACTAAATACAATTAAGTGTAACTCTACATAAGTAACGTAATACATTTAAGCGTAATTCTACATAAGTAACTTAATACATCTAAGTGTAACTTTACATGACGAAAGAAAAAAAGATTGTAAGGGCCGAGAACGAAGTACGGTGTTTTAATTAGTCCAAGTATCTATAACCAACTCGAGTCAGATACCTGCCGCCAAACAACGACCAAAGCCCAGATTATCAGACGCCAAAGACGTAATCTGCGTTTACCACCGCACTCAAGACCAACTGGTCTTGTATGTAATTCTATCCCATCATCCCTCCATCGAAGTAGTTAGAGACATTTGAACTAACCCTGTAAACACTATCCTTAGACACCTGCCCTCCTTTTTATTTTTCAGATATCTTGAGACCGAGCCCAACATCCTCACGGACGTGTGCGATTATGGTTGTCGCAAGATGACCAGAAACCGAAGACAAGATGCAGGTCACATTTGTCCTTGTCTCGTTTGAATCGGCCTCCCGCCACACTTTCTTCTTTTTTTTTTTTGAACCATGCTCTCTGTTCTTTTTAGATCGAACTATATAGATCGTAAGTTGTATTTGCCCAAATAAAGTCTGAATGCACGAATAGACATAGTCACTGTCTGCATAAAAAATATATTTGCAATCTTTCGCTGAGCCTTAACATTAACTTACATATACAAATGGCCTGAGTTTATACTTTTCACATGTGGAATTTGGGTTTTTTTCAGAAAAGTAATTACCATTCCTGGTAAAAAAGCAATTAAGCCATTAAAGGTTTTCACTGAGTTGGTGTTGGTTGACAATATTTTGTCACAAAACTAGTCATGAAAGCTTATTTTTTTGATAATTTAAAATTTACCTCTCTAAATTTTCACAGCACTGTATATAAATGGTAAATATCGTAATCGTAACAACCCCAATAATGTTAAAACACTGTCTGCAATGTCAGTCTGAGAAAACGGAAAGTCACTCCATCCTCAAAACACGCTGTCGAGTTGTTTTGAAATTCTAGAATGCTTTATTTAATATCATACCATCACATCTTCCTGAATGGATGGTTATCTAACTCCCTTGCGATTAGTTCCGTCATTACGATATTACTCGTCGCTTATTATTTGCCATTACTTCGGCAATCATTTCAAAAACTTCGGGTTACTTTAGAAACCACCCTCAGAAAAAGGAATTTTGGAAGAACCAACCGTTTGTTTGGCATATCCCCATCCTAAAATCATTCGTATCATTTTTGTTTTTTTTTTTGTTTTCCTATTTCGTCCTTTTATTGTGCCTTGATTTGCAATTAAATTTTGTCATTTCATTGAATATTCTGAGTGGTAGTGTACTCAAAGAGCCCTTTTAAAGATCTTCAAAGTATTCATTCGTTTTTCTTTCTCGGGTTTGCCTTTAATAAACGACTTCGTCAGATGTTACGAGTGACATGACGCGCGAGGAATGCGGCAAATCTGTGTAAGAATATAATAATTTGAATCCTGTGCGAAGGAATCCCAGACTGCGTACTTGTTCGCACTTCTATAAAATATTCAAGGCGACAAAATGGTTTGAATAGAAAACAAATTAGGGCTCTCTTTAAGATGCGACCCAATAAAGAACCAGAACGGCCTTTAGTCGGATTTGTGTTGATGTGTGAAGCTCTATACATCTCGAGTTAGTGTTCGGATTATACTACGAGCCAACTCAAGGATGAATAACAAACATGACTGATGTAAAGCAATAAGAATAAATAATAAAATTTAAGAACTGGGAATTGAGCATTGAAGTCGGGTGCTTTCGGAGAGAGTAGGTAAAGTTTCGTTAAGAATGTCCATAAATTTTCCCTTTTTAGTTCAGTATGGTAATTTTTCTGCTTGTGTACTGATCTGTAATGATAGTACCCCAAGTGTAGTGTGCGAAAGAAAATAAACTTGATATCTCGTTAAATATAAATTGTTGATTCTGAAAGTAATACTATATGGTGTATTAACTGACCTTGGAAATGGAGCTACTAACATAATCCACACGATAGAGTAGTCATTATAATAACAAGTGCGGTTTGAAATACTGTCGCGATATCGTAGGGGTACTAATTCATCCAGCATATAATTCACGGATAATTCCAACGGTTATTGGTTTAAAAGGAATATGCAAATCCGACTGAGCTTTTGCCTGAAACCTCTTCAACAGCATCCACTCTACAATAGGTGTATCTGCTCCATCCCATTTCGTCTATCACTAACTAGTACACTGCTCTCTATAAGACTCATTCTATACGTGCGTAAACGTAGTCCATCAAGCAAAGTAGCAATCTAGGTTATTTGGAAAACGTCTTTCAAAGAAAGGGACCGCGAAGCACATACATGACTCGTCTGGACAAAAATACAAGGTTCCAATTACGTCAGCTCCTATGTCGTTCCGAGCCTATATATGACTTCGAAAATGTAATGAGCCATTTGATCTCATTGGTTGTATTAGGAGATTTTAGCATCTGTACACCTTTAAGACCTACGCTGCGACCTGCTTTATAGAATCAATAAAGTTACATTTGTCAGCGATAGAGATTCGTCTATAAATGATCTAACTTTCAACGGCGGTTCCCTATCAAAGACCCTCTATAGTATTTACATAAACAGCGACTTCGTAATCGCACTTCAAGCAAATGATCCGCAGTGCTCCGCACGCCTAAATACTTGACAAAAGTGTGAGATGTTTGTGACAATTCCAACAGACCACCACCGTAGTGAAGAACACAGCACAAAAAGAGTATCGAAAAAGTTATCAGCGTCATATACCAAACCATTAACGTATCAATTGCAGCTTATACAGCATGTAGAGGCATCCTCGCACACACGCGGCCATAGTATTATGCGTTGGTGGTTTGGCTCTAACATTTTCATAGCGTTAGCTCCAATCATGTCCTACACTACAATCGCAAAAAGTTATAGGTTCAGATGAAGAGCAAACATCACAACTAATGGAGAACCTTGGTGACACATATTCATGATGCGTGTATGTCGAAAAAGGTGCAAGAACGTTCACAGCAAAACTGGCGAGAGAAGAAAATATTCAAAACACGGAGAGAATATCTTCTGAACGGGAGAAGGAGTACAGAATAAATGCCAGAGTATCGTAAGTTTTACAGCAAGTTCAAGGTAGTCAAACGAGCACTGAAGAAAGCCAGAGCAAATACTAAAACACATCCGTTGATAGAACTAATGGAGCAGCACCACACAAATTTGATGAACTGCTTATGAGACGACTTAAGGCACAATAGCATATTTACCCGAAGCCCCTGAACGGATGAGCATCGATGGTACGATTCTGATCCCGAGCAACAGAAATCGATGGCGTTTAGAATGATAGTGCCGAACGTGTGATTCGAACTGACGCTATGACAGTTAGAATCACCAAAAATTGAACCAATGCGTAACACATCAGGCTACTGGCCGTGGTTAGAATTCGATTTTTAAACTCAAGTATATTCCACAGATGTGAATTGTTATGTTATCGCTATGGTATACGGCTCTGATGCATTTTCTGATTCGATTTTCGTTCGGTGTTCTTCACTATTTGCTTGTGTATTGTGTGTGTATCTGTTAGAGACGCCACAAATCATTCTGCTCGAAATGTAATGACCAATTACCAAACCGTGTTTGGGTAATGCCAGAGTAGGCTGAAAAGTAGCGCGCCTGGCGGCAAATGGAAATGACATTGTCTTTCAATACACATGCTCAGGCCCGAAGTCGAGCGTTCATCCAGTGTCTTTCGGGAGCGGTAAGTATGCGCGCGTGTTCTAGTTCTATGTCAATGCAACTTAAGCAGCTTGCTGTTATCGAATTTTTAACAGCTGTGAAAGTGAAAAGTGACTCCTATTGAAATGCTTCATCGCTTAAAGGGCGTTTATGGTGCTGTTGATAGATCTATTATAAATCTATGATCAATACAATTTCGTGGTTGCGAGCCTGGAAAGCCATAATTGTTGATGGCGGACATCCGATCACTGCCACAGACGATAATCATCGCAAACTTGTCAATGATTTTATTCAAATTTACTGGCGAATCACCAAAAACCCTATTGCGAATCATATTGGCATTCCCAAGAAACGTGTCGGCTTTATTATTGCACGAATTGATACCGGAAAATATGGAAGGATTCCACATCATCTCCCAGATGGCTTGGATTGGAATACTGCGAGGAACTCTTGAACCAGAAGTTTAAACCGATTTTACAATCGAGTCTTTTATTGCCGTGACCTTGGGCCAGATGATTTTTTTCTTCTACTCAAGAGAGGGCCTGTGGTATTTTTTACACCTCGGAGGATGAGGTGAAGGCCGCTGTCAAGTCCTCGATTCGAAAAAAAGTCTACGAATTTCCCAGTGACGGAATAAAAAAAAACTTGTTACACGTTGGGAGAAATGTAGTAACGTTAACGGTGACTATATAGCGATTCCGACGATGGTGAAGAACGTGTGATTCGAACCGGCGCTATGACGGTTAGAATCACTAAAAGATAGAACCAATGCTCAAGACATCAGATCACAGCCGCTTTTTTCGAATTCGATCGTTATTCCCAAGTACAATCAATTGATGTGGATATGCTATGCTATCGCTATTGTATACTGTTCTGATGCTATGCTTATTCGAATTTCTTTTGGTGTTCTTCACTAATTCGTGTCTGTTAGAAACGCCATAACTATGTTTAACAATAAATATATGATTTTGAAGCTTAAGAATTGGACTTTAATATACTTCTTGCCTGATCTTTCTATTTTGTTTTTGGTCGCGCTAGTTAAGGATAGCCACATTATCACAATACACACGGCGCCATGATCCAAACATCAAAGAATCATGAGTCAACGCCGAACACTTATCTATGACCCAGACATCGCATAGTCGCTCTAAAAGGATCATAGATCAACAATGACCGAAGACAATTATCTTCGCACACGGCACCATTCTCATGGGTCAACACGGGACGCTCATCTGTGACCGAACAATCGGATAAATATGAGCAATCTACACGAAGACGGACATTCTTCTTGGAGACACCCATCTGCATAGCCGCAACAGTATTATTAAAAATAAGTAGTCCTAAGTTTTAACAAAAAATGAATTTTTTTTTTTTTCATAAATTAAAATACTATCGGACTACTTAATTCGCTCCACAAGCATGTGTGCATTACTTTTCATCTAATTCACACAATACGGTTCTTCCAAACGATCAAATTATCACAGCGTCTGAAACTAGATGGTATTGTGGGGGTATAATTGTTGATGATCTGCCGACGTACGGCACGAATTCCTTATACCTCCCATCGATCCGTGGGATGTGTTCATCTTTATTGAAGAATGTGTAATTGTAAACATTTAAGGGACGCACGTCCACTTCCTGGTTGTACCGAATCCGATGCGCATATTCGACGACATCTCCTTCGAGTGGATAGATAAATAAACGATTGAAGTCTAATTCGAATAAGTGAGTTAAGACACCAAAGTAATCAATAAAAAAAAGATAACAGATAGCGCACTGCCAGCAAGCGTTTTAATTTATTGAAAATATTCACTAGTGACAACATTCCGATGCGGTCACACAACACATAACTCAGATAATATTTCTAATAATTACAATTACAACGTACTGGTTGAAACGACTTATTTCACAGTGTAGGATGTCCGCGGACGAGCGTGTGCATGAGCATGCACACGCGGTGGCAATTCGCGACACCACCTCCCTTGATTAAACACGTTAATCGACTGACCTGAAAAGGGAAGAAATTGGATACAACCAAAAGAGAACATACTTCTGCTCTCTCACTGCCACGTCCTTCGATGTGTGGTTGGTTACATCGGTAATCTGATGATCGAAGAGAGCGGGACAATAAGAGAACAGAAACATGCTGTACGATTATCTTGGGGTGGATTTGGTTGTATTTGCATGAATCAATGTAGTTCTGAGCGGAACCCGTTGACCTGATTCGGTAGTATGGTGAGTTCAGTGTACATTGATCCATACGAAGGCAGAACTGAGAAAGAGAGGGGGATTGAGCTGATGATATTCACCTGCAAAAAGAGAACATTGATCCCCAGCGAATGAAGTGTCTGGAGAAAAGCCGAAGTAACGCTAGGGAAATATTATCACGTGATTCAATCGAATGTGGTGATAAATTTCCCAAGCGGATCTGCAATGATACGACAACTTCGTCCGGCTGGATTTGGTTGTCGCTAATCTACATGGACACGAGTTGCCGTATGGCAAAAAACGTAAGCTATACTCATTTATGCATTGTCTGCGTGGTACAATGAGTTTAGCTATGTGTCCTTGGTGGAAACATGCTTTGCAGGTGAACAGGTAAGTAGGGGAAAATGGGGTTGATTTGACGCACTGAAAGGCGGTCGAAATTAGGTAGGAAATGTTCGTTGGAATTGTGGGTTGTTTCTCATGTAGAATAGAGAAACCCCCCACAGTATACAAAACAAGAAAACAGGTTTTGGTGTCCAAACCAGAAATATGCTGAACAGTAGTACCTGCCTGAGAGAACCACTTTTCCCAAGATCCTGGGAGGAACGGAGTCTAAGTCTGATTCCGAGGGATAATAAAATGCCTCGAGAACCATAATAATTCAGCTCGATATTTTTCAGAACATTGGCAAAGTTCGGAATTTTATAATTGTAGCTGCTTTAAAATTCAAAGTGTTATTCCTTAATTTTGCGCCACCATAAAATTACTGAACACACTTCAAAGTGTTACGCGGTAATTTCACACAATCGTAAAATTACTTCTTGAACGGAGCCTGCAAGAGTAACCAAACTACAGCAAAGCCCCGCCAATTATATATAATTCTCTGGAAAATTCGATGGCGGCGGGTTTTGTTGTTGGTCGCGTCGGCTTCGGCCACTTGACAACACCAGTTGTGCGGATTGTATCAAAGTATTCGATCAAAACCTTGTCGTGCGCTGTCAAGTAATTTCTATTTAAATTCAGACATTCAAATTAATGTAAAAGAAAGGCTAAAATTATAAATGTTGGTGGCTTATAATTCGTGTTGGCAAAAAATCGTCCACTCCGGTGAATGACAAGGGTGGAGTCTATCAAATTCAGTACAGCTTAGAGAGAGAAAAAGCACTGTAGATGGGATCACGCAAGTGTACAGAATTGCCAAGAAAGTACTGTTGTAACGAGGATCACGTGGTTGCATGATGCAGCACCCATTTATTGGACGCTGGGCGTCAAGAACGGCTTTAATTCGGCTAGTTGGAACCACAGTTTTTAATCAACTGGGGGTACTAGGCTATACCCTTAATATCGCAGTTTCATGGTTTATAGAAAAGAAATAATATATGAAGCTGAGTCCTGTCCAAGAAAACAGCGGATGACAAAACTGCGTTCAGTTCTTGGCTCACACCTGTGGAACATTATATATGCTGGGCTGTAAAACAACCTCAAACATTTTGGGACTTATAGATCGTAGACCATGCTTCTCAATATTGTTGCTTTTTATTTCACCGACGGGTTTTTAAAAATACGGTATTGGTCGCTGCTTAAGAAAATACAATGTGACAAGAAAAGTATCCCAGGGTTCATTCCTCCGTTCATTTCTGTCGAACAAAATGTATAACGGGGCATTAAACCGCGTTAAACAACTAGGTGTAAAGATCGTAGATTCGGCTTCTTAATATTGCCGCCTTATAGTCCACCCACAGAATTTTGATATTTTGCGTTGGGTGCGACCTAAGAAATGTACCACGCGGCAAGAGAATTACCACAGGTCATGTCCTTGGTCCACTTCTCTAGAAAGGACACTAGACATGTTCAAACAGCCAGGGGCCAAAACCGTAGGCTATGCTTCCTACTGTTTCTGCCTCACACTTCACAGGCAAGATTTTAATACATGACACTAAGTCTGGCCTAAGAAAATAGCACATAACAGGAGGAATTCCATAGGGTTCTGTCCTCTGTTCACTTCTATGGAACACAATGTATGATGGGGCACTAGACATTGTCAGATCATCCGGATTAGAAATCGTAGGCTATGCTTCTTACTGCTTCTATCCCAGACTTCACAGGTAGGATTTTAGTATACAACACAAAGTTAGTCACAAGCTAATACCACGTTATAAGAAAAGACCCAGGGAGTTTACTCCTAGGTCCACTTTTGTGGAACACAATGAGTGATGGGATATTCAATATCAACAGATCACCAAAAGTAGCGATCATAAGCTATGGAGATGTGGTCATTCCAACAGACACACACGAACAAGCAATTGTAATCAAAAACGCAGCGCAAAAAACAAAAAGTTCCAAAAGTAAATCATCAGAGCAGTACACTATATTAAATAATGTAGTAACCCTAGCAGCTAAAATAGTAGCGAGAAAATCTCACCAACACTCGGTCGTACTGTGATGTGTTAAAGTTTTGATTTTAACTAAACCTTTCACTCAGATACTAACCGTTTCATAGTGTGGGGTCGAATCACATTCGTCACTTCGTTAGAAAATGCTATATCTGTCAGCACAAGAGCAAAACCGCTGCCGAAACTCTGTCAAAAATCGAATCAAATGATAAGTCAGATTCGAGAATGGCTCAGCAATACTAGATTAGAACTAGCACAGAACACAACCGAAATGGTAGGAGTAGATGCAACTAGTATAAGAGTTAGTGTTGCAAGTTAATAAGCGCGCGTTTCGACAACGTTATTCAGAAGCTTCATCATCATCATCGGCACTACAACCGGGATCCGGTCTTGGCCTTACTTAGCAAGGCTTGTTAAATTTTCCATAATGATTCGTTTTTTCCGGGCAAGGTTATTAACCTTGCGCCATAGAAGCTTCACAGACTACAAAAACACTAAAAACGCTGATAAGAACAAATATACCAAAAGACGGTCCCTGGATGAACAAACAGAACTATGTTGCAAATTGGTGGTTGGCTGAAAATGTAGGCACTTAAACAACGTTGAGTATGACGTGAACGTGGTATGCACGAGGACCCGGGACATTTTGTCAACGCCTAACAAAAACGCGATGAAGTGAATAAATCATGTCCAAAAAATTGGTGATACTCGGTAGCTCAGGTCTAATTAACCACCCGAATAAGACAAATTAGTTCAAATTGGGAATATGTAATAGAAAACTTAATCGGTTCTGAAATAAATATTGCAAAAACTCTAAAGTGCGATCTACGAAAATGTATTCATATGACACATTTTCGAATCACTGCTTTTACTTATTTTCTTATGACATACTTGTCAAATGGTATCCCAACCTGCAACATGAAGTAAACATTAAAGCACTACTCACATTACACGGCAAAAAAGCATGGTAACCGATTTGTACGGTTACATTTGTCTCCTTAATGGTGAAGTTCGTCGGTGGATGAATATCGAAAGTTGATTCTAGATAAAGTTCGTCTTCAGTCATGTGGAGTGCTTGAGCTACTGGAAACCCTCGTTCTGACAAGATTGCCGAAGGCGTAAGTTCCGCAACCGTTAAATCGCTTGTCGAATTTGTGTTGATCGTCTGAAGAAATTCTGTGTCACTCACAGTGTGATCTGTAAGAAGGAAAGAAATATGTGTGCTATTTATTTATTCGATGACAAGGAGTCCAAAAATAACAATAAGCATACACTCGATCTACTAAAAGTGTCTACTATGTTATTAAAGATTTTTTTTTTTGTGGAAAAGCCGGTATTTTATAATCTTTATCTTGTTTAGTTCTTGTGTATATCTCTTGTGGTACCGTTCGATTTTTTGTCTCGAATCGTCCTTTAGTGTGAACCGGTGTGTAAGGTATTATTGATGAGTTTCGCGGGCGAGTCCTTGGGCCGTAGGATCGCAAATTCTGAGTTCACTTGAATGTGGTAATATATGTGAACCAGGGACAGATACATGTGTGGCGACACTTTCATAAGGTTGCGGGGGTTCTCTATAACACACAAAGAACCAACCCACAATTCATACCTAACTTTGACCGCTAAGAGCGCGTTACCATAACCCAAACCTGCAATAGCACACATTCGCAACATGCACAGAATACACTTTCCAATATGCTGTTGGGTGTACTGGATGATACCGGTACCCCACAATATTTAATTTAATATTTACTTTTATACTTACCTCCGGGCCGAATCATAAGATCTTTTTTAATTTTATAATTTCTGGTCATTTTATTTGACGAAATAATTCTTGAAAGCTTGCGACTGGCTGCCGCGACTGACTGGTATCGACTGCCTGGCGGTCAGTCGCTAACTGCCGCGAAACCAAAATGCGCCGCCTTTTTATACTGTGGCAAATCGAGATTTGTCCACAAGTATGTATTAATATGCCAAGCATAAACCCGATTGCATGTGCTTTAAATAGAATTAGGTTTTAGGAATTGGATGAATGGAAATGGATTATGTTATGTAAAGGTAAGTATGTTTTGTAAAGGTAGGTATGGATTTTGGGTATAGGAATGGGATAGGTTAGGAGGTTTTAAGTAAGTGGAAAGGTGTAGCGATTTTGAATCGCTACAATGCCCAACAATTACTTAAAGCAAATTATAGATTAGCAACAAATTTGTATTGGAACAACAGAATTCGGGCTATAAAAACTAATAACCCGAATATGTTCCCACAAATAAATAAAATATTTGATACAGGCCAAGACCAGTAAGTTATAATATAAGATAATTAAGCTAGAATTTAAGCATTTTTTGTCTAGCATCTAATTTAGAAACTAAGAATATCAAAAGAAAATAAAAAAAAATGTTTTAAAAATGAAAATGAAAAATAAATAAAATATTCAGGATAAATAATCAAAACGAGATTCAGTATCTTCAAATTCCACGTACTGATGTAAACAAGCAGCTGCTGGCATAGATACAGAGAACGCGGTCCTCAATAGTGAGTAATGCTGTCCAATATTGTACCGGTTTGTGGTGATATGAATACGAGCATAATTATTCGCTGCTTCTCCTATAGATGGTGTTGTTTGAATTTGTTTCCATAAATGGATCATTTATCTTTCCATTGCTGTCTTCTTTGGGTAGGGGGTGGTTATGCCATTCGTGTTCTGTCTTTCCGTTTCTTGTTTCTTTGGTGGGGGATATGTGCGGATCCCACCGCTGCCACCATTTGTGTAATACTCCTGGTGCACCACCGTGCTCTCCGGGAAAAGTGAGCTACCGTTGCTGTTCTTGATAAATTAATCCGCGATTCGCACGATGTTGTCAATCGTTTAGGGAAGGAAAACTGTTGCTGCACACACTCGAAGACACATCCAAAAAAACGACGATCTGGAGAGAAACGTTCCAGTCACAAAACACTTATACATTTTTTTTTTGGGAACCAACGCAGCTATACATATTATCATCATCGGCACTACAACCGGGAACTGGTCTTGGCCTTATTTAGCAAGTCTCTGAGGCTTGTTAAATTTTCCATAATCATTTGTTTTTTCCGTGCAAGGTCATTAGTCTTGCGACGGAGGCTCCCCGAGGGGGAATCGAACCCGGGTCTCCCATGTGATAGGTGGGTATACTAAGCACTTTACTATCGAGGAGCAGCTATACATATACTCCGATCGTAAAACGAAAATGCAAAACGAATTGATCACTTACTACGTTATTTATTTATACTCGGACTTTACAGCTACACGACTGACTCTCTCCACTGTTCAATTTCTGCAACTGCCGTATCTGATTTTCCTATCCTGCGAAGTCCAGACACATCGCCCCTTATCGCAGATACTTTTTGAGATTTTTTGTTAGATTTAGATAAATAAAAAGGAAACATGGACAAAGGTTTTTACCTGCGCTACGACAGGAAGCAATAGGATGAGAATTTTGTGTAGACAAAATTCTTGAGAGAGGATCTTTAAACGGGTATTTAATGCTCCAAAATATAGACGTGCAATAAAACGACCATGTGGTTCCTCTTCTGGTATATTAGTTGGAAAATTTGGAAATTCTTCGAGAATCATAAAATTGCTGACATACATTTTATGGTTCTGAAGAATATTTTTTGATGATGCGTCTATGGGTGAGCATCTGGTTCACACATTTCGTTTTATTTTGTGTTTTGGGAACTTTAGTTTATAGAATTGAATCAATGTGCGTGAATCGAACGTTCGGTTAAATTTGTTTGACATTGGATTCAATTTGAGGTTATGGATGGATGATATGGGGGATAAGGAAATGTGGAAAGAAAATGGTTGGGCTTTGTGGAGCACTACAACACGAATCCCGATAAATTAAAAGAATTACTTTATTTCATTTGCAATCAATAGTGTAATGGGAACAAACGGATCCCATGGACTTCAACCTAACGAAGACGCATTATGCAATATTTATAAGAATGAATGAATTTCCTCGACGTCGCACTTAGTGCAAATGCGTTTTTTTCATTTCATTTTTAAAACATTTTTTATTTTCTATTTATATTCTTAGTTTCTAAATTAAAGGCTAGACAAAAAATGCTTAAACTCTAGCTTAATTATCTTATATAATAACTTACTGGTCCTTCGCAGACGCTCTGAGCTAAACATTACTTAACCATTACATAATTTGCCTTTCGGCGACAGAATTTTGTGGCAGTACTTATAATTATTTGAAAGACAGAGAAACATTTGAAAAACGTTGTCCTTTTCTTTTTTTTTTTTTTATTATTTTTTTTTTATTTTTAATTTTATGTAAAAGTACTTAACTTAACTTAACTAAAATCTTATACTACCCTAATTCTAGAAAAGCTAAGTCTATGTAAGCTAGCTGATGATAGTGTGATTCTACACCGACTTTAGTATCCAGGTCTTTATATGCCATTCAACCACCAGAACTGTTGACGCTGTCTAATACTATCGTCCCGGTCTCTGTGGGAGATAGCACTACTGAAGCGCAGGAGCTCTTCTTCGGTGCGCGTTACTTCCCGGTCGTAGCACAATCGCCCGTCTACGGATGATTTACTTACATGATAGATCAGCGGAATTCCGGATCTATCCTGTATAAGCCCTTTCATGTCCAAGTCAAGGAACGCCTCTGGTGGAACAAAACCGTTGCGACGCACGCTCTCATAGTACAGAGTGTTTGGATAATAGGCCCCGAAAATTAGGTCATTGGACGAGCTTATTGCTCTCGCAATATGTCCTCTGATTAATTTAATCATAAAATTATCCACCCTATTTATGTACGCTTCATTATATAAAGTCTCATTTGAATAATACTTTTTATAGTCCGATTCCGGTGTCCGATATAATCTGAGACAACTTCTGAGACACTTCCTTTCTTTCGAACACCCGAATCTTTTCCATCAAATTTGGACCTATGTTGAACCATACTGGGCAACCATATATGAGCATTGGCCTGATTAGCGTCATGTAGCATATAACTTGGAAGTTTTTTAATCGGGATTTCAGTGATATTATCTCCTGGTCTTGTCTGTCTGTAAACTGTCTGTGTAATTGTTTTAATTTCGATAGCAGTCTGCTCTTTTGCCAGTGGAGTGCGTTTATTGTTGCGGTTCTGTACATGTTAGTGTGATCTGTAACTGTTGTTTTGGGAATTGTTTTGTCCATTGTTCGTTTTACGGTTTCGTCCATTTGTTGAATGTATTTGTCGATTTCGACATTAGTCAGGTTTCTGTTTACTGGCAGATTAAAGTCATTCGAACGAAGTTCTCTTGTTAATGATCTGGTGAACCGCGGCCATCGCATTGTTGTATTCCAGAATACTACCCTTATTAAATTTAACACAGAATCTCCTAACACATCCTTAAAAACTTCACTTAACATATATTACATTCTCACTTAATACATACCATTCATAAACATTCACAATATTACCAGTTACAGCACACTTAATAACCTGCACCTTTTTATTTATTGAAAACATAGCAACTTGGATTTTCGTTCGGATTAAGTTGAACGTTTTAAACAAATCTTAGAAATGTATAAGAAATCAATATACATATATATAAAGTATACCTCGTCTTGACCTGTGGAAATAAATGGGTTTTCCAGTTAGTAAATTTCTGGTTGCAACCATCGAAAAAACATACGTATGAAGAAGATACAGAGAAAAATTGAATCGAGACGGAGTTTGATTTCAATAACAAATGAAAAAAAGGTGAACGTCAAAGTGAAAAGTGAAAATAAAATGAAACCAGATGAAAATAATGAAAAGAGTTAAATTTTAAACATTTTAATTAAAACTTTCATATGTAGACAAATTTAAATAAAACCAGAAAAAAAGTTAATATGCAGTGAAAATTGGATCTAGTTATCACTAATTCAGTGCGTTGCAGCCGGTTTTGTCGGAGTGGTATACAAGAAAGGAGAAAAAATTGGTTAATTAAATTTCGCCAATCTATAAAAGGACTAGAGGATAGAAAAAACTTAATAAATCTTCGCCAGTGAAAACGGACATCAACACTGGTGGCAGCGGCGGGATACAACCAAAGGATCCCAAATAAAAAGAAGAAAATAAGAAGAAAAAAAAAAAAGAAAAAAAAATTTTTTAAACAAAACAAAATTTAAAACAACAAAAAAAAAATGTTTATAAGAAGAAGAAAAAAGTAAACATAAAACAACGAAAAACAAAGTAAACAAAAAAAATTTAAAAAAAAAAAAAATAATAAAGTGAACACAAAAGAAATAATCAAATAAGAAGAAGAAAAAAAATTTTTCAAGAAGAAAAGAGAGAAAAAAAAAACAGGAGAAATAACCAAACCAAAATAAGAAGAAAAAAAAAACCAGACAAAACTACGAAAAAAAAACATAAAACAACGAAGAAAAAAAACATAAAACAACGAAAAAAAAAAAAGGGAAAGCAGAAAAGACCAGGATATTCAACTTCTAGGGCGTGAAGTCTGCCTGGCAAGAATAACAAAATAATATAAAATATAGAAAGGAACACAAAGAGGAACTCTACGACACAACAAAGAAGAAAAAAAAAGGACAACAATAAGAAATTCAACAAGACTTCTATCAACATCTAGAGTAGTAAGAATTTTTTCAATATTTTGTTTTTTCTCTCTTCCTTTTTTTTTTTGTAGGAATATTTTACTTGGATTTTTTTTCCTTTTTCAAAAAAAAAAAAAAAGTGTTTTCTCAATAGAAATTTGCAAATTCTCATTTCAGTATTTCGAAGACATTTCCGTTTCTTTTCTTTTCCTTCTCGTCGAAAATTTTCTTTCTTTTCAGTTTTGGGTCCAAACCATATCGTTTCCATATATATATATTGAATAATAACATAAAGGCCATTTTTTCATAAACCATATTTTTAAGAATTGATAACAAATTTTCGCCATACTTTAATTCAAATTTTCAATATTACGAGTCCATATTACACGAGACAGGCGGCTAGGCAGGGGGAAGAACAATTCCACTATCAACAGATACTCAGTAAAACCCCTGAAATGGCTCTGTCTGTCGGAATTTCTGATGTTTTCAGAATCGTCCCTACCTTTGACGGTAAACCCTGCGACTTAGGTAAATTTATTTCCGGGGGAGACGTTTTATTTAGATCCATAAGGAAGGCAGACCCGGATATATACGAGACGTTTTTAGAGCTAGTCAAAAATAGACTAGAGGGTCATGCTTACGATCTGATCAGGTATAGCAAAATCGCTAAGTGGGAGGATTTAAAAGATAAACTCGAATCGGAATATAAAGAGGAGCAATCTCGGTCGACGGCACACAATGAGTTGATTTCTCTGAAACAACGCTACAGAGAAACCGTCCGGGAATACGGCGATAGAGTCGCGAATGCTCTAAGGACTTTAAACTCTGCCACGTGTGAAATAACAGCAGACGCGGTGGTTAGGGAATATTTAATAGAAGAAAACATAAAATTGGCCGTACAAACATTTGAGGATGGACTAAACAACGAACAGCTAAAGATACTAGCTAAAGTCCATGGGGGAAACAATTTAAAACAGTCGATTGCACATGTAGTGTCACATGCGGCTCGAATGGACAACTCTCCCAGGTCATATCAATACAATGAAAAACCTACATTCAATCGTATAGTCTGCCAAACCTGTGGTAAGTCAGGGCATACTCAGGACACATGTTATCGGAACATGCAATCCAACTTTTTTCCGAATAGACAACCCATAAAAAGGGAATATAACATTGTATGTAATTTCTGTGGACGGAATAATCACACAGAGAATGAGTGTAGATACAAGATATCTAGGAATGAATCGGCTTCAACAAATTACCAACAAGGTACAACAACGCGTAACCCATTCCGAAATAATCCTACAAACTCTGAAAATCGTTTTGGTGAAAATTCTAGGACCACCAATAGACAAAACGATAGACAAAATGTTCACTTTTCTCGGGTGCAAGAGTCGGAAAACGAGGCCTGACGCCAACCAAAATTTATGGAAGACAGACCAAATTTTTCTGTTTACAGCATTAGATCTTTGGAAATAGATAACGACCATTTTAATGAAGCTCCTAGCCAAATTTACCCTCAGCCCACATACTCCTATAAACCAAGCCATATAAACGAAGATAACCCTGTCCCTAATATAAAGACTCCGATTCATACTCCCATTCTGGAAAACAATTCAGCAACCAAGACTGAAAACTCAGCAGTATTAAAGACTGAAAATTCGGATCCTGCAGAAAATATACAAACAGAAACCCCTAATATTCCGGCTATCCCAATAGACAACCACGGCACTTCAGCAACAAAGACTGAAAATTCAGCAGTGTTAAAGACTGAAGACCCAATAGTTGCAATAAAATTCGAAACCCAAGTCAGTTCAGCAGCTAATACTGATGAACAAATCTTTTCAGCAGCAAAGACTGACGGATTAAATGTTTCTACAGCAGATATAACTGAAGAAATAGTTCAAACAGCAAATAGGACTGGGAACCAAGATGTTCTAACAGCTAATAAGTCTGAAGAACTATTCGAATCAGTAAATGAGACTGAGAAACTAAACGATCCATCAGCAGTGAGTAAGACTGAAAAGGTAGACGTTCCGACAGCAGTTAAAGCTATGGACAATGACAACACTAAGCCGAAAACAATAAATATTTTAAACAACGAAAACAAACACAAACACTTACTCAAACACGAAATAATAAAAAATGAAAATAATAATTTAACTAAAATAGGTATTGTAAAGAGTAACTATATAAATACATTACAAGTCTTTTTTTTCAACAAAAAAAATTTATTCCAATGCAAAATACAAAAAAATAAAAGGTTACACCGTCATTTAAATTATTTAAGATCATTTTTCAAGAAGATTTTTGGTAATAATCATCTTTATTCAATCATCATAGTAATAGGCCCAGAAAGGTTTTGGAAACTTTTCCATAAATTTAAGGAGAAGATAAACACATAACAAATGGCCTTTGTTTTATTATTCAATATATATGAAATAATCTAACAATTGTAGGAAATGACGGAAATGAAAAAAAAAAAAAAAAAAAAAAAAAAAAAAAAAAAAGTTAATGAGGGGGACGAAAGATAGAAAATTTTAGAGGTAATATATATTGGAAATTTTAGAATTTATATATATTCGAACGGAAAAGGAAATTAAACAAGACGAATCTGTAAATGAGTGTTTATAAAAGGTCCAAAGGAAATTAAAATGGATAAAAAATAAAGAAATAAACAAAAAAAGAAGAAAAGGAATAATAATAAGTCCACGCTCTTCCCTCGTACCGAGGAAGCACGGCGTCCGGACTTCAACAGCATTGCCCCGTAGTTATAGGGTTGCGGGATCACGAATTCCTCCAGATCTGCGAGCTCGCTCGGAAGCTCTATTACTGCCGTGAATGCACAGTGGTCACTGTCGTATTCAATTGTCCGTAAACAGTTTGTGTTTCGTCTGTTGGTGCTAAGTAATCTCAGTCGTGAGTCGATTAGCAAGATATCTAAGAACGATCTACCTCTGGGGAACGATGGATATTCCGTAGCTAGGAGGTCAGTTCTATATTCAGTATGAAACTGATCTAACCAACCAGCCAACTGATTTCCTCTGGCATTAGATATATGATTTCTCCAATTTCTATGCTTGGCGTTCATATCTCCCCCTAGGATAAAGTAATTTTTGCCCAGATGCAATTGTAAGCATCGAAAGAGTGTCTCGAGCTCTGCTATAAATATATTATGTTGGTGCTCCTCAGGTGCATAGACCGCAATCGCATACAAACTTCCTTGCTGAAGGGGTATGCGTACGATACAGGCTTCCAGCACCCGGAACCTGCGCACTTCTCCACTATATATTACTTTATGATTGATCCCTTTTCTAATAAAGATTGCGACATCCCCCCCCGCCTTTGAGAGGAGTTAGGTCGATCTCTTCGTATAATATCGTAGTTTTTATGTCCTATCTTATGTCTCTGGTTTAACTTTGTTTCCCCCGCCAGAAGTACATCAGGTTGTTCCTCTTGCAACAGGTTAAAAAGATTGGCTCTTCTCTCAGTTCTTATTAGTGAATTTACATTCAAGACAAGAGCTTTTATTGATGTTGTGGTTAGAGGGTTTATATTGACTTTTTGTTTAGATTGGGCAAGTACGAGTAGATCTCGTTTATTTGATTTTGCAGCTGTGTCATCTGTTTCTGCAGATTAAGCAGAACCGTGACCACGTCTGCTTGCGATGTTGTTTCAGTCTGTGTGGGAGTATTTGCGGCTACCAATGTTGTAGCCTGGTTTGGTGGTCTCTCACCCGACGCAACTTGTGCGTACGACCACTGCGATGTTACGGGCATTGTTGTAGTACGAGCTGGCTCTGTGTTTTTTTGCCGGGTCACACTTCTTGCCATTATTTCTCGGAATTTAGGACAACCTCGATAATTAGCGGGGTGTTCCTCATTCCGGCACACTGCGCACTTTAGAAGGGCTTTGTCTTCTACCCTTTCTTTTCCCAGAGGGCATTCTTCTGCCTTAAGGTCTTTTCCGCATTTTACGCAACGGTGCTGCATTTCACAGTTCGCCGCCGCGTGACCAAACCTTTGGCAGCGGACACATTGCAGGATGTCTCTGCCTTTTTTTAATTTGTCCCATGTGACACTTTGATGATCCAAGACTGTAATCTTTCTTAGATCACCAATTCTGCTGCTGGGCGTTAGTTGAACCATAAAGAAGCGTAGCTTGCGGTTTTCCCTTCTTGCCTTGGTTGTAGTGAACGGTTTTACGGAGATAAACTCGAGATCGTCGTGCCTCAACTTTTGAAGCATCTCGAGCAGAGCCCCCGGTTCCACCTCAGGGTCGACACCCTTTAATAGAACCGTTACCCTCTTTGTTTGCTTCGGCGTGAACGAGTAGAATTTTTTCGTGGTCTGCCACCGCATAGGTTTGAATGGCATGCCTATTACCAGCCAGTCTTTTAACTACAAATTTGTTTCCTATAGCTAGCTTACAAAGACTTACCAATTCCTTACACTCAATATCTATGGTGTTGATTGGTGGCATATTTATTTTTTGGTTGTTGTTGTTGCTTTGCCGCTGTTGTGTTGCTTGCTGTGGTCGATTTTGTGTTGATTGTTGCTGTTGATGTTGATGTTGCTGTTGCTGTTGCTGTTGGCCGACTTTTGGATTCGGCTTTTGTTGTTGTTCGGTGTCGTTTTCTTTTTCGAGTGCCGCTATGTTTTTCTTTCGGCGTCTCTCTTCTAGACGGGCTCTTGCCATCGCAAGATTCGCCTCCAATTCAGTTACTTCCTCTTCATCCTCAGACTCTGAGGATGCAAGAGAAGCGAACGAATTGTTTGCCCCACACATATTAAAATTGTAGGGGGAGGGGCGCTCTCTGTCCTCCTCCATTTGCTGACCTTTTTTCTCCATTGTTAATTTCGCGGTTTCACTTCGCGCCACAATGGAGATTTTCTGTGTACCTTTTCGTTTGTTTGTCGCGTTTTTATCTTCCTCCGTGTTCATGCTGGTTCTTTCCAGTTTGTTTTCATTTAAAAAAAAAACAAAGGCGACCGCAATACGAACCACGAAGTCGATTTCTTCCGTACGCCGACTCGAACTCGGGTATCGTCGGCTAAGAGTCAGTAATCTTGCTCTCGCGTCAAATGATGCTTTGAAAACTCTTTGCTTAACTAGCAATATATTGTGTATTTTAATTTTCACTTTTACGACTGAGGTGATATAATTTAATTGTCTTACGTTGTTTTTGCACCTCACTGAAGTGATTTTGTGAGCACGTTTTTTGTCACTTTTACCATTCGTTTTGTTTGTTTGTTGTTGTTGCACTTTCTTTTAGTTGTCACAACACGTCTCGTCACTGTTTTTCTATTTCGTGGCTTCGTTCTTGTTTATGAATTAGATTAATTATATCGTTTTATAAACACACGTTTTGAAACTGAGTAATCACCTTTTTTGATTGGATTTTAATAGTAGTATGGTGTTGGCACATCGTATCGAATCAAAATATATTAAACGCAAATTAAGTTCGCACGGAAGGTCGCGAATGCCGTCTGTACGTTAGTGCAAATCCGTCCTAGTATGAACATGTGACCAATATCGCCAAGTCTACCTCAAAAAATCTGAGTTATATTTTCAAAACTAAAACATATTTTACTTGGGCCCAATTTCCTCCGAATACTGACCACACGTGTTGCGTTGTGTTCCTAAGGATTCCCTGACTCGAAAGTAGGCAGAGACCAGCAATGCGGTTAAATGAGGATACAGAACTAACATCAGAGCTACAGGCACTTCCACATAAAAGGCGCATGACAGACTTTCACAGATACTAGATATAATTATTTTAAGTTTATTTGCCTCCCAGAACAGACTTTGGAATTTATCTGTCAACGGCATGTATATCTCTACTTAAAAATTGGTTTCGTTATCGAACAGAAACATTGTGGAGCTTCTTTTTTGTAGTTGAAATTACGCATTTATTATATAAAATATTTACCGTTTTTACTTGACTAAATGTTAAGTTCCACTAACATTTATTCTTCTTACACTCACTTACAGGCTCTTCAGAAGCATAAAAATTATACAATACGTCTTTTTATTTGGTTTTGCTTTCGGCGTACAATAAACTCTTAATTAACATATAATATGGTATCTGTATGTATGTATATATATATATATATTATATATTCCCCAACCGGTGACTTTGTCGTTGTGAACCTTCTTCGCTGTCTCAATCGTTTGGTTGGATGTGTTTTTGGTTCCCATAAATTTCGTTCTATTGACTTTATTTTGAATGGAACACGTTAGTTTAAAATTTCTGCTTTGATGTTGCTTATGTTTTCATCATCATCATCGGCACCACAACCGGGATCCGGTCTTGGGCTATTTAGCAAGTTTCGAGGCTTGTTACATTTTGCATAATAATTTTTTTTTTACGGCAAGGTTATTAACCTTGCACCAAGTTTTACTCAAATAAAAAGAAAAAATCTTCGGGTATTCGAAAACAAAGACATCTATGGAGGTGCATCAACTATAATATTTCTAAGAAAACGCATCCGCCTTGCATTGTACTCGAAAGCGCCAAAAGCGACGAGAACCCACCTGGACGAGTGTCTAGTGTTCTGGATTCGTCACTCTTCCTATCCTTACGAATCCGATCTCCTAATATCTTATTCAGTACAAAACTGAAGGAGATTTCCTTTCCAAAAAATATTCTGTAACAGAGGAGGGAATCTTGGACATATGATAGGAACTACCACTAGTTTACACACAAAATGAAGAATACACACACGCCGGCAAAAACGCAGCTTATGAAACTCAGAAGTCCTAATCTGTGTGTACTACCATCCCCATGGAAACGAAATTCGTTATTTAGTATTGGCTGAGAATGTATAAAATACTCAAGCCATAAAAACGAAACTGGACAAGCAGGCCTTGATATTTGAAAAATCTCGTCATTAATCGTACAATATTCAGGTCATCAGTGCGTTTTAATCCTGTGAACGAAAAAGGTCTTTAAGGCAGCGATTCAATTTTTAATCGACTTGAAATTATTAAATAAAATAAAAAATGGCGGAAGAATCAAACCCGAATTCCGGTCAATCTGCAGTATGGAAACTTTATAACTCGGTTGTTGATGAAGTGACCTCCAAGGTTAGAGACGCGTTTCTAGATGAAGGTGTAGATGAGAATGTCTTGCAAAATCTGAAGGATATATGGATTAAAAAGATAAAGGAGAGTAAACCATTCGATTGCCCTGTACAATCGCGTAAAGCTCATCCGACAACAATTTCCGCAAAATCTTCAAGAGGTATGCCGAATATCGTTGACGCAACAGACCAGCTTCCTTCATTTTCTGGTCGTCCATTGGTACAACGAACACTCCAGAACAAGCAAACCCGGGTTAACCAATTAAAATATCAACAACCAAGTCTTAATATTTCCGCTCACGGGCAAAACGGGCCATCAAGTGCAGCCTCATCGGACCCGAAAGAAATCATGTTTGTAAACATAACCTTACCACCTCAGCCTGGAATTGCGAATTCAGAATCGCGTATTGCAACAATCTACGCACCAGCTTCAGCAGTTCAAGGGGATAGATTGGCAAAGGTTTTGACGTCTCGCTTAATAGCATCAGTGTTGCCTTTGCCTACTCCATTGGCAACGTCTGTTCTCCAACAGCATGTTAATGCTGCATTCGAAACCTCTGGGCTTCCGAAAAAAATCCCTATCGTCAGGCTATTAGATGACATGTCCAATTTAGTTCTCTCAGATGATGAGAAATCATCATCAAATGGCAACACTAATATAGAAACCTTTGATGACGATAAATCAGAAGCAAATGATGGGAATATGAGTATCGAAGTCAAGGAGGTGGACGCTGCAATGGTAACTGGAGAAGATGAGGGTGCAATCGAGGCGGATCCTTTGAATACAGAAGACGACTTAACTAGTGAAGATGAACATAATGATCCCTTCGAAGCGGATAATGTCGTTGTATGTCAATACGAAAAGGTCTCCCGATCGGGAAATGTATGGAAGTTCAACCTAAAACACGGCGTTATGAATTTATCCGGCAGGGACTATGTATTCGAGAAGTGTCACGGTACCGCCAAATGGTAGAACTGACAAATCAAATCAACTATAAAAGTTTTCTAAAAACATTTTAATGGGTAATTTTTAAATATAAAAACTCTCTAAGGAACATTGTGTCATGTTAATTTTACATTGCAGCGCTCCCAACGTTTTGTTTTGATGTTATTAATTATTATTAATCATTGGATTGCAGAATATGAAGGCGAAATGTGGTATATCCAGGTTTGCAAACGTCGGATTCGTATTATATATCATTTAAAATCTCCGAATATTTCCGAACGGACTGTATACTTGCTTTCCCTATCTCAGCGGCGACTGGCCTGACAATACCTGTTTTTCCTAACACATTTAAATAATCATTAAATTTTATAACAACGTTTATGCTTTTAATCGTAGAATGCTTGTTTGAAATATGTATACCTTTCTGTCTGTTCAATTTCCATGCGGAATTGAATTGTCAAAAAAAAAAAAAAAAAAAAAAAGAAAGCCGATTTGCGATACAGGGACAACTATAGCTATGGACAAATATTGCCGTCACTGTTTTCTAGCTGTTTTGCGATCCCCAGGATCACATACATACATGAGAATGTCAGGCTCGGTTAAGATCATCAAATCGTCATATGGGACAAATTAAAAAAAGGCCGAGACATTCTGCAATGTCTCCGCTGCCAAAGGTTTGGTTTGGGAGAACCAGAAACTATCCTTATTTCTGATACAGTTAACAACAAATAGTAAAATTGGTATTCTACGGAAAATAACAGTCCTGGACCACCAAAGTGTAACATGGGACAAACTAAAAAGAGGCAGACACATACTTCAGTGCGTCCGCTGCCAAAGGGTTGGACATTAAGTGGCGAACTGTGAAATGCAGCATCGGTGCGTAAAATGCGAAAAGGACCATAAGGCAGAAGAATTCCCTCTGGGAAAAGAAAGGGTAGAAGACAAAGCCCTCCTAAAGTGTGCAGTTTGTCGGAATTAGAGACATCCCGCAAATTATAGAGGATGTTCTAAATTCCGAGAAAAAATATCGAGAAGTGTGACTGTGGGGATTCTTTAACCCACTTCCAAAGAATCTCCCATTGCCATCAATTACCTGTTCCCCACTTACCTACAAGTGAGTTTTTCCTTACCGCTGAAAATAAAGTTCATGGAAAGATTACCATCTTGCCATGACATCAAACTTTCACCAGCATTATAGACCCCAAAAGCTAATTCAGCTACCTCATCGGGTAACCAGCTTTGGTTCATGCACAGGCCAATGCTCTATACCAAGAAGCATTTCCTCTTGCATGTGCATGACATGTTTATTCAGATCACCGGTGAACCATCGGTCGATTTTATAATCAACAACCTACAGCGCAACCATTGCTGGCCGCCTATAGGAGTTTCTAGTGTTGTGTTAACACAAACAACACTCCGACCGATGGAACGTTGGCAATCTGCGTGCAAGCTAATTGATGCTGTACGCAATGGCCAACGAATAAACAACGCATTCTTCCTATCCTGGGGTTCGCAACACTTGGGACAATTCCCTTTCATCGGTTATCAACCGATCATGGAATTTGGGCACGGAAATGATCATTGTTTAGACAATCTTACCCATGCCATGCCCTATGATCACCAACAGCAAAGCAAAGCAAACACACACTATCTCACTCCGTTTGTTTTGTTTGCCAACCGTTGGTCCTTGATACCCCTGGCGGAGACGTTAGCCTGCACATCTGCAGGTCAAATCCCTCACCACCATGAATAATTTCCCGCCTTGTGCTCCAGAGTCGGTGGCGGTTCTTTCGAACGCCAGTACTTACCTTCACATTTACCACCAGGTAACGGTACTTACCTTAGTCGTACCATAACACCAGAAAAACCCGTGAAACATTAATACCCACTGACATGAAATTTCATCAGCAAAAACGGATATTTACCACAAGGGCACAGTCGTACGAAACGCACCATGTTCCTTAAAGGCAATCCGGTTGCACATACAGCAATCAACATTGCCCAAAACCGCGCCGAGGAAATACCTCCTAATGTGTCTGCCACATACTTCCTAAATGCCCACATCGGTCGGTAAACCGATAGGCAAGCAAACTCATTGGCACCAGTAGGCATGCCCTGAATTACGACTTGGCGACGATATTACGTAGCCAACATAAACCCTTGACGTTGTCCATGCACACAAGGCGGGAAAGAATCTTTCCCACACACGTGCATGGCAATGCATATCAGAGGACGCCAGCCACGCGCGCCCGATCCGCATGAATGTTCCACACAGTGCTGGTCGGATAAACATTTCCTTTTATGGAAATGTAATGTACACGGTCAGCAATAATGCTTTACGCAGTCGTTGATCGTGTATACATCCCAACATTTTACAGGATGACTCGCCCCAGATGCGAATGATTGTTTATTTAATTTCAAGTTCATGGTTCGCATGCTGGGCGACACACCGCACGAACGAAGATGTGAACATCGTGTGTGTGTTAAGTTTCAACCCTTTCTTTGGGATACAAATTCAAAAGGGATTATGACCAAATATGGTCATCGAAGCGATGATTGAATATGTGGTATTCTATCGCTTCGATTAACTTCTTCAATCGCGTTCTAGATTTCGACCTCCACGTTAAATAATCTAGTCAGTTAACAGCCACCGTCGAGTCAGGAGTCGCAAAGTACTTTCTTTTCCTAACTACTAGTAAATTGGAGTCCTAGTGATACAGTCGTCAAGATTTTGTTAACCTTACTTACTGTTCATTGCAAGTGACCATCACTTAAAGGTGTGTAAATAGCAACTTAGAACGGTAGTAAGCAAAGTGAGTCAGTTGGACCAATGGAGTCACCTTAGTCGATGGAGACCAAGGATTTTGTGAATTCGTGTAGCTAGCTGTTTATTATTTTTTTTATTATGGATTATTAAATATAGAAGTATGAAACAATTGGCAAGTGTTTAATAACAGGTCAATTGAAAAGTCTCCGGCCTTCCATAGTAAAACACATTTTTTTTTGGCAAAATTCGTTTTTTTTTTATTCAACATAATTCCCTTCGAGGGTGATACACTGATTATAGCGACCCTCCAACTTTTCGATACCTTTTTTGTAGTACGATTTGTCCTTTGCTTCAAAATAGGCCTCAGTTTCGGCGATCACCTCTTCATTCGACGAAAATTTCCTCCCAGCGAGCATTCTTTTGAGATCTGAGAACAGGAAATAGTCGCTGGGGGCCAGATCTGGAGAATACGGTGGATGCGGAAGCGATTCGAAGCCCAATTCATAGATTTTTGCCATCGTTTTCACTGACTTGTGACACGGTGCATTGTCTTGGTGAAGCAGCACTTTCTTTTTCTTCAAATGCGGTCGTTTTTCGGCGATTTCGTCCTTCAAACGGTCCAATAACGCTGTGTAATAGTCGCTATTGATGGTCCTTCCTTTTTCAAGATAGTCAATGAAAATTATTCCGCGCGCATCCCAAAATACAGACGCCATAACCTTGCCAGCCGACTGTTGCGTTTTTCCACGCTTTGGGGCGTGGATGGAGCCATGTTTCATCCATTGTCACATATCGACACAAAAACTCGGGTTTATTACGCTTGATCATATCCAAACTCTGCTCCGAATCATCAACTCGTCGTTGTTTTTGGCCAAAAGTGAGCTCGCGCGGCACCCACTTTGCACAGAGCTTTCTCATACCCAAATATTCGTGAATGATATGATGTACACGTTCAGTTGATATCTTTAGAGTGCCTGCTATTTCATTCAATTTCAATTTACGGTCATTCAAAATCATTTTGTGGATTTTTCTAATGTTTTCGTCGGTAACAACCTCTTTTGGGCGTCCACTGCGTTCACCGTCTTAGGTGCTCATTTCACCACGTCTAAACTTAGCATACCAATCCTTGATGGTTGATTTTCCTGGGGCGGCGTCTGGAAACTCGTCATCAAGCCAAGTTTTTGCTTCAACTGTATTTTTTCCCTTCAAAAAGCAGTATTTTATCAACACGCGAAATTCCTTTTTATCCATTTTTTTCACATAACAGAAGTTGCTTCACTCAAAATACTATAATTCACAAACTAATGATCCGACATCTGTCAAATTTATACACGCGTCTTTTGAAGGTTAGGGGTAACTAAAAATCATATGGATTTAATTCTAGTGCCGCCATCTATGTGTCAAGCCAATTGACCTGTTATATCACCACGGAAGACCATCAGATGCAATAGTGAATACATACCTGGCCATATTGTCTATCACCACCAGCCATACGGCTAAAACAAACAAGCCTCAATTCTTCGGTTGACCTGTCGTCATCGAAGAAAGTATAGACTGCATAGGCATGATCGTGAACACCTAAGTAAACACGATAATGTTCCTATGTACCATCGGGCAAGCCATGAACAAGTGCAGGATTGTTCGTTATCGGTTTTTCAGAAAAAGGGGCATCGTGCATTGACCTGTAACTTGTAAGGATATATGAAAAATCCATCTTTATGGCGGCTGGTGGAAGTCGATCTCGATGAACATCGAAGAGTCAAATTTCTATCGTCCAACGGGGCTGACATAAAAAGGTCGTCGCGAACCGGAGTCAAATCCAAATTGGTAGGCGTACACACGCTATTTTTCTCGAAGAGTCAGATAACGTCCAGTCAACCGGACACACCAAGGGCACGACGCGTATCTTACCTAAATCGAGTCATTTTCATCTGTGGAGAGGTGTTACTTTATTCCGCTGTTCAGCTGGCTAATTACATTTGTTGTCCCTTTTTGCATGTAATCCAAGTGTTAACCTCCAAAGTACCGCGTGTGTTTATTTAATAAATTAATATAAATTAATCGACTCGTGTGTACAATGATAAATTTTACAAACTTTAGTATGCATTTATCTGTTTCGTGTATTTAGAATATCGTGCGAGTACCAAGTTGTATGTACATTTAAATTTGAAAAACTCAAAACGTTAAATCGTAGAACGCCAGCAGAGCGTTATGTTTGTATGTGCTGATATTCTTCCGAAATAAAAATAAAGAAATTAAAACTTTAAACAACAAGATATCACCATCGAGTTTTTATTTTCCTATTCCTTATTGGTCGGAGAACAGTGGAGTTTTTGGACACATTAATAAAAGGACTTAGTAAGTGTTTCTGTTTCCGCCATCGTTTCCTGTGCGATTAGTGTCTTGTCTTCTTCATCGGTGGTGTTTTAGTGAATCCGCGCCCGTGCAGGTGCACTGACTAAACCTACGCCACATGACTCTTCAAAAAAACAGACGCAACTCGTACAACAACAATGCCCGTAGCATCGCAGCGGTCGTATGTACAGGTTGCGTCGGGCGGGAGTACACCAAAACAGGCTACATCACTGGTAGCTACAAATACTCCCACACAGACTGAAACAACATCGCAAGCAGACGTGTTCACAGTCCTGCTCAATCTGCAGAAAAAAATGACACAGCTGCAAGTCAAATAAGCGAGATCTACTTGCACTTGCCCAGTCTAAATAAAAAGTCAATATAAACCCTCTAACCAAAACATCAATAAAAGCTCTTGTCGTGAATGTAAATTCACTAATAAAAAGTGAGAGAACAGCCAATCTTCTTAACCTATTACAAGATGGAAACCCTGATGTACTTCTGGCGGGGGAAACAAAGTTAAACCAAAGGCACAAGATAGGGCATAAAAACTATGATATTATACAAAGAGAACGACCTAACTCCTCCCAAGGGGGAGGTGTGGCAATCTTTATTAGAAAAGGAATCAATCATAAAGTTATATATAGCGGAGAAGTGCGCAGGTTCCGGGTGCTGGAAGCCTGTATCGTACACCTACCCCTTCAGCAAAGAAGGAGATTGTATGCGATTGTGGTCTATGGGCCTGAGGAGCACCAACATAACCACTTTATAGCAGACCTCGAGACACTCTTCCTATGCTTACAACTGCACCTGGACAAAAGCTACTTTATCCTAGGTGGAGACATAAACGCCAACCATAACAATTCGGGAAATATATATATCTAATACCATAGGAATCCAGTTGGCTGGCTTGTTAGATCAGTATTATATTGAATATAGGACTGACCTACTAACTACGGAATATCCATTGTTCCCTAGAGGGAGGTCGTTCTTAGATATCTTGCTTATTGACTCACCACTAAGACTACTTAACACCAACAGACGAAACAGAAACTGTTTACGGACAATTGACTACGACAGTGACCACTGTGCATACACGGCAGAAATAGAGCTTCCGAACGATTTCGCAGATCTGGAGCAATTCGTGATCCAACCCTACTACTACGGGGCAATGCGACGGCTACGGTTCACCAGATCATTAACAAGAGAACTTTGTTCGAATGAATTTAATCTGCCAGTAAACAGTCACCTGATAAATGACGATATCGACAAATACATTTAACAAATGGACGAAATCGTAAAACGAACAATGGACAAAACAATTCCCAAAGCAACTGTTACAGATCACATAAACATGTACGGAAACACAACAATAAAATAACTTGTTCTTGCTTCGGCAGAACATATACTAAAATTGGAACGATACAGAGAAGATTAGCATGGCCCCTGAGCAAGGATGACATGCAAAATCGTGAAGCGTTCCACATTTTTTCAATTATAAGCTACTAAAACTTAAGCTGCCAATACCGCTTATTAAAATTATCCAGAGCTTTCTTCGTTCGGGAAATATGTTGTGAGTATAGGAACCAACAAATCATTTACTCACCAAATCCACTATGGTGTACCCCAAGGCTCGGTCCTTGGTCCCATATTATTCACATTGTTTGTCGCAGGTTCACCATGTCTAGGTGAAAACATTCAGGTAGCTACGTTTGCCGATGATACGGCCATTTTCTCTTCGAGTGCCTTATTCACTAACGTCTACAACTCTTTGCAAGCAGCTCTTGATAAACTAGCAGTTTATTACAGGATATGGAAAATAAAAATAAATAGTAATAAAATACAAGGTGTCTGGTTTTCGATATGCAGGAAACTCTGCTACCTACCAAATGGCACTAAGCTCAGTATGTGTGCAGTTGATATTGATTGGTCCGAAGACTGTAGATATCTAGGTATTATTCTAGATAAAAAACTCATCTTTCAAAAACACATCACTACCACAATTGACAAAATAAACAAAGTCGTAAGAGTTATGTATCCATTAGTGTGTAGAAAGTCAAAGCTTAGCATCGAAAATAAAATTATAATATTTAAAACCATTTTTCAAGCTATACTCCTGTACGGGCCCCTGTATGGTGTAATTGTGCTCGCACACACAAAATAAAATTGCAAAGGTGTCAATATAAAATACTAAAAACGTTGCTGAATTTGCCATGGCATTATTCGACACATGAACTACATGAAAACGCCAACGTTAAACCGGTAGAGTTCCTTATTGACAAAATCAATCGAAACTTCTTCGTCAATTGTTCTTTTTCTGACAATGTTCTCGTTTCCCGTCTTGCGTTATCCTAAATCACTACATATGTACTCTGTCTATGAAAATTATATCGAGGTCATTACTATATAAAATAACCGGAAGCTCGGTTGTGTACAGTTGATATTGATTGGTCCGAAGATTGTAGATATCTAGGTATTATTCTAGATAAAAAACTTATCTTCCAAAAACACATTGTGGCGGTTCCTTCGAACGTCACTACTTACGTTACCATCAATAATTCGAGAACTCCCAACCAAGATTACAAAAACCCTATAAAACAAGTATTGGGCAGTTCCAGTTGAGCGCCATTACTTACCTGGCATGTAGGAATACCAAATCTTCCACCTAAAAATCTTTCATCACCTGTAAAAACCTGCAGACATACCTACCTTTACGAGTTTCCCCCACAAGATGCATTCAACGCATCTTCGAAAACTTCTAGGAAGAAAAATCGTATTCATGTATTTACGGCACCACCGCGGGGCGCCATCAATATTACCTAAAAGCATGATTACATCAAGCGCATCATCTTCCTAAGAAAAAAATACTGTCTGATACAACTTGAAATATATTTGGGCGCGCATATCGCCTGTCCAATCGCCCGCTTGGTACAAACCTTGACGTGGTGCGGGGCCTAAACTACGATGAATCACTCAGTCTATGCTGACGGAAGCATACGCTTCCAGTAGGGTGACCCATGTCAGACAGGCTAGCGAGGAGTAACACACAAAGATCTGTGGATAGTGTTGGGCTAGGCACCAAGCACGGGTGCGGATTCAGCCAACACCCACTTATAGTTCTCCAAAAAAATTGTTCACAACGGAGACCGAACACACGAAGAGCAAAATGTTCACCAAAAATGAAATTGAACTCCGGGTTGTTAATAGTAAAAAACGTTCTTTTATTATCTTCTTGGTTTTTATTTACACTGGTGATATGATTAATTTTACAATGCTTGAAACACTAACTGTGGTGATATTTGTTTGTTTTTACACGCTCAAAGGCCACATCAACCACACCGATATCCCGACTGTCTTGCGGATTTGTAAACATAAAAGCAAAATACAGTAAATGCACAAAATGACGAAAGGCCACTGTTGACGGTTTTAATTGAATGTTCCATTTAAAAAAGTAATTTAACCGGTACGGCGAATATTCGGTGAATTACACCACCGACACGACAGGGGAAAACAATTGAATAAAAATTGGTACTCTACCATTCGGCACTTCGGACACGAATGTGTAACGAAGGGATTCACTGTCATATAATCCGACACATTTATTACTCCGACGGCGACGCGGGTGACTCCTTCGACTGGTGAAATCTGACTAACTCCATTGGAAGTCATCAAAAGGAAAGGAACCCCAAAAGAAACTGGAAAGGAGGCGGAGTTACACGATTAACTTGAAGTAGTTAATCGTGATTGGACCGGCCGGAATAGGCATACATTACGCATGTGTGCGTATGCCATGCATACGATCGTTCAGCGACCGTGGATGGCGGGCAACATCGCTAGTGCATTTTCTAGGAATGTAAATACTAGCATCTGGGGTGTGAAAGACCCAAACCGATGATTTGGTCATCCTAATGGAAGGCCATAAATCATCATTTCGGATGCCGATGATTAAACATTGCAACGAACATAGGGTGCAGCCATTGCCAGATGTTGAAAGTAAACATTTTCTGGCTGCATCTTGAACGTTGCTTGAATACGGCCTCTGAACATGGGGGCCGATAATTGGAAGCCATCGATTGCTGGTAATCCGGGACATGTTTGGTTTGCTTCAGCAGAAACCTTGTCGGCGGTAGTAAATCAATAGGGGCAAATAGCCGCATGCATGTTATGCCGAGGGTAAACAAATACAACGAGTCACAAGGAACTCCTGTTGATTGTTGTTTCCATAGCTTAAGGCTATGGAAACGAGATGCCCTGGCAGAATGTATGCCTAAAGATAGGAATTCAGATGCCATGGCAATGTGATGATTTTGCCATGGACTTATGTTTTTTTTAGGAAATGATGTACGCCTCGGGGGTGAATTTTCGATGCCACGGTAAGGTGATAAGCTTTGCCGTGGGCTTAATGTTTTTTAGGGAATATGGTCTGGCCGAGGGTGAGTTTTCGATGCCACGGCAAGGTGATAAGCTTTGCCGTGGATTTAATGTTTTCAGTGGTGATGCTGGAGAAAAAGGGGTCTGGAAGGAAATCCCCTACAATAAGGTAAGCTGCCTAACAGAAATTCAAAACGGTTATCCGATTGGGTAACCGTATTAATTCCGGCGATTTGGCTGGGGGTAAATGCCGTAGCAAGGTTACGCAACCTTGCTGAAGTTCGGCCGAGAGGTAAGTCGTTCGCCTGGAAAGGTGGGGATCGAGCGATGTATGGCTCTTCGGGCCCTGAAAAGCCCCACATCACTCCCTCCCCAGTGACGTAGTCACGAAACAGGTAAGGCAGGTTAGGGGGTGGTAAGTTGGTTATAGGCGCGCGTATGAGCGCGAGTACGGGGAGGTTGTACTGGTGGAGTAGGAGTGGTGTCAGTAGTTGGAGGTGATTCTGGAGCGGAAGCTTCCAGAAAACAGGGCTTAAGCCTTTCGACGCTGACCGTGGATCGCTTGCCTCTAATGTCGATCTCGAAGACGCGGTCACTGATGCGGCGGAAGACTTTGAATGGGCCATCATAAGGTGGGTCGAGGGGTTTTTTGACCTTATCCACCCTGACAAAGACGTGCGTGCAGCTGTGCAGTTCAGGGTGGACGAAAAGTTTTTTGGAGCCGTGCCTGGTTACAGGGGTTGCCCTAACCTTACGTAGCAGGTCACGGAGATGTCCCAATTCGCGAAGTTGGTCACGCGGTGTTTCGCCATTCAGGAAAAGTTCTCCTGGTAGAAGGAGGTTGGTACCGTAGGTAAGCTCTGCTGCCGAAGCACCCAGGTCCTCCTTAATACTTGTCCTCAGGCCGAGGAGGACGGTTGGGAGGGCGTCAAACCATTGTGTGTCATTATGACACATGAGTGAGGCTTTAAGAGATCTATGCCAGCGCTCTATCATCCCATTTGATTGCGGGTGGTAGGCGGTGGTACGACTTCTTTGGCAGCCGAGAAGATTTGTTAGCTGCCTAAAAATTGTCGCCTCAAATTGTGGACCTCGGTCCGAAGTTAAGGTGGTTGGTACACCGAAGCGTGTGACCCAAGTTGAATAAAAGGCCTTGGCGACTGATTCGGCAGTAACTGCCCGGAGAGGTGTCGCCTCTGGCCATCGCGTGCAGCGATCCATCATAGTGAGGATATAAGAAAATCCTCTTGATGGAGTAAGCGGTCCCACTATGTCTATGTGGACATGGGCGAAGCGTGCCGTGGGAAGCTTGAATTGCGCTGGCTCTAGTACATTATGTCGCGCTACCTTGCAGCGCTGGCACTGGAGACAAGCACGGGCCCAACCGGTGAGGTCTTTGTTCATCCGGGGCCAAATAAATTTGCGACGGACAGCAGCGGCTGTTGCTCGGCCGCTGGGGTGGGCAGGGTTGTGGTAAACCTGGAACACGCCCTTACGAAGTTTCTCGGGAATGTAAGGTCTAGCGGTTCCAGTGGAGACATCACACCAGATTTCGCCCAAAGGGTCGCGAAGGGTAATTTTCTTAAGCTCTAGTGCCGTATCGGCAGTTAGGAGGGACTTGAGCTGTTCGTCCTCCTCTTGAGCTAGGGCAAGGTCAGTGTTATTCAAGGCGGTACGCAAATGAATCGTATCGATTCGAGAAAGGGCGTCCGCCGTGACATTCTGTTTACCGGAGATATGCCTTATCTCCGTAGAATATTGCCCAATGAGGTCTAATTGACGCTCTTGTCGGGGGGAGGCATTTCCCGACTTCTTCCGGAACGCATAGACCAATGGCTTGTGGTCTGTTAAAATAGAGAGCGTACGTCCTTCTATCATATGACGGAAGTACTTAACAGCGCTGTAGATCGCGAGCAATTCACGGTCGTAGGCGCTGTAACGTCGCTCAGTGGGACTCAGTTTCCTTGAAAAGAAACCAAGTGGTTCCGGTCGGCCTTCAATGTCCTGTTCAAGGACGGCTCCGATTGCGGTATCCGATGCGTCGCATTGGATAGAAAGTGCCGCTCCCTCGAGAGGGTATCGGAGTAAGGTGGCATTTGCCAATTGTTCTTTGGACAGTTGGAATGCTCGATCAGAGACTTCTGTCCAATTAATGGGGCGCTTATCATTGCGCTTAGCTCCTTTTAAAAATTCATTGAGCGGAGCTTGAATCTGGGCAGCATTCTTCAGGGTAGGACGGTAGAAGTTCAGCATGCCCAAAAATCGACGAAGCTCACTCACGTTAGTAGGCCGGGGATACTTCATGAGGGCCTCCACACGGTCTGGTAGTGGGCGAATGCCCTGGTTGTCAACGACATAACCCAGATAGGTGATTTGCTCTTTGGCGTATTGACACTTATCTGGGTTGATGACAAGACCGAATTCGCGGAGGCGCTCTAGGACCTGACGTAAGTGGCGTTTATGTTCGGCGAGGTCTTTGGAGGCGATGAGAATGTCATCAAGGTATGCATGGCAGCAATTAAGACCTCGTAAAGCCGTGTCGATATACCGCTGGAATGTCTGTGCGGCATTCCTGAGGCCGAAAGTCATCACTTTGAACTCGAAGAGTCCGAAAGGTGTAATGACTGCGGTCTTGGGGATGTCTTCAGGTGCCACCGGAATTTGATGGTATGCCCTGGTGAGATCCAGGGTAGTGAAGACATTGCACCCTCGTAACTTGTACGAAAAATCGTAGAGGTGTGCAATTGGGTATCTGTCCGGGACAGTTGCTGCGTTCAACAGCCTATAATCGCCACATGGGCGCCACTCACCAGAACGTTTCTTCACTAAGTGGAGTGGGCTTGCCCAGGGACTGTCCGACGGTTGGCAGATACCTAGTTCGATCATATGCTCGAACTCCGCGCGCGCCGCACGTAATTTTTCCGGAGCCAGTCGACGTGGACGCTGGCTCACCGGGGGACCACGTGTTTCTATATGATGAAACACCGTGGCTTTATGTCGGCGGTGGTTAGGTAGAGGAATTGTTGTACTCACAAATTCCTGTACCATAACCTGGAATGGGTCTAAGCACTCTGTGGCCCCTGAAGTTGCCGCTGGTGATGCCGTCATGGGCAAGGGGGGTGCGGTTGGAGCCACAAGTCTGTTATGGGTCGAATCGACCAACAGATTATGTGCACCTAATAGGTCGGAACCTATCAGGGGTTCATTCACGTCCGCAATGACGAAACGCCAAGTGATCGGACGACAAAGACCCAATTGCAGTGTCAGCTTTTTACGTCCGTACGTAAGTATCGGCGTATTATTTGCTGCTGACAATTTGAGTGCGGCTGGCACGCGGTTACGCGGAGCAAACGATCGCGGGAGGACTGAAATATCGGCGCCGGTGTCGACAGTAAAAGCGATATTCAGTTTCGAATCCCGGATGGTTAAGCGACTTATCGTAGGGGTGCCGGCCGATTGCGCGAGGGTGTCGGTCGGCAAAATTAGTTTAAAGAGCGCCTCTGGTTGGTGGAAGGTTGCGTCCAACCACAAGGCGCTTTGCAATTGAATGCGCGATCACCATATCGCTGGTGATTGGCGCACCAAGGCAGAGTAACGGCATTATCAGGTATGTTCTGCCTATTAGTATTGCCGTTACGGGGAGGTCGAGCCGGAGCTCGCTGGGGATTGGCCCGGTGAGGGCCATTTTGGGTGGGATTGGCCCTCTGTGGGGCATTTTGGGGGATATAGGCCCTCTGAGGGGCATTTTGGGAGAAATTCTGCCGATTGAGAGGACGGCTCGGCATGGCTCGATTCTGGGCGCTTCGAGGATTGTTCCTCACCTCCGCACGCAATTGAGTTATCTCGCGGAGGAGTGAGGTTTGGAGCGCCCGGAAGTCAGCAGGAGTTAGTTGTGTGGGCGAATTTCTTTGGTTAGGGTTGGGGCCTGCCACTGGATTCCCCTGAGGGAAATTGGTTGAGGCGGGCCTTCTAAAAGGTAATTGGGTTTGAGGAGGATGGGGAGTTGAGACCAATTCATGGGCTGAGAAAGGCAGACGAGGGTGCCGTGCAGGCTGGGCGGCGTGTTGAGAAACCGCCGCTACCTGGTACGCTGGAGGCTCAGAATACTGATCTGAGCTTTCCATAATTGCGTCCGCAATTTTGGATAAATAGCCCAAACTCTGATTGGGTTGGGCTATAAGTGCCGAACGGGCATGCTGGGGAAGACACCTCAAAAAGTGAGGCTTTATTAGGTCGTCCCCAATCCTGGTCCCCGCTATAGAGCGTAAATGGGTCAGGAAAAGAGATGGTCTCATCCCAGAAAGGTTGGATACAGCGGCTAAACGTTGTTGCCGCACACTTCCTGGCTCGTCCAATGCGTCGAGCAGAGCTTCACGCATGTTGCTATATGGGTTGCGGCCGGCCGACCTTATTATGTGTGCAACATGCGGTCGTTGAGTGCGGTCAAGCACTTTCAACAGCTCAACTGCACGAAGTTGTTCGTCGTGCAAGGCTGAGGCCTGGAAGATGCGGTCTGCCACTGCAAACCACAGGTCTGGGTCCTCCTCATCGAAGGGGGGAAGTCCTATATTAGGGTGACGAGTCCCATTCCCGAGGCTGGAAGCATCGTGGAATTCTTGGGACTCTGAAGGTCTTTGGGTTTGTTGTGAGGTGCCGGCGCGAGATGTGGGCATGATAATGCCAGAATCCACCAATTGGCCGGCACTAGGGGTGTTAGAAGAGGTTGGGGGAGCGTTGGAAGGTTGGGGTCGGTTAACGACACTGGGGGCAACCAGTGGTGCCAGAGGGGTAGATTGCGCCGGCAAGTCTTGGTCAGCATTGACTTGCTCAGCAGGGAAATCGACGCTGGAGGCGTCGTGAAACTCAAGGGGCTCGGGTTGTTCCTGGGCCTTTCTGGCCGTGGTGTTCCGCGTGTTGACCATTATGGGTTGTATGACGCGAAACTGGGATCAAAAGCGTAAGAGGACGCGAAGAAGAGTGAAGGGAGGCCGATGAGTCGACAGAATTGAATGGAGTGGGGATAAGGGGCCAACTAAGGTTATGAGGGGCCAAATTGTGATGAAAAGAAAGGGATTGAAGGAGCCGAGTCAAAGGAGAATTGTGCCAAGTCGAGTGGAGTTCTTTAAGACGCGAATGTAAGTAGTATTTCGTGTTATTTTCGATCCGAGTATTGCGTACTACTAATTGTGTACTCCGTTTACTTTTAAATAAAATAAAAAGGTTCGAAAGGAAAACAAAACCACAGTGAGGAAAAGTTATAAATATTGTAATCACCGGTGTATGTGTGAGAATTTCTGACCTACGTATTGTTTTCTCTTAATTTCAGTCTTTTTTTAACATAAAAAGAGAAGTTAGAAATTGTCGCAGAGGAAGGCGGAGGGCTTGGACTGAGTCAAGTGGCACCTAAAGGAGTCGCGGATCGTCGAGTGTAGTCGTGGATATTGCCGCGGTTTTTGTGTTAATAATTTCTATGTTTAATATACGTTATCGGTGTGGTTAAATAAATTTAGTACTATTCTGAAAGAGTTTACTCTTGTTCGTATCCTTATAGTATATTATTATATGTAAGTATATATTTTTGTCCGTCTTTCATTTGTGGCGGACAGCAGTGAACAATGAGAAACAATTGTCCTTTTAATTAATTTTGGAATAGGTGCTTCTGTTGTTGTTGTCCGCTTATTTAAATTTAATAATATTGTTGTACAGTTTGGGTTTTTTTTTCTTTTAAGTTAATTATTCTAAGACGGTTCTCTTAGCTATGGTTGGTACCCAGAAGGGGCTTACAATGTTGCTTGATTAGTTGATTTCAATAATCTATAATTTATTGTGCTCATTTACTGTTAACGAAGAGGGAACCGCAAAGGGAAATTAATGAAAGGGTTTTTGATTGTATTTTATTTGATTTTCGCACCGCTTTGGCAAAGATTGAAATAGTTTAAAATTAGTTCAATTCCCTTTTAATTTAGTTATTTGAAAATTGTAACTGTAAACTCTTGTTAATTTCAGGATGCTGTTCCTGTCACTTTTACTTGTTAGGTAGTTTGAAAGCCAATCATGCGTATAAATATTTCGGTATTTGTAAGGAAACCTGAGGGGCGTTAAAATGATACCATGCGGTGGCAACTCAGGTTGACACCTATTACAAATTTACCCTAGTCTGGGCTAGTCCTTCTTATTTATGTAAAAAAAAGAAAAGTACTCTAAGAACTGCCAGCCTGAGACCGAATGGTGTAATTTTTCTACTTGGTTAATTATCGCAAATGGTTGTTGATCGTTTCAACTTTATTTTGAGAAAGAAGGCCATAAAATTGCATTGTAAGTGTATATAGAGTCTAAGGTAATGTGTAATTTTTAAATGAAAAACAAAACTTTTTCGACAAATGGTTATATAAATATAATTATAAGAAACGCGTCTGCCTGCGATCTAAATATTTTCTTTCTAGTTAGTTTTCTATCGCACTTGAACTTTTATGCATTTTCGAATATATTATTTGGTTGTAAAGCTATTTCTAATTGAACCGGAATTGTTTGTTTAATTAGGGTGACTCGGAAGGAGTTCACCACGAGGAGAAATGACAAAAAAAAATTTTAAATAAAAAACTATAAAAAGGAGGAAGAAAACCTGATGTCGTTATGATGATGTGACTGCAAGTGTTGCTGATTCCGTAGGTGTTGTTCCGGTCTCGGTAGTCCTCGACTGCTTCCGGTGATGTTATGCCAGGTGCTGTTGTTGGGCTGGCGTTGGGGCGTACCCTTTAATTGTCTTTTTCTTTTTGCACTCGGTTCCGGTGTTAAATGTTCGGGTATATGTTGGTGTCACTTGCACTGCACTGGTTAATGTTCCAAGGATTGCGAGTTCTTCCATCAAACAAAGTTTGCGTGAAAAGGTGCGCGTTCACTGGTCGTGGTTACCAAAAGTCACTGGTTGTTCGGAAGTTGCGTGTTCTTTTCGCGGTCACCAATGTGGGTAGTGTTGGGCTAGGCACCAAGCACGGGTGCGGATTCAGCCAACACCCACTTATAGTTCTCCAAAAAAATTGTTCACAACGGAGACCGAACACACGAAGAGCAAAATGTTCACCAAAAATGAAATTGAACTCCGGGTTGTTAATAGTAAAAAACGTTCTTTTATTATCTTCTTGGTTTTTATTTACACTGGTGATATGATTAATTTTACAATGCTTGAAACACTAACTGTGGTGATATTTGTTTGTTTTTACACGCTCAAAGGCCACATCAACCACACCGATATCCCGACTGTCTTGCGGATTTGTAAACATAAAAGCAAAATACAGTAAATGCACAAAATGACGAAAGGCCACTGTTGACGGTTTTAATTGAATGTTCCATTTAAAAAAGTAATTTAACCGGTACGGCGAATATTCGGTGAATTACACCACCGACACGACAGGGGAAAACAATTGAATAAAAATTGGTACTCTACCATTCGGCACTTCGGACACGAATGTGTAACGAAGGGATTCACTGTCATATAATCCGACACATTTATTACTCCGACGGCGACGCGGGTGACTCCTTCGACTGGTGAAATCTGACTAACTCCATTGGAAGTCATCAAAAGGAAAGGAACCCCAAAAGAAACTGGAAAGGAGGCGGAGTTACACGATTAACTTGAAGTAGTTAATCGTGATTGGACCGGCCGGAATAGGCATACATTACGCATGTGTGCGTATGCCATGCATACGATCGTTCAGCGACCGTGGATGGCGGGCAACATCGCTAGTGCATTTTCTAGGAATGTAAATACTAGCATCTGGGGTGTGAAAGACCCAAACCGATGATTTGGTCATCCTAATGGAAGGCCATAAATCATCATTTCGGATGCCGATGATTAAACATTGCAACGAACATAGGGTGCAGCCATTGCCAGATGTTGAAAGTAAACATTTTCTGGCTGCATCTTGAACGTTGCTTGAATACGGCCTCTGAACATGGGGGCCGATAATTGGAAGCCATCGATTGCTGGTAATCCGGGACATGTTTGGTTTGCTTCAGCAGAAACCTTGTCGGCGGTAGTAAATCAATAGGGGCAAATAGCCGCATGCATGTTATGCCGAGGGTAAACAAATACAACGAGTCACAAGGAACTCTTGTTGATTGTTGTTTCCATAGCTTAAGGCTATGGAAACGAGATGCCCTGGCAGAATGTATGCCTAAAGATAGGAATTCAGATGCCATGGCAATGTGATGATTTTGCCATGGACTTATGTTTTTTTTAGGAAATGATGTACGCCTCGGGGGTGAATTTTCGATGCCACGGTAAGGTGATAAGCTTTGCCGTGGGCTTAATGTTTTTTAGGGAATATGGTCTGGCCGAGGGTGAGTTTTCGATGCCACGGCAAGGTGATAAGCTTTGCCGTGGGTTTAATGTTCTTTTAGGAAATAATGTCTGACCGAGGGTGAGTTTTCGATGCCACGGCAAGGTGATAAGCTTTGCCGTGGATTTAATGTTTTCAGTGGTGATGCTGGAGAAAAAGGGGTCTGGAAGGAAATCCCCTACAATAAGGTAAGCTGCCTAACAGAAATTCAAAACGGTTATCCGATTGGGTAACCGTATTAATTCCGGCGATTTGGCTGGGGGTAAATGCCGTAGCAAGGTTACGCAACCTTGCTGAAGTTCGACCGAGAGGTAAGTCGTTCGCCTGGAAAGGTGGGGATCGAGCGATGTATGGCTCTTCGGGCCCTGAAAAGCCCCACAGATCTACCACCCCTAATCCAGGGTGTTACGCGTCACCGTGCCCATTGGATGGTTTGCAGCCAGGGGTATACCGGCTGTATTATAACGGCGCCTCTCTGACACCGGGTCGAATCAGAGCAGTAAGCAGACATTACCGTATCAAAGAAGGGCTCTGATATGGCGGACTATTTGAAACCCCAGAGTGATCCAATGAAATGAATGATCAATACACAAAAAACAATCTCACAAAAGACCCGGTAGGCGTAGGTGTGATGAGCCGACACTACCATAAGGGAACAAATCATCAAGAAAACACCGACTCGGCAAAAAGAAGACGTAGGGAAAAACGGAAAAAGCGAGATATACGCGTCGGCACGTGGAATGTTCGAACGTTATATAAACCAGGCGCGATACAGACGGTCGTAGAAAACGCGAAGCAATATCAAATGGACATCGTTGCGCTTCAGAAAGTCCGACTTCTACATCAAGTAATCGAAACCAACGGGCTTACATTAGTGTGTGGAGGTACCGATACACATAACCTCGGAACTGGCTTCATCATAAGCAAGAAGATTACGCCCCATGTAAAAGATGTGCAATTTATTAATGACCGAATGTTTGTGCTAAAAATACAGGGACCATGGTACAATTATGTATTTATAAACGTACACGCCCCAACAGAATCTATGGACGAAGAAACGAAGGACACGTTCTACGAGACCCTAGAAGAAGTATTTGATGGGATCTCATCATTCGATGTTAAAATCCTCCTCGGGTACCTCAATGCGAAAATTGGAAAGGAAGATATCTTCCAACCAACAATAGGTAAAGAAAGTCTACACGATGTTTCAAATGATAATGAAATTCGAATTATCACGTTCGCAGCGTCAAAAGATCTGTTAGTGAAAAACACGATGTTCAAGCACAAGCAAATCCATAAAGCCACATGGATATCACCCGATGGTGTAACGCGTAACCAAATAAACCACTTCCTCATAGACAAAAGACACCGCTCGAATATCCTTGACGTAAGATCATATAGAGGAGCAGATTGCGACTCCGATCATCTTCTAGTGATGGGCAAAATCAGGAGTCGCCTCGCAGCAATCCCACATTGGTAGTCACGGGAGACGAGCAAACAGTTCGAGATTGATAAACTGAAAGACCTGCGCAAAAGGACTGAATATCAAAACGAACTAACAAATAGATTTAGCATTCTAAAGAATGGAAGCAGTGAGGAAGAGGAAGCTAATAGTGTGGACACTAAATAGACATCGATCAGAGACACAATCAAACTAGCAGCTCAAAAGGTATTAGGATTCAAGAAAACAATTAGGTCCAAACCTTGGTTTGACGATGAGTGCAGGGCGAAGATCGAAAAACATAAACGCCTCAGACTGATGCACTTACAAAGATATGATGAAGTCAACGCAGAAAGATACGCGACGACTCGAAGAGAGACAATGAGACTCTTCAAACGCAAAAAACGCGAATGGGAGAAGACTCGGATCGAAAAAATCATAGAAAATTCTAGAGCGAAGAACATCTGAGGTATGTATGCCGGCATAAATTCAATTAGAAATGGCTACCGAGGGAGAGTCAAAATAATTCGAGACGCAAACAGCTGTCTGGTCACAGAAGCAAACAATATCGTGACAAGATGGAAGCAGTACTTTGAAAACCTGCTTAATGTACGCACCCATCAAACACAAATAAACGCACCAAGCGTACATACAGCCGAGCCTCAGATCCCAGAGCCCTCTCTCAACGAAGTTGTAGACGCAATAAATCGATTGAAAAACAACAAAGCTCCCGGAGTCGACTGCATACCGGCAGAGCTTGTGAAGCATGGAGGAGAGGCAACCGGTCGAATGATCCACCAGCTCATTCAAACAATATGCGATAAGGAAGTCACTCTAGAAGAATGGAAAACCTCAATAGTCGTTCCCATTTTCAAAAAAGCCGACAGATCTGACTGCGAAAACTACAGAGGAATATCATTGCTCCCAACCGCATACAAAATATTAACAAATGTCATTCTGGCGAGAATCACACCGTACGCAGAAGAGATACTGGGAGACTACCAATGTGGATTCCGTAGGAACCGGTCAGAAGCGGGAATACGGAGAGACGGTTCACCAACTGTTCGTTGACTTCAAAAAAGCCTACGACTCAGTCAGAAGGCAAAGACTCTACCATATTGTAGTAGAGCTGGGAATCCCGAAAAAAATACGCCGCCCTCATTCAAATCTGCATGAACGAAAACAAAGGGCGAGTTAGAATAGAAGATCACCTCTGAGAACCATATGAAATCCGGGACGGACTAAAGCAGGGAGATGGTCTATCACCGTGTCTTTTTAACCTTGTGCTCGAGCATGTCATCAGGAAGGTACAAGACGACAACACGGCCGGATCATCCCTGAACGGGGCCACACAAGTGCTCGCGTATGCGGATGGCATCGCCGTTCTGGGCGATAATCTAGAAACTGTTAGTAAAAACTGTGAAATCATCATGCAAGCGGCAGAAGAGGTGGGCCTAGAAATAAATGAAGACAAAACAAGATACATGATTACGGCGAGAGCAGGTGGACCTCAGGGAACACATATAAACGTCAGAGGCAAGTTATTCGAAAAAGTTAAAGAATTTAAATCTCTGGGAACGACACTGAAGGCCAGTAACGATATGTCGAAGGAAGTTAACATAAGACTGCATTCCGGCAACGCTAGTTGGCACGCAGTCAGTAAACTGCCGAAATCCAGACTGCTATCACGTAATATAAAACTCCGTGTCTATAGAACCATAATCATGCCAATTGTTCTATATGGATGCGAAACATGGGCTCTCACAAAACGGGAAGAAAACAAATTCCGCGTATTCGAGAATAAAGTTCTAAGGGGTATCTTTGGTGGTAAATATGACGAGAAGACAGGACAATGGAAACTCCATAACCACGAATTGGAGGAGCTATATCGCAAACCTACAATAGTGAGAGTAATCCAGTCGCGAAGATTAAGATGGGCCGGACACGTGGCGCGAATGGGCAACGATAGAACCGTGCATAGAATTCTTGACTGTAGACCAACGGGAAAGAGACCGGCCGGACGCCCGCGACGGAGATGGGAGGACAATGTTAGATTGGACCTCGAGGAGATCGGATCGGATGGTCGAATGTGGAAGGAGAGCGCACAGGACAGGGAACGATGGCGGAGTCGAGTCGGTGAGGTCATGAACTTCCGGGTTCCTATAGGCCAATAAATAATAATAAATAATAATATCGCCTGTCCAATCCCGCCGCGGACGTGCAGGAGATACTTCTTCTTTTCTTTGTCGCCCTAAACATCTCGGTCGCTTAACCGAGCGAAAGGCAATTTGCAAAAACACGCCAGGCGGCACAAGTAATACAAAGCAAGGGGAAACACCAATGAATTGCCAACTAAGGATATGCGATCTTCGGAAATTCTGTACGCATTAGCCGATCGTATAAACATCCAACGTGCCTCAATACAACGAGTGTACAGTTGCAACACTTTTAAATATCACCCCCTGTGTTCGATCTTTACTTATCTCCATGCATGTTGGTTGGTCATGAAACCCCAACAAGTATCATGCTTAGCGACCGGCTGTCGAGGGAACCAGAGTTCTCATTGGCACAAACATGCATCCGAGAGTTCGACATCCGTTCGGTACACGTAATAGGCATGACCAACGTAAGCGCTGTGCACGGCTACGTTAATATAAACACCTGCGTGTTCTATGGCTTGCCTAAGCAGCAAGCGTATCTTTCGTTGCGGATATGGGGTATCGATCTTTCTACTTTTCGCATGCTGAGGGATGCTCAACATAGGTAACCGGGGTATTCAAGGATCTGAGTGCGCAACCGAAATGTTTATTCTTTTTCTTATATTTTATTTTATTTTTCCGGATGGTGGTTTTGGTTGGACGATAAATCCAGTCGTAATTAAAATTCCGTGGAGGTAAGTCGGGCCTCCACGTTAAACGCAGAAGACGTCCGAAGGAACACAACATCCATGAAACTCCACATTCGTGAGAATCCCGGCCAACGACAGCGTGGGATAGGAGTAGAACCCGTGCCAACGACGGCACCCATACGTCCTACCCCAGAACATCACTACCACAATTGACAAAATAAACAAAGTCGTAAGAGTTATGTATCCATTAGTGTGTAGAAAGTCAAAGCTTAGCCTCGAAAATGAAATTATAATTTTTAAAACCATGTTTCAAGCTAAACTCCTGTACGGCGGTCCTGTATGGTGTAATTGTTCTCGCACACACCAAATAAAATCGCAAAGGTGTCAAAATAAAATACTAAAAACGTTGCTGAATTTGCCATGGCATTATTCGACATATGAACGTCATGAAAACTCTAACGTTAAACCGGTAGAATTTCTTAGTGACCAAATCAATCGAAACTTCTTCGTCAATTGTGATTTTTCTGACAATGTTCTCGTTTCACGTCCTGCGTTATCATAAATCACTACATATGTGCTCTGTCTATGAAAATTCTATCGAGTTCATTATTACATAAAATAACCCGAAACCTGTGCAATATTAGTCTTAAGATTCAAATAAGGGTTTTATCTTATAGTTTTACCTTAATCATTTATTATTTATTATTTATTAAAATTGTGCTACTGTCATTATATACATTTAAGATTATAGTTGTAAAGGAATTGCTGTTCTAAAACTCGGAAATACTGGTTGCAAAATATAAATGTATTATCTACTTAATAAAAAAAATTGAATTGAATTGAATTGAATAAACGCACTCCACAAGAAAAAGAGCAGACTGCTATCAATATTAAAACAATTACAGAGACAGTTTACTGATAGACAAGACCAGGTGATAATATCACTGTAATCCCGATTAAAAAACCTCCAACATTTACTTAAAACTAACTATAGAGTCTCCACTTACCACGTAATGACGAAAACAAACAGGTGTTAATCAACATAGGCATAGATACAAAGAACGCTATCCTCTGTAATGAGCTCTTCGTGATAGAAGATCCCTTAGAAAAGGCGAACACTCTGGGAGCTGTCTTTCAAGATATGTACAAGGTAAATGAAAGCATCCACCGAACTACGACTTGGAACACTGAGTTCTAATGAATCACTTGCACCCTCGAAATGAAAATTTAAATTGGTAATCAGAGAATCTCGTGTTGTGCTATTAAAGCATATAACAGGTTTAATAGCCTATTAATTAGGTAAAAGATTCAGGGTATCTTCGACTCATTGTGTTGAAAATCCAGACGCACGTTGCTTCCAATTTCCGCCAATTTCCACGCCAGGTCAATATCACCAAGCGGAACATCACAGGGCGGAGTATATATCAGATGTAGATATTGTTAAAAGCAATGCCGAAAAACCCATCAAATAAATCTCTATAAGCGCCCATTGTTGGTATTAGTTATTGGCCTCGCTCCCAGGTAGCGTGTCTCCGGGTCCTAAAAAGGATGAGGGATCTCTAGTGACCGCTCCTGAGGGGACCCGTTGCGTTCGCCGCCGTGCTTCCTCAAACCTGAAGGAAGAGTAGTGACCGATCGTTGTCGATTCTAGTGCCGCAAACTTCTGAGGGCAACCGCTGGCTTCTGCTGGCTTCCGAGGGGCAAGTGATCTTCAGTATCAGCGACAATCTGTGAAGAAAAACGAAAGGGGCGAGAGCCACAGTTCTATTCACCAGTCGAGAATAGAACTCCGGTTTTTTCTCTAAGGCGTTCAGGTCTTCTTTATTCTTTTCGTTCTGCTTTGTTTAGGATTTACTATCCTGTTGGTCTCCTGCAGCACTTCCTCCAGGGACTATGTACATCTGCCCCCGGAGATCGCGATGCATCTTCCTTATAAATGAAAACAAATCGAGATTTTGTATCTTGAAACGAACGTTTCAGATGGAAAATCTCGATTTCGGGTGTGGTATTCAATGTGGTCATTAGGATAATGGTTCGGTTTTATGAATTCTCATAACACTATTATGCATAATTAGGATATGCATTGGAATTTGGGTTTTTTGGTTTTGTTATCCATCTGGCTTATGCAGACAAGAGTTTGTGTGTCCTTCGGATGGGTAACACAAGATCCGTGGGAATTAGGTATTGGGTTTTGAATTGATGCATTTACAAGTCATAAAACATCAGGCGTGTGAAGATATGCATTAGGATGTTTATGATTGCTCGAATTGTGTGTCGGCGGAAAATAGATATGCCTTTGTTTAGACACATGCACGTTTTGGGCTTTGGATCTTTTAGGAATTAGAATCGAATTGAATTCAATGTTTGAGAGTTTGAACGTTTAGTTCGATTTGGTTGACATTGAATTCAGTGTTGATTTGGGTGTAGGGATTTGTATGTGGGGGAAGGAGGTTGTTTCTATGGGGTAAGGAAATTGCAGGGCTTTCCGGAGCTCTACGCCATCATCAAGTCCAAACAACTACAACTCTCCATATACTAAGAGACTGCAACTCGGTCGTCTGTCTTGAGAGTGAAAACCACAAATGCCTCTCAATAACAATCCTAAGATATCCCCCTGCCACAGATGCTCCATTCCAACTTAAGGAATAAACAAACTTCAGAATACGCAATCCAACAAGCATACAGCCGTTGTACCATTTACAAACAAAAGCAAACATTCGCATTCATTGAAGATGTTCATCAAAGTACACGGTCCGATTCGGAAATTTAGTGCCCGTAATTGACAGCCGAATGCGACCGTTAACAACCGGTCTCATCTCCAGACGCTATGCTCTTTGTTCCGGACGCATCATATAAACATTTAAATTGTTTTCAATGTGGACCCCCCTGCTTATGGCGAGACAACCTAAAACAGGCAGTATCAGATTAGATTTTATGTCGTACACTTCGTAACAGAAGATCAACGACCGGTGAGCGCTTCACGCCTGATGCTATCGCGGACCCAATGCTTTTTCTATTTGATCGTGGCATCTGGAAGATACATTTCCTCGATCGTTAACGTAACAATGCTAAGTGCGAGAGCACTACAACTATCCAATATTCGCGTGAATAGTTGCATAAAGGAGTAGGCCGAGTTAAGTGCAAACCGCGGAACAAGTAGGACGTGTCCGATGTGAAGTGTTTAAAGTTATAATAATGGCAATTTGTGGTACTAAAGCGGGTTGTTGCAGCCTTTCTATCGGCGAGAACACAAGTTTTCCAGTTTAGTGCTGATGAGACAGTGGTTTTCGGATTGGGTTACAAGCTATTCAGTGCTCCACTGTTCGATGAAGCAGCAAGTTCACACCATTGATCCTTCATTCAGTGAATTGTTCCGCCCCTGTGTTACCATGTGCGATTAGGTCTATCTCCGTTGTCGCGTTAAACAACGAGCGTAGTGCAATAGAACTCTTGGAACTTAACTGAGAGCTTTCTTAACATAAGTGAAGAATGAAATATGGCTAAACCTCAACGTGATGCCGATCGCTGAAAACAAACCAGTGCTGAAGTCACCGAACTGCAGACTCCAGGGATTACTTGTTCGCATTCACGCCCACAGCAATACGACTATGAAAGGTTGTTCAAAGGAATACCCGGCGAGGCGTCAGCTCAGGACGGTGACGATCCTGTGGGTTTCTCATCCAGCCAGCCACCGAATGCAACTTGGAGTCTTGCCGACAGAGAATTACGGTGACGACATTCGGGGACCCTCGCCGCAGATTTTACACTCATGCTTGTATTATTTCAGATAATCGTTCGGGTGCGCAAGCAACAAACCTCAGGACATTACTCAAGGTCAATGGGACGCCCAGTCAGCGGTGGATCTCACATACTTACAGTGTAGGAATCCATGAGGCTACCATCACTACACAGTCCACTTCTCTTCAAGTAAACTCAGATTTAAAACGAATGACAGGGAAGCAATCCTCCGCGATCAGTGTATTCTACTGACACCCAGATAGGGTGTTGCCCGGCTCGCTACCGGACGTCTCTGAGTTCCACAGTTCAGGTAAGCGATGTTGTCTTCAAACAATTTAAACACATTGAGAAACAAAAAGTCAGTGGGAATAGATGGAGTATCAAATATCGTACTCGAGTATCTACCACAATTAGCAATGGACATGTACAGTTTCATTCAGCAACGCGTTAAATAATGCACACTATCCCATGCCTTGGAACACAGCAATCATTCACCCTATACCAAAAAAGGGCAAAGACTATACAAACCCAATGAAGATGCGTTCGAGAAGCTTACTTCCAAGCATCAGTAAAGTTTTCGAGAAGGTCATAAAGAAAGGGTTGATGCCAACAACATTATTCCAAATAACCAGTTTGGCTTTAAGACGGGTCATGAATCCACACATGCCGCAGCTAAACCGACATACAATGAAATAAATCAATTACAGCGGCCTGTTTGATCGACTTGGAAAAAGCCTTCGACACCGTTTGACTTGAAGGATTATGGTATACTACAAGATTGTCAGACAAGGCATGTATAAATCTTTAATTTATGTATGTACTTTATGATATGTTAAATAACAGGAAATTTGTGGTCAAAAGTGGTAATGTGACCTCTAATAAAGCATATAATATCAAGAATGGTTTGCGACAGGTGTTGTGGTCAAAAGTGGTAATGTGACCTCTAATAAAACATATAATATGAAGAATGGTTTGCGACAGGTGTTGTTGTTTGAAGAAGCTCTCAGGGAGGTCGTCTCCATGTCCTTGAAAGGACGAGGGTCTCTTTAATAGACCTGTGGGGCTTTTCGGGGCCCGAAGAGCCACGCATCGCTCGATCCCCACCATTACCAACAAATACAACTTACCTTAAAGTTGAATCTTCGGCAAGGTTATACAATCTTGCTATGGCATTAACCGCCAACCAATTCGCTGGAATCAATTCGGTTATCCCCACGGACAACCGACATAAATACACCATAGGCAGTTTACCTTTTTAAGGGCTGTTCCAAGCCCTCTTCGAGCGGTCATACCTGGAAGCATAATTCATGGTAAGATTATTGTCTTGCCATGACATCAATCTAGCATCAACCGATTTGCATCGGCATGCTCTATGATCTATCTTTCCCAAGGAGGAGATGATCAAATTAAACATTGGCCTTGCAGGCGCGCATGTTTGCTTGGTTATCAGCATGACCGATTTTATGATCCGTTGCCGTATCTTGGAACGATCACCAGCATCGGTCATGACCACCAATATTTACTTACCCAACGAGTAGCCACGATTCTCACGCTGGCTATCGAAGCTGTTTTTGTTTACACAAAGTAAACACCCAAGCCGATCCTCTCGCCTGACGGTACCACCAACGGGATTAACATATCCCTAAAACAACATGCATCGAACCATACATGACATGTTTATTTTAAACGATCTAGCAACGGCCATACCCAATGCTTTATTCATTATCCCCAAAATAGATTCCTGCCTTCGGCAAGAGTTTTATTGACACACGTCAATCAAAGAATCTATCCCTTGCGGATCATCATCATCGGCGCTACAACCGGGAACCGGTCTTGGCCTTATTTAGCAAGTCCTGAGGCTTGTTAAATTTTCCATAATGATTTATTTTTTCTGGGAAAGGTCATTAGTCTTGCGCCAGGGGCTCCCCGACCGGGAATCGAACCCCGGTCTCCCGGGTGACAGGCGGGTATACTTGCGGATGGCGACAGTTTATCTTGCCCATACATGTAGTTTTCATGACCTTCACCATTGGCTACCCTTCGGCGGCGAATCCCTTAGGTTCGTTTTTGTTGGATGTCTGTAGAGAGACACGATAGGCAAGCAAGATACTTCAAACTACACGTTTGTTAAAGGGGTCAGATAGCAACCTTGAAACCGCGCACACGTACCGGGGACGTGACGTGAGTTAAATTTCTACGCGTAAGGAGGTTGGTCGAGAACCTTAAATGTTAAGTGTCGCCTTGTGTAACGTTTTTTTCTTCCGATAAAGTGTGTTAGTCGAGGCGTAATGTTTGTGCAACTCGTAAACTAAATGTCACTGTTGTAATCCGTCGCCACACGCGCAGGCAAATATTATTACGTTTTAAAGCCTGAATTAAACTCTGAACAATTTAAAGACTATTTTATAACGCAGTGTTAGACTTAAGAAATATATCCAATAAAGTGTGACTATTAAATTCAATTAAATAACCAGTGTTTCTTCATTTTTGAATACGTCAGTGTTTGCTTTTCGGTTTTACTGGAGGATCAATTTAGTGTGCCCAAATCAGAGTGTTTATTCTCCCCCCGGCGGAACATTTAGTGGAAACATTGGGGTCAGGTGAAAACTCAGTGTCCATGTCAGGCACATTAACACATATTTCCCATAGTGACTTCAATTTTTTGTGAGTTAATCCACCATCAATTCCTTCTCTCCTAACTCAACGTGGACATCGGAGTTTGTGAACAATTTCCAGTGTAACATCAGTGGGTGTTTTTAAAGAATCCGCATCCTTGCCGATGCGAACGTAAAAACTACCATAGACCGCTCCTGAGAAGGTTCGTTGAAGTCGCCGTCTTTCCTCCGGTGTTAACCGGGAAGCGACGCGGCCGATCATTCGTGGAATTAGCGCCCCTGCCCAGCAGCAAGTGCTGCTCGGGAACGGCAAAGCTGACAAGTGGTGTTTTTGTGGGTGTGCCACGGCTCTACTCACCAGTTCTCATCCATGTTGGGGCAGCCAAAACTCAAAAACTCACTATTGAAGTATCTACTTCCTTTATTAAGATTTATTAAACTAACCGCTTTTATTTGATTTTATAATACTGTTCTCCTGGGGTACTTCCCCCAGGGATAATTAATCCTGACATACTGACGCGCGAGTTTACTAGCATGCCCCTTTGTAAACAGAATCTAATCGAGATTTTACATCGCGGATGCATCGAGATGTAGGCAAAATCTCGAAAAACTTCGGCTGGAGTCTTGTGCTGGGAGGTTGTGTTGGGAATTCAGTTAAGCGAATTCCTGGAAATTTGGCAAATATGAAGATACGTACTGGGATTAGGGTTTTGTTTGTGTATGGTAATTGAACATCTGGTTCAATTTATCATGCGTTTGATTTAATCTGGGGATTATGGGGAATTGGGTGTATGGGCGATAAACGAACATTTGATTCTTTGAAAAGATTCGGGTGTTCGAGAGAAAATGTCTCAGAACTTGTCTCAGATTATATTGAACACCGGAATCTGACTACAAAAGGTATTATCCAAATGAGACCTTATATAACAAAGCATACATAAATAGGGTGAATAATTTAACTTAAAACAAACTTATACCAGGGAGCTGGTTACAAAAGTATACAGACTTCTCAGAGAACAAACAGGAAGAAACCATCTACACAATTATACTCGACGAGGCGACAAATAGGAAAAGAAGATAGTTCAGCACTAACGACATCCCGTCGAGCCAAACCCAAGGGCCATACAGTGAATACACCCATTTCCTATATTTAATTGTGCAACTTAAAAATAAAGTGCAGAAACCGTCAATCCCGTCTTGGCCACCGATCGCGCCAACTGACCGCCATTCCACCACGACCATATTCTCTTTAGGCTGTTGTGAGTCATACACTTTTCATCACCAGACACCATCAGGTTCAGAAATGGGTTGATTTTTTTGAAATTCGCAGATGGAAATGTTATAGGTCCGGGACGCCGTGCTTCCTCGTTAGAGGGAAGAGCGTGGACCTTTTATTTTTTTTGATATTATATTTTAGAATATGGATTATTCTAATTTAAACTCTTTTTATTTAAGTAGTTTAGTCACGATGAGAAATGTTTATTCACTTGTTATTATAATGAGAACCACTATTATAATTTATTATTAAATATATATCTATTTCTATGTATATATATATATATATGGCTCCTCGATAGTATAGTGGTTAGTACACCCGCCTGTCACCCGGGAGACCGGGGTTCGATTCCCCGTCGGGGAGCCCCTGGCGCAAGACTAATGACCTTGCCCAGACAAAATAAATCATTATGGAAAATTTAACAAGCCTCAGGACTTGCTAAATAAGGCCAAGACCGGTTCCCGGTTGTAGTGCCGATGATGATGATGATATATATATATGTGCTTTTATTATTTGTTTGAAGATTGCAAAGTCTTTTATTTATTTACTTGTTTGAATGTTTTCTTTTTGTTTATTTGTTTTCTTCTTTTATAGTTCGAATTACTGTTTATTCTCGTCTGTCGACTCTTGTTTCTCAACTCAACTTACTTTCCCTAACTCTGTATTTCTCAAACTGACTTTACAATAAAATTTTCCCTCTTCTTATATAACTTTAAGTTCTAGTCTACTGTAAATTATAATTTGAACAAAATCAATTTTATCAAAGTATTACTTACTCTACTGTGACTTTTAATTTTGAATAAACTTTGAACGAAAATCAAAGAGCCGTGTTTCAAATGAAAAAAGGGGCATGTTATGAAATGTACTGAAACTGATTTGATATAGAATATTGTGGATGTTTATTTATGATATGTATTAAATGAGACTGTTAGATATGTTAGAAGAGTGTTTTAAGGATGTGTTAGATAAATAATGAGATTCAGTAATAAACTTAATAGTTATAAGGACAGTAGTATTCTGGAATACTACAGAAATTCGGTCCATGAGGTTTTTTGTGTTACCTCGTGCACCACCGATACAACGAGTTGTTTTTGTATCCAGCCTTATTTAATTGGTTCCAAACGGTTTTTATGCAATGTTTAGCTCCTGGACAATCAACACAGTGCTTACATGACGTTCGGACTGAACGATTTCCATGATTTTATCGACATTTTCGACAATCGCAGAGCGTGATGCATCTTTAACATCAAAATTATCGGAACACCATCGCCGAAACCAAATTTGAGCGTGATTGGCTGTTACAGTATCAGGAGCATAAACAATATTCACATTTTCAGCCGCTTGGTTTGCGTTTTCGCCTTTACCCATGAACAATTCTAAAATATGACGTATTTTCTCTTTGATGGTGTCCATATTCGACGCGCTCTCAAGCAAAACTGAGTTAAGCAATCACAAAAGTATCTGATTAGCTTTTTTTTAGTAGGAAATTGTATCTTTCCAACGCCATCTAGGGTAACCCCATCACACTTATATAATGCAAAAATACAGTTTACTAAAGCCATCTATTGGAAAAGTAATGGGTTTCTTTTTACTACAACTTATATGTAGTACAGGTTGGGGTAAAGGAACTTGGTAATTTGATTTGGTGGATCTGCAGTGAAGGTTACACTGAAGGTGGTGGGAATGCATATTTTCTACATCGCATTCTTTGCATCCGCCGAGTTCATGATAGGGCTGAAGTCGGAGCACGTGTTCATAATTGAGTCGTACTTTTATAACGGTCACTCACTCATCACCGCGCATAGTGAATTCCGTCTATCTCAAATCGCCTGTCCAGAACGCTCGTCCCAGAATCCCGCCTCATGTAAAGAACATCACTTTGCACACCCATCGATATATTGGCTTAAGTCGAACCAAACTTCCAAGTTCGATCAACGCATTCTTTGCATCCGCCGAGTTCATGATAGGGCTGAAGTCGGAGCAGGTGTTCATAATTGAGTCGTACTTTTATAACGGTCACTCACTCATCACCGCGCATAGTGAATTCCGTTCCGATTTAGCACCCTAAGATTTTTTTTGTGTGGATCTATCTCAAATCGCCTGTCCAGAACGCTCGTCCTAGAATCCCGGCTCATGTAAAGAACATCACTTTGCACACTGTCGCCAACACACCCATCGATATATTGGCATAAGTCGAACCAAACTTCCAAGTTCGATCAACGCAGTGTGTTGCCCATATTGGATAATGATATTGTGGCGTTCCTAAACAGATACACACACAATATGCAAGCAAATAGTGAAGAACACCGAAAGAAAATCGAACAGGAAAAATGCATCAGCCGTATACCAAGCAATAACATAGCAATTCCATCTCAGTTAATAGTACTTGAGATTATAAATCGAATTCCTACACGCGGATAGTAGCCTTATGTGTCAATGCTTCGCTTTTCACTCGTTTCATCTTGTGTTCAATCCACCTTCTTCACTATCTTTGCTAAACGCAACAATCCTCTCGTGTGATCTGTACACACAGCACACACTCCCCCATAGTAAACAGGACTTCACTACTACGATCACGACTTCCGCATAGAGCACCGGCACACTCGTTTGCTCCGACTCTCGCTTGCTCGTTCCCTCATCAGTCCGTCGTTCGCACACGAAGTTGATCGTAACAAAGTTACTGAGGAGGGAGTGTGGCGTTTCTAAACAGACATACACACAATATGCAAGCAAATAGATAAGAACACCGAAAGAAAAATGCATCAGCCGTATACCAAGCAATAACATAGCAATTCCACATCAGTTAAATGTACTTGAGTTTAGAAATCGAATTCGTACACGCGGCAGTGGCCTGATGCGTTGAGCTTTGGTACTATCTTTTAGTGATTCTAACCGTGATACCGTCGGTTCGAATCACACGCTCTTCACTATCGTCGTAAATGCTATAATATCACGTAAATTAAATAAAATTAATAAATGAATAATTTGAATTTAAGCTGTTCAGAAATGTGTCGTGGCTTTCTTGTGTATTTGATAGCTGAGAAAGAAATATATCGATGTCTCTACTTCTTTTTCTTAAATTGAATATCTAAATCAACAAATTCCTCTGCTTCACCCCGGAGAAATCTAGATATGGCGTTAGTCTCGTTTACAACAAATATAGTCCAGCAAAGAGCCAGTTCACTAATAAACGTATTTGTTTCAGTCATGTGCAGCACTTTCGACGAGATACGTGTTAGAAACATCCTAATGACATGAGACTACAAACAGTAGAAGACCGACTAAGGTGTAGCATCGCTATCACCAATTATCTCTAGAAAAAATTATAGACTATTTAATAAAATTAAGCATGGCACGTTGAACCTTCACGATCCCTTCTTTGGTTTTTTACATACATGTAGGCTCAGATGGTCTTTCAAATTTCCGAAAGACGCATTTAAAACAAAACTAGTTACGCATATTCCACGTTCTCGACTTTAGGGATATCAATATTCAAGACACATCCAGAAACACACCCTGACGGGTTATGAAACCATCTAGTGGAGATCTCTCCTGGAATACAAAGGGGAAAACTTTTAAGAAAACAGTATCCTCACATCCACAGCTCGAACATTTGTGATTCCGTGTAAGCGATTTAGGTTCTGGTTCATTTATTTTTCACAAAGTTTATTGTTTGTAGGACTTGCCAAGAGGTAGGCGTCTTCTTGATAAGATTGCGCGCAACCAAAAGGAGCAATCTCACCAAACTGACCAGGAACTTAATGTGTTTAATAATCCATCCAGTTAAGACCGGAGTCACTTCATTTACGAAATGAGTTCGTCTACTGGAAAAGCAGATGCTTATCGGTTCTTTTCCACTAGTCCTTGGTTAGCAGGATAATTTTTAATTTAAATGCAAAAGTCAACTGAAAATAGGACACGACACCATCGCGTCATTGTGTCATCCTTCCAGGTGAAGATGACTCCTCCCCGAACTTCTCACGTCGGTAAAGAAAACTTTTGAAAAGAAAAACTAAAACAAATCCTGTAGCCACATTAATCCACAGAGTCACACAGAAGAGAATATTGTTCACCAAGAAGATTCGTTACAAGTCACGTCCTTTTTTTACATTTACAAGGACTGAGGTCAGAATTAAAATATTCTGGCGTGGCCTTGCCCTACCAGGCCGAAGTGGAAGGAGGTACTCTCTGCTACACGATGCACACATCCACTAGTGCTAATTAGTATTGCGATAGCAAAAATGTGTGGATGACTGGTGCTGGGTAAATAATGACCTCGAAGAGGTACCACGTTAAAAGGTTACGTGTACCGACAATACCTTTCCAAAGGTGTCCGAAGTTAAAAGAGAATGTTTCTAATTAACATGAAATGTTAATAACTCGAAAAGATTATAACTTGTCTGACTAGCTTCGTTTTGATTTTGTTAATATAAATTTATGCCAGCACTTTCCTTCGAAGGACACCTTTGAACATTGTGAATGGTAATATTAGGCCTGGTAAGGTATTAGTGTGACACGTTGCGGTGAATCAGAGTCATCAAAATTGCGGTGGTTACGTTTAGTGCCTAGTATTGTTATTCATCCGTGACATTTACCATGAAACTAAAAAGCAAATGACACATATGTAGTCGGCAGAAACTCACATATTCTGGTATAGCAAAGCAAGGGTAGATAACTAATTTACTGTAATCGTGCGACTTGTGCAATAATTGCCGTTCAACGCTTTCTCAATACCTGTACGTGGGTGCCTCTTATGTTTCGGGATTTGGCAACCCTAGTGTTGCAATCCGGCAATTGACAACTCTGTCGTAAAGTTGGACATTTTTGAGGTTATACGCACTCAGAACGTTTTGACATACGAGCGCTATTTGTGTTGTTCACAGTAACTTAAAAGATACATCTCGGCGTGGATTAACTCAACAACAGTGCATGGATGAACTTAATTCAATTTTTGGCGATGAAGCTCCATCAAGGACCAGTGTTTATCGATGGTATGGTGAATTCAATCGTGGTCGTAGTTCACTCCAAGATGAATTTCGTGAAGGTCGTCCAAAATCAGTTGTTGTTCCGAAAACCATTGATGCTGTGCGCGAACTGATATTGGAAGATCGTCATGTGACCTATCGTGAGATTGAGACAACCTTAGGCGTTAGTGGGACTTTGGCGTTTTAGGATGTTGTTGTAGTGTTCCGCCGAACACTGCTTACCGTGGAGGAAAAATATACCAGCGGAGCGAACACAGTCAATAAATGGTACACAACACCTTTTAGTTTTATTACTTGTTTATTGTTTATTAATAAGCACACAGTTCACACCAATTGATCAACGCGCGTTTTTTTTGAGATGCTTTTTATTTTGCATTCGCTGCGACAACCGACACACGTTCGACTCACTTTCTCTTTTAAATTTTATAAAACTAAGTCGCGGTTACTATTGCCACACCATCTCGACTCCCGTTCGACCTCTTCAAACTTCTCGTCTCGTCGACGATCGAAATTAGACTGCCTGTCTGCACACACAGATATCCAGATTCCAAACTGGTATCCGTATCTGTACGAAAACATTTTTCTATTCGATCTGCTAACAGAATTCCGGAAATCTCTGTTAGCAGCATGCTATTTCATCCCAGGGGTAATTTCCTATTTTCCTGAAAGGAGAAAGTCATTCCTTGCATACATCATTATCATTGGTGATAGAATTTCATTTCCACGGCCTTCTGTTTGCACAGAACATCTGGCGCCCAGACCAGAGATATTCGGCGATTGTTTTGACGTGCAGTCCGTGGGTCTTATTTGAATTTGGTACCCGGAATCGAAATCCATTAGATCTTTATAATGGTGCGAAATTCTAGCGTGGCCGTGGGACCGGAGTATTGCCTTTGTTGGCTTAACTCCTCATAAATTGTCGGATATCTCGTTGAGATACATTCGATTGCGATAGGTCGTGGCTGCCTTCTGTTGTTCAACGGATTTGGGTGGTCCTTGCGTTAGATTACCCGCACGTGCATCCGTTGATCGGCTCATTCTTTGATGATAACAATTCTTTTGTATCGAATTTCGGAATTGCCGGTTCGATGAGATGTTCCTGGGCGCAGGCAGCATATATGGCATTTTGGGAATTGTTTTTTTTAGGAATAGAACGCATGGATGTTTATACCTTTGTTTCAGGCACGATGAATTATAATTGTTGAGCTTGACCTAAAAAGCTTTGGGGACGTTCAGTTCCCTGCTTTTTGGTGTCGGTCTCAACGTTGGCTGCGAGTTGCAGGCCCTATGGTGGGACTTTGGGGCACGCGTCTGTGGGCGCGTGCAACGCTCTCAGGTAAGTAAGTTCCTTGAAGGTTTGGAACCTTACCTGGGCGGAATTGTGCGTTCGTAGGACGCTACAGGACCAGCATACATTCAATATTGCATAAACATTTGACTGTCAAAAAAATTTGTTCGCGTTGGATCCCACACAATTTGTCAATCGCCCAAAAAAAGGCTCGTGTCAATTGGTCGAAAGAAATGTTAAAAAAATACGGTCGCGGTGCTTCGAAACACGTCTATGACATCGTGACAGGTGATGAATCGTGGATTTACGCGTATGAGCCCGAAAGTAAACAGCAGTCGACTATCTGGGTGTTTCAAGATGAGCCAAATCCAACAAAAGTTGTTCGCGCCCGAAGCACTTCCAAGCAAATGGTCGCCTGTTTTTTTCGGAAAAACTGGACATGTCGCAACCATACCACTAGAACAATGTCGAACAGTCAATTCTGAGTGGTACACAACCATTTGTTTGCCAGTTGTCTTCCAAGAAATCAGGAAAACCAACCGCCGAAGACGGATCACTCTTCACCACGACAATGAGAGCTCTCACACATCGGCTGCGACAACTGCATTTTTGAGCACCCAAAACACCGATTTGATGGGTCATCCGCCGTATAGTCCTGACTTGGCACCGAATGACTTCTTTTTATTCCCGTACGTTAAAAACAAACTGAGAGGTCAACGTTTTTCGATACCTGAAGAAGCGGTTGCTGCATTGAGAATGCATGTGTTGGAGATACCTCAATCAGAGTGGCAAAAGTGCTTCGACAATTGGTTCAAACGCATGCAAAAGTGTATAGATCTTCATGGGGAATATTTTGAAAAACAATAAAGTGATTTTCGATGATCAATATTTGTTTTTGTTCTCTAATCCCGAAATATAAAAGGCAACCCTCGTTTACTGTAGTGGGAATAATTCTTGTAATGTGGTAAGTTGTGTGTCCAGTAACATTCAAAAATATATGTTATCTTAATAACAACGCTGCGCGGTAGTCTCTGAGCAGTATGGTCGCCAAAACCCTTGGTACTCAATATAATTCTACAAGAAATATAAGAATACTGTAACACAGCGGAGACAAACCCCGGCACGACGTCAGGAAGTGGTAGCGGGCTCATACGCTCAACAAATTGCACAACATTCATAGCACAAGTAGACTTATATTTAAGTCAATGGTAAAACGTGGAGCTACATGTCCTCACCTCCGGCAATTTTTACCATTGACCTGAGTGAAAAAGTTCAGAAATGGTCATCGCAGGAGATGTTGTGCATGCATAACTCCTTATACGCAGCAAACTCAACTGCTTTCATTACTTCCATTTACCCTAACAGCATGACACAGAGAGGCTCAACACTCGCAACCACACCACAACGTTTGAGGTGTATATATCGGCCCCAACTCTAATCTGAATACTACGGCGGAAATCACGAGAGATAAGAAGATTACAACGGCATCCGCTCTTCTCCTCCACACGTTGCCCGGATGACTCACATTTACTGCAAGAAAAAAGGGCACATATACAACGACTACCTCAAGAGAAGAAATTTTCCTTTCTGCAGGAATTGTCGAAATTATAAGTGCGATCTTTGGAAGTCTCGTGTTCATTGAAACAGCGACTGGCATCAGAATAATCGACACCAGGAATTCAATCCATTCACAGAGCAAAGTACATTACGAAGTATTGGCTTTTCAGATTGAGGTATGACTTTGCAATCTATGGCCAACAAGGTCATGCGGGGAGTCAGTTTTTCAACTACCGTCTACAAATTACTCAAGCACCGATTCCCGACGCTTTTCATAAACAGAAGAAAAATACTGGCCGCAATTATAGGTTAGGCCTTAACCTGGACATTGACCTATTGGCAAACTAAAGTACGGATGCGGCAAAACCGGAACCATCTCACCACAAGGCTCGCAAAAGATGGGACAAAGAATCGGCTAAAGCGACAAACATACTAACCCTTTGAGTCCACCACTGTTATTATTATTATTATTTATTGGCCTGTAGGAACCCGGAAGTTCATGAGCTCACCGACTCGACTCCGCCATTGTTCCCTGTCCTGTACGCTCTCCTTCCACGTTCGACGATCCAATCCGCTCTCCTCGAGGTCCTCCCATCTCCGTCCCGGTCGTCCACCCGGTCTCTTTCCCGTTGGCTTACCGTCAAGAATTCTATGCACGGTCCTATCGTTGCCCATTCGCGCCACGTGTCCGGCCCATCTTAACCTTCGCGACTTGGTTACTCTCACTATTGTAGGTCTGCGGTAAAGCTCATCCAATTCGTGGTTGTGGAGTTTCATCCATTGTCCTGCCTCCTCGTCATATTTGCCGCCAAAGATACTCCTTAAAACTTTATTCTCGAATACGCGGAATTTGATTTCTTCCCGTTTTGTGAGAGACCATGTTTCGCACCTGTATAGAACAATTGGCATGATTATGGTTCTACAGACACGGAGTTTTAAATTACGTGATAGCAGTTTGGATTTCAACAGTTTACTGACTGCATGCCAACTAGCGATGCCGGAATGCAGTCTCTTGTTAATTTCCTTCGACATTTCGTTCCTGGCCACCTGTATCGTTCCCAGAGATTTAAATTCTTTAACTTTTTCGATTAACTTGCCCCTGACGTTTATATGGGTTTCCTGACGTCCACCTGCTCTCGTCGTAATCATGTATTTTGTTTTGTCTTCATTTATTGCTAGGCCCACCTCTTCTGCCGCTTGCATGATGATTTCACTTTTTACTTACAGTTTCTAGATTATCGCCCAAAACGGCGATGTTATCCGCATATGCGAGCACTTGTGTGACCCCGTTCAGGGATGATCCGGTCCTGTTGTCATCTTGCACCTTCATGATGACATACTCGAGGACAAGGTTAAAAAGACATGGTGAGAAGCCATCGCCCTGTTTTAGTCCGTGCCGGATTTCAAATGGTTCTGAGAGGTGGTTTTCTATGCAGATTTGAATGAGGGCGGCGTATTTTTTCGGGATTCCCAGCTCAACTACAATATGGTAGAGTCTTTGCCTTCTGACTGAGTCGTAGGCTTTTTTAAAGTCAACGAACAGTTGGTGAACCGTCTCTCCGTATTCCCACTTCTTTTCCAGCAGTTGTCTTATTATGAACATTTGGTTGCTTGTTGACCGGTTCCTACGGAATCCGTATTGGTAGTCTCCCAATATTTCTTCTGCGTATGGTGTGATTCTCGCCAGTATGGCGTTTGTTAATATTTTGTCTGTGGCTGGGAGCAATGATATTCCTCTGTAATTTTCGCAGTCAGATCTGTCGCCTTTTTTGAAAATGGGGATAACTACTGAGGTTTTCCATTCTTCCGGAATGACTTTCTTATCCTATATTGTTTTTTCAGTTGGTGGATCTTTCGAGCGGTTGCCCGTCCTCCATGCTTCACAAGCTCTGCCGACATGCAGTCGACTCCGGGAGCCTTGTTGTTTTTCAATCGATTTATAGCGTCTACAACTTCGTCGAAAGAGGGCTCTGGGATCTGAGGCTCGGCTGTATGTACGTCTGGTGCGTTTATTTGTGGTTGATGGGTGGGCACATTGAGAAGATTTTCAAAGTACTGCTTCCATCTTGTGACGATATTTTTTGTTTCTGTCACCAGACACCCGTTAGTGACTCGAACTATTTTGGCCCTCCCTCGGTAGCCATTTCTAATTGAGTTTATACCGGCATACATACCTCTGATATTCTTTCCCCCGGCATTTTCTAAGATCGTCCACCAATGTACGTTCAAAAAATAGCCCACTCTGTCAGAGAAACCCATGGCAGTTTCTGCAATAGACAACACCACACGGTGACGGAGTATACATTAAGAATTGGCAGCAGAACTCGAAAAGTTCCCTTAACTCGAACCAGAATCGATCAAACCGAAACAACTAATCTCCCATGTTGTTACAAATTGTTCTCAGATGCGACTAAGCCGTGGTTCTATTACAGGTTATAAAAATCCACCTATATATTTATTTAATGAGGTCGAGCCTTATCGTGCTTGGAATTTCAAAAGTTGAATCCCCTTGTGTTGATTGGCGTTGAATTGCTTGGTGTTGAATTGATTGACACACCAAAAAGTAATCTAGGGAATTGAAACCAGAGTCCACAGACACATTTGGAAGAAATCTTCGACCGTGGCACCCCTTTTCCAAATCCGTTTGAGGAACAAATGCCATGCACGGAAGAAATAGTGCCCCCCCCCGCCCCCCCCCATGAATAAACTTACTGTCGAATACCAAGGAAGAAATACGAGGGTAGGTCAATAAGTCGTTAGAAACGCCTACGGTGGCGCTTGTAGCATCGCTAATGGTCTGTTTTTAGTAGGCATCACTCCTCACTAGGTATCTGCCAATTTTCAATTTGTTTCATGTTTCAATTTTGCATGATAAATTGGGTATAAAAAATATATCTGCGAGATGAGTGCTGCATTTTCTCTCAGCTGAGTACTTTTGGAGCGGATCCGCAGGAACCCAGATAAGTTTCTGCGCAGATTAGTAACTGTGGATGATACATGGATACACCACTATACTCGAAACAGTGGACTGTTTAAGGCGAACGGTCTCCAAAGAAGGCAAAGACGGTTAAATCAACTGGTAATGTTATGGCTACTGTGTTTTAGGGATGCACGTGGTATTATCTTCATTGACTATTAGGAAAGGGGACAGACGATAACTGGACAATATTAGGCGTTATTATTAGGCCAGCTAAATAAAAAAAGAAAAGAAAATCATGCTCATTTTCTAAAGACTTATTGACCTGCCCTCGTACGAATGTCTTCGGCCCCCACGATATGATAACAACACTTTGTGATCATTATTTGAAATCCTGACTGATTTTCGGTAAATTTGGCATTTAATCGATGAATCATTGCCTCTGGTGGTTAACGAAAGCTATCCGCAAAAAGATCCTGCGTTAGATGAACTGCAAAGGAATAAGGAACACCACATTGCAGCCATATGAGTATGACCAGTGAAAAGGCAAAAAACAATGGCCGCAGCAAAGGCAGATCGTATCCAACTATCGACTGGAATTGTTGAGTTTTGGCGTCCCACAAGTCGGTGTCTGGGTGTTGTGTAGTATAGGCTTACTAACCGCTCGTGTTATTCATTCAAACAAATAAAAAAGTGAAAAATGAATCATTAAACTCCGAGGGCAACAAGATATACCAATGGGGATTATCTAACCTAGTAGAATTCAATGTCTTAAAAACTCAGTGCTGCCTCTTGTCGTCAAAGGGGAACCCCAAAGTAAATACACTGTCGATGAACGGCACTTGCATCGACGAAGCCAAGGAACTATCAATCCTCGGCGCTCGAATTCATTTGACGAACGACCACATATTTGAAGCAGCGAAAAGTGCAGCCAAATGTATGAGGTTCCTTAAGAGATGCCAAAGATACTTCACTCCATCCATCTTGGCCGCCATGTACAAGGCTTAAATTCGTACCAAAATGGAGTTTAACTCCCATGTTTGGTCAGGCGCATCCTAATCTAGGCTACACGTACTCGATAGGATGCAAAAACGAGTAGTGATAAGTCGGTCAATTCCGTCGTTAGAACACAGGCGCAACGTGTCATGCCTATTTCTCTTCTATAGCTATTATCACGGTCATTGCTCCAATGAACTTGCTGAATGTGTTCCGGCTCTTCAGACATTTTCCAGCGATACCCATCAATCTGAGAATAGGTATCAGTTCACGTTGAAAGTCAACTTCAGGCGTACAAATAAACATAGATACTCATTGTTTAGCCAAACCACACGAACGTGAATGCTATAGTGGAATGCTATACCTAAACATGTGTTTTGTCGTAATTGTAATGTTCAGGCATTCAAAACCAATATACATCGATACCCCTTTCCTTATCCACTTCCTCTGCTTCCGCTTGCACTCTGGTCTGACATTGGAGGCTACTTCAAAATTCCCTTTTGTGCGCACGTTAGCGTAAAAAGAAATCGGTTCTTTTTGGATCCCGTATTCTTTGCAACAGAAAAGTGTCTTTGCGTAGTACAACCGAATAGGAACAGATAGGGCATTTCCAACCCCAAGAAGTAGGCGATTCCAGGAACTCAAGTCTGGTGGACAAAGCACGAAAACCGTCGCTGCAACTCGCAATTGACTCCTAGTGAATACGGCTGGTGCAAAGAGACCTCTAAGAAATACTCAATCAGAAAGGAATAGAGACACATCATCATCATCATCGGCACTACAACCGGGAACCGGTCTTGGCCTTATTTAGCAAGTCCTGAGGCTTGTTAAATTTTCCATAATGATTTATTTTTTCTGGGCAAGGTCACTAGTCTTGCGCCAGGGGCTCCCCGACGGGGAAACGAACCCCGGTCTCCCGGGTGACAGGCGGGTATACTAACCACTATACTATCGAGGAGCCCATAGATACACATAGACATCCCAAATGATATCAATTTATTCTATGAGGATGTTCTTAGGTGGCAAAACCGTGAATTTATTTCGTCGTTTATAATTCACTGTTAGTCGAGGCAAAGTGTGTTATGTACTGCTGAGAATTCTTTATCAGATTCACATATGTTAGATGTTAGGACGTGAGACTATGGGGTAGGAAGTATGTGTGCCGTCTTTGCCACTAGTTCTACGCCTATCCCACGCTGTTACCCCGTAGATTGTCACCAATGTGGGGTAAAAATGTCGGCTTCGGCTTTGTTGGGGGGTATTTGCTGGCTCACTAGCCACTATCCCCAAGCGCAGAAAATAAACGCGGTAGGTGGCCTGTTTCGTAGTCCCCCTGGTCTTTTTATTATCACATTTAACCAAATTAAAACAAACAGCTTATAGAAAATACAAATGACGAGCTCTTCTTTTTATTCGAAACAATCCTTAGAGTCTAAATATTACGTACATGAACATTGAATATACTAGGGATGAATCTAATTGTTATTTAAATTAAATCAAAGTTAACAGCACGTTGAACATTACAAAGAGTGAATTTAATTGTTATTTAATTTAAATCAAAGTAAACAGCACGTTGAATATTACAAAGAATGAGTTTATATTGGTATCCGCACTACGCAGCGCAACACTCGAGGATCGCGTCTGCACCACACAACCGTTGAAAATCGACTCGACGTTTAACGTGGAGGCCCAACTTACCTCCACGGAATCTGATATTAGACTAATTTTTGCCACCGAAGCGACAGAATACCAAATTCTATCCACCGCTTCGATGACCAATAAGGGATGATCTTTACATACATTGGTCCCAGCAAAAGGACGCGAAACACATACACGATTATCGCTTCTGTTGCTCGTGGTGTGTGTCCACAAGTATGCGGACCGTGGATAAGCCAAATCGACAGGGGGAATACCATGAGCAATGATCTGCAGCTGGGCAAGCATCATGAAGGAGATGCTTGTGTGTTTACACGATCAGCAACGGCGTACAGAATTTACACTGATTGTGCACATATCGCTGGCGTCTGCTGATATGACTTACCCTGCACGTGTGTGGGGAAAATACTTTCTTCTTGTATGCATGGCAAAGTTCGAGGATTTATGTCAGTCACGTAATGTCGTAACCGAATTGGATTTTAGGAATATGCTGCGTTGTATGCAGACATGCCCCTGGGGGAAATGCTTATAGGATGATAATGCTTGTCGATCGGTTTACCGACCGATGGGCTTGTAGGAAAAAGGAAAAGAAGAAATATTTCCTGCATGTGTGCGGCGGAATTCGTTCGGGGATATGTGGACCGAAATGGTTCAAGTCGTGTTGGTTGCTGGTGGTGCAACCAATTTGCTTATAAGGAACATGGTGCGTTTCATGCGACCATGCCCTTGTGCAAAATACTTATTTGTTGCTGATGGATTTTGAATCAGCGAAAATTATAGTTTTACAGCATTTCATGTGATAGTTTGCGTAAACGATGGAAAGGTAAGTAGATGCTTTCCAGGTTCGGTGCTCTAGGGAGCAGTTTATTGAATAATTGGTGGGAAGGTAAGTAGTGGCGTTTAATGAAACCGCCACAAGACAAATGCCACAATGATATCTGGACACGGAGCAACAAATATTTTGTCTCTTGAAGAGACTTGTTGGGGCTTCGAGCGGAGTGCAAAAATTATTTTGTCGTTCGTAGCACTTTTTTGCATCACCGGAGGGAGCAAAGAGTTTTCTGTCGCCAGGAGAAAATTATTTTATATAGTGGAAAGATTTCTCTTAGGAAATGTGAACCTATAGCATTGAGTCAACGCTGTGAGATTCAATTAAAAAACTGGGGGAGCGGTTTCTGAACAGCTGTAAGAGTTAGCCATCCGAAAACACTCATACCAGAAGAGAGCTCCACAATTTCTCTGTTGTTTAATAAAACAAATTTTAATAAAGCTATGTATGTGACATTGAGAAATGAGTCGCAAACTGATAGGATCCATTGGATTGCTTTGTGTAGTGCCAATAAATCGAGATTCATAGGATGAAATCACAGATCTCCAAGGAACAGTCCACGTGCTTATGTCTGTAAAAGAGAGGGTACCACCATCGTATGATAATGATTGTAGATATGCTCGCCCCTGAATGTTGTCGAGTAAGTCGAGGGTATAATTGGGGGTATAACTCCAAATATATCAACAGTATACGTAGGTGGGTTTAATTTAGGTTTTGTAGAGGAGAAGTAGAGCTTTTAGCTCTGAAAAGATAACTTTCAAGCGGTTTTGGCGATGATCGATATATGTTCGTGCCTCGTTAAATTCTCATTGACTGTGACACCAAATAAATTGATGTATTTCTTAGGTTTACCGAGCTGGCCTTTCATTGTAAGCTGTGGAGCCGATGATCAGTTCTTTTTTTTTCTCTTGTAAACGTTGTATATTGCGTCTTCTTCGTGTTGAAGTCAACAAAATGTGCATTTCACCATTGCGCGAACGTATCCACACCTCGACTTAGTGAGAGGACCTGGTTGATGCATTAACGTCTGGTCGTTCAAAAATTAAGGCGTCATTGCGCTATCGTCGTAAAAATCGAATATTTTGATGGCAGTTTGATAAATCAGTGACTTTTTGAATTTCCCGCGCAGTAACTTTTAATGCACTGCTCCTGTTTGTCAAAATTTGAACAAGCTGCGTCATTTAGTTTCTGTTTGACAACCATTGTAAGCAGACAACCTCGCGAATTTTAATGAAAATGGAGAAAAAACTGAATTTCGTGTCCTGATTAAGCATAATCAAGTAAAATGCATTAATTTGGATACGAACAGCTACCCCATCCTTCCATATGGACTTTCCCAACAGCTTTGCGACTGGACGAGGAGCTTCCTCGAGAATCGATCGATCCGGGTTGTTGTGGACGGCGAGTGTTCGGATCTGTATCCCGTTAATTCGGGGGTGCCCCCAGGTTCTTTTTTGGCTCCAACCTTGTTTTTGCTTCACATAAATGATTTATTGGAGACAACGGATAACAAAGTGTTCAGTTTTGCGGATGATACTACGCTTGTTTCCTCCTTTTCGAGTGATCGGCCGATTGGTGCATCAACGTCGCACCAGCTGAGATGTAGACAGATTGACTCTCTGAATCAGGATCTGGGAAAAGTCCTGCAGTGGGGAAGGGCCAATCTTGTGGACTTCAACGCAACGAAGACCCAGTATACAACATTCACAAAGAAAACTGGATCATCGGTTCCACAGCTGATGATGAGTGGCCGGGCCCTCGAGGCTGGGGAAAGTTTGAAATTGCTCGGCGTCACGGTCTGTGGGAATGTATCATGGCATAAACACGTATCGGGTATCGCCAGATCAGCTTCAGGAGAACTGAATTATCTTTTTAGAGCCAAGAAATATTTTACTCCGGCCCAACTTCTTCTCCTATATAAATCTCAAATTAGACCCGCGCTCGAATATTGCTCTCATGTTTGGAGCTCGGCTCCTAAACGTACCCTCAACCTACTTGAGAGCGTACAAAGACGAGCGATCCGCCTGATCGGGGACTCGGCGCTGACGCCGGGACTACAGTCGCTATCACATCGAAGGCGCGTAGCCGACCTCTGTCTGTTTTACAGATATTATCACGGGTGCTGTTCTTCGGAGATTCTTGGCATTGTTCCACGCAATTCGGTTTATATGCGCCCAACAAGACAATCCGACGGATCGCACCCGTTTGTGGTTCATCTCCCGACGGCGCGAACATCCCTGTATCAGAACTCGTTCCGTTACTTCCCACGGAAGTGTTCCCGGAGCGTTACAACCTGCAACTGTTCAAAAAGAACTGCAACAGTTATTTGATGGCATCTCGGGGCGCCCACTCGACGCTATAGGTTTCGCCTCTCCCGAGAGAAGTCTAATAAAAAAATAAAAAAAATGTTCTTCAGATTTTGGCCATTGTGACTATTTTTTGTTTCTAAACCTGAAGAAATAGCTGGGCGTTAAAAGATTTGGGTCGAATGAAGATGTCATCGCAGAAACTAACGCCTATTTTGAGTACCTTGAGAAACTTCTTATTTGGAAGGAATAAAAAAATTGGAAAGACCCTGAATTAAATGCATCGAGCTAAAAAAGACTATGTTGAGAAATAAAATGCTATTTGCCGAAAAATATATCTTTTATTCAAAAATTCATTGAGTTTTCAAACTGCCATACCAGCAAATCAATTGAAGCAGAAATACAATTGGCGTCAAGATAGCACCCCGATGCACACCGGAATTAATGGGAAAGATATTTCACGACACGCCGTCTACAAAAACCTTGATTTTTGAGGAGACTTCCTTGGGAGTGGTTGAATTAGAGCGATTTTCGAACAATTGGAAAGGTTTTCTGTGCATATGACTTGCGAAAAGGTGTGATAAGAATCGGCGAAAGTTTTAGGGCGCACCTTCTCGAAACTATAGCTGTTATTCCATCCGATTCGCTTGTTTACAGTCGAGTCCACGTAGAATGTATTGAAAAGTACGACGAAACCATACATCCAGTATTAGGGATTGTATTGCCACGGTCCCAGATGGCTTAAAACCCCAAACAGATTCACAAACACATTGGCTTAACCTTTCGTCCAGCTGTCCATCTGCAGAAGAGGGGAGGAAGAGGAACAGAAGTTATTACTAATAGTCTCTGCCATTTAGATAATTCAGTAGGGCACTTAAGGAGTTTGTGGCGTTTCTAACAGATACACACACACAGTGCACAAGCAAATACAGAACAACACAGAAAGAAAATCATCACACATCAGCCGTACAGCAAGCGCTAACATAGCAATTCCACATCAGTTGAGTGTACTTGAGTTTAGAAATGTACACGCGGCAGTGGCCTGATGTGTTGAGCATTGGTTCAATCTCTTAGTGATTTTTAACCAACATACCGTTGGTTGGAATCACCCGTTCTTCACTATCGTTGCTAAACGCCATAACTTCACTACTGCTGTGAACTTGTTTCGCTGTCTCAATCGTTTGGTTACAGACGTTTCTGATACTGACAAATTTCATTCCGTTGACCCCCATAGGAGTAGAGCGGTACAGTTTAAAAACCCTTTTCTGACTGCTGTCCTTGTCGGATAAATTTTCTTTGACAAAACGTAGCAAGTGAAGTTCGATGGCGAGAAGAATAGCTTCGGTAGATGTTCTTCGCCGGCGCCAACACAGTAATTTTTAAAACAAGCCTTTCACCGTCGCAGAAACCCGCCAAATTGTTACAGTCAGACTATAAAATGTTATAACCAAAGCGTTAACGCAACAGACCACGGCCGCGTGTCAACGACGATGTATTTCCGTGCGACTTAAGCTGTGGTATACGGTTCTGATTATTTATTATTTATATGGTTGCGCGCTCATGTATATCTGTTGGAACAGCACCAGAATACCAAGGTTAGTAAATCGTTTGAGATTCAAGTGATAGCACAGAGATATCAGACCATGGTCCGCATTTCCTAATGGCAAAGTTTGTAGTTTGTATAGAGTCGAAGCTGAGCTCGGATGACTGATCCATGATGTTCACAGATTCACATCGGTTATTCGACATTCGCGTGGGCTGTTACACTTCTGTTACACACAAAATTGTGGCTACCGGGTAGTATTTTAGTCAGTTCGCATCGTCTGTTCTGTAAAAATGTGATAACCAGTTTGAGTTGTGAACATCGATTTGTATCTCGTAAAGGGTGTGTGAAAAATGCTCGAACGTGTTCAGCCCTGTGACTATGTCGTTAAATATACATACCCCCCTTCAAGCTACAGGCTTCGTGAAATGGTCGGGAGAAATCTCTGGCCATCTTTCCGAGTTTGGCTGATGTACCAGTTCGAAAAAAGGTTGGAGTGACGGTAGTCGGTCCCAAGGTGAGATACCACTCCCTCATGGTGTACATTCCGTGACGTAGTCGGGAGAAATCATCGGATATGTTTGGGATATATGCCTGATGGGCCGGACTGAGACGGAGATAAGTCATGATGATACCTTCTGAGATAAAGAATTCCTGAGGTAAACTAGTTCCCCATTCGGATATCCGCGGAGACTATGTCAGGGGGAACATCATGCAAATATTATGATAATAACCGAACTTTAAGAAATTCGTCATCGCATAATCAGGCTCGTTCTCGAAGCTCTGTCCACGCCCGACTGATAACGGCATTTTGAAACATCAGGGGCATCGGTTTCACCAATACGAATGTAAACACCGTCCACCAATATTTGCAAACAGCGAAACCTGATATCCTCCCCCTAACCGGGATCCAGGTCTATTCGTCAACTGATTCGACATATCTCCATTGCTCAGGGTACGACTTATATTCGAGATTCCGTTTTAAGATGACGGGCATCGGGGCATTAGTCACAAATTCAAAGGATAAAACTAATGTGTTCGTGAAATTATTTTCCGCGAATTCAAACCTCGATTCCGGGCTTCGGGAGCCACCTGTGATTGCGCCAGAACGGTCTTCGATGCGGGATGTGAGGATCGTCCCGCATACTGTGCATACGTGGACTGGGCTGTTGTAAGGCAACTGGGCCGGACGGAGTACCAGCAATAGTTCTTAAGATCTGTGCTCCAGAACTATCGCCGGTTCCTAGCAGACTCTTTCGTTTATCTTATGCACGGAGGACATTTTCTACCTGTTGGAAATTCGCTCGAGTTTATCCAACCCCAATGAAGGGGAAAAAAGTCTCTCACACAAAATTACCGGCCGATAGTATTACTTTCTATGTTATGGATGGATAAGGTCATAAACACCGAGGTAATTAAATATATGTAGTGCAGCGGTCTTCTGAATTCGGATTCCGTTGCCGACGGTCCACGGGAGACCTTTTCACCCTTATAACCGGTATATGGACATCTGCGATAGAGCGGCATGGTGAAACAAGTGCGGTCACATTGGATATCTTCAAGGCTTTAGGCCGTGTCTGTCATGGGGCATTTCTGAGCAAACTTCTTCTATATAGACTTTCCCAGCAGCTTTGCGACTGGATGAAGAGCTGTGGCGGTTTCCTCGAACGCCACCAACCACCTTCCTCTTACCTAAATAAAACCCCATCTAGGGCATACAACCAAAACGAAAAACAAGTACCGTGGCAGTTCCATTGAACGTCACTACTTACCTTACAGGTACAAAAGGTAACAGTTCCCTGAAATACACTAAAAGCGTGTACTTACCTTCCATGCCGTACCTGTATCATTGGAAAACCCGGTGAAACATTAATCTTCGCTGATTTTCAAAGCAATTTGGTTTAACAACCAAGCAACCAATATTGCCTGTGCAATATCTACACGATATTCTTTTGCGCGCCAGCTGCACACCAGCAGGAAAAGGTATCTTGCCTTGGCACAGCATGCCCGATCGATCACCCGACCGCCCGATACATGGGGGCATCCGGCTGGCGCCCTGGCAGTCGAATTCGCAAATGGAAAATTACCATCAGAGTTCGATTGCGAGAATATACCAGCGAAATGTACACGTACAGCAATAATGCTTTACGCAGTCGTTGATCGTGTAAACATTTCAACCCTTTTGCCGTTGAGATACTCGCACCTGTGCGAACATTCAGATGGGACTTATGCAATGTCTGCATATTTGCGGATACACGCGATGAACAGCAGAGCGATCATCGTGTGTGTGTTTCAGCCCCTTTTGAGTTGAACCTAACGCAAAAAAGAATATATTACCAAATATTGTCATCGCGGCGATGATGGGATTTTGGTATCCTATCGCTTCGATGAAATTATTTAATCGCGTTCTAGATTCCGTGGAGGCATGTCGGGCCTCCACGTTAAAATAGTGAAAAACGGAGTCGAGTGGTGTAAGAACTTCAGAAGACAGTTCCAAGATTTTGTGTACAATTAACGGCTATGTGAAAGTGTTCAATTAGAGCAATGCATGAGGAAGTTAAACGCAAATGTTCATTTCTTTTCAAATAACAAATCTCAAATTACATTTGTCATACTGATGATTTCAAATTTAGTTTAATAGTTTCAATAGAACGGAGAAAAGGATTTGTATAATTTTGTTTTTTTTTTTTTTGTCAATCGAAGGTCTTACCTTCCAGTGATATTATTAAAATCCTGAAATAAAAGATGTTTTAAATGTTTCATTCATCAGTTCAATTTCTTCAAGTGCTTTAAATTGTAGAAACACATCCGCTGCCACCAGAAGAACGCCGACCCGAAGTACACTGCCCTCACCGATCCTAATTGGTTCCGTGGTTCTCCTCATGCACACAATGAGACCTACCTCGAGTATTGGTTAATATAAATGTATATATTCGCTGCTGATCCAAGTTGAACGTCGTAACCGGTGTTTGCTTGATGAACTAATGCTGGAGGAAAGAAGTGAACCGGTGCAGTACGCCTGCACACCATACTTCATCCACACAGAGCTTCCTCGAAAATCGATCGATCGCGGTTGTTGTGGACGGCGAGTGTTCGGATCTGTATCCTGTTAATTCTGGGATCCCTCAAGATTCATTTTTGGCTCCAACCTTGTTTTCGTTTCACATGAATGACTTGTTGGAGTCAACGGATAGCAAAGTGTTCAGTTTTGCGGTACGCTTGTTTCCTCTTTTTCAAGTGATCGGTCGTTTGGTGTATCGATGTCGCACCGGCTGAAATGCAGCCAGATTCACACCCGGAATTTGGCTCTAGATAAGGTCCTACAGTGGAGAAGGCCGACCTCGTAGACTTCAATGCAACGAAGACACAATATACAACATTCACAAAGAAAAGTGGATCATCGGTTCCACAGCTGATGATGAATGGCCACGACCTCGAATTTGGGGAAAACTTGAAACTACTCGGCGTCGCGGTCTGTGGGAATGTGCCGTGGCATAAACACGTGTCGAACATCGCCAGGTCAGCCTCTAGAAAACTGAGTTATCTTTTTAGAGCCAAGAAATATTTTACTCCGATCCAACTTCTTCTGTATAAATCTCAAATTAGACCCGCGCTCAAATATTGCTCTCATGTCTAGAGATTTGCTTCTAAGCATATCCTCAACCTGCTTGAGAGCATACAGAGACGAGCGATCTACTTGATCGGGGACGCAGCGCTGACGTCGGGACTACAGTCGCTATCACATTGAAGCCGCCTAGTCGAGCTCTGTCTGCTTTACAGATATTATCACGGGTACTGTTCTTCGGAGATTCGTGGTATTGTTCCGCGCAATTTGGATTATATGCGCTCCACGAGGCAATCCCACAAATCGCCCCAATTTGCGGTTCATCGCCCGACAGCGCGAACGTCCCTGCATCAGAACTCGTTCCGTTACAGAGCGGGGAAACTGTGGAACTCCTTTCCCGTGTGACTGTTCAAAAAGAACTGTAACAATTATTTGGTGGCATCTCGGGGTGCCAGCTTGGCGCCATAGGTTCGCCTCTCCCAAGAGAAGTGTAATAAGAAAAAAATAGATCCCCGTTTCGTGAACGGTGAAAGTAACAAAGAATACCGAGCCTCTTAAAACGATAGTCCCCCACGGAGGTCCGCATGGGGAAATAGCTTGCCTCCGGAATTCTTTGAGGGCACCCAACGTTTTTCCAACCTTGGTCAGAGCCATCTGCCAAGGTTTCAGAACTGGTTAAATATTTCTCCTTCTTCGCGGAATCTGTAGTGTGATGAGATGGTATCCCATCAGAGGGCCAAAGTTGGCACCGACTTACTGTCTGCTTCAACTTTTCTCACCGATCTGTCATTTATGGTCTGACAAGTGGCTAAGGATTCTTCCTGGATATTTCATGGAGCCTATAGTTCAATAGGGTTGTATTTCGGTTAGTTGAGCATTGGGATCCAACCTACCACCCGACCTTTAGCCGCCTTTTAAATGGTTGCCTAAGTGGTAACATACTCGAAGCATTGTTTCAAAGAGCTTATCCCTATTTTTCAAATATTACGCAAAATTTGCTCAAGTGAACTCGAAAATATTTTCCTCATCCTCGAGTAACTGACCATGAAAACCGTGCTTGTGCTCATCGGTTTACACTTAAGATAAATTTAATGGACAGAAAAACACAAGTAAGCGTTTTTTGGTTTTTCTACGTGAGTGTGGAACGTTCTGCAGCTTGTATGTTCTTATGTTCGACTGTTTTAATCTATGAGCATATAAGATCAATCGTCCTCCATTTTTTCGACCTCCCGTGCACTGACTTTTAACGTGAGTATATTTTTTTTTGTTGACATTATGACATTTGGTTTTTATATTCCATCGCTCAGTCGATCAGAGTCTAGTTCAGCTCCAAGTTCGCAGCCAAATTATTTCTTCCTTCTAGAGCATATGCTTCACCACTAGCGCAAGCCCATTATTTAATTTTAAAAAATTATTGGGAAACCCTTTGTATCCACATGCGGACTATCGGAAATGAGTCCTTTTTAATATTGGAATGGCCGCGTTGTTATTGTCCGCCCACTCGATGGTCACATCCCCACCTCCGTCAGTTGGAATTTTCTCAATAAAATACGCTTCCATTTAGGATCCTAATTATTACTCCGCTAAATGAGGAGTAATAATGTTCGAGACCACGGGCACCTCTGTAATTTTATGGGAAGCCCTTGTCGTCCACATCTCCTACGTGACGGATGGCATATTTCTGGTCAAGTGACATTCCATTGCAACCAATTGCTTTTCCACTGAGCAATGAAGAGCACCAGCTAGACCTATAATTGGCAGCAATTTGTTGTACAGCACTCTCAACGATGTATCACTCCTTCCAGACATTGTGCTCCCTCCCTTAAATTTATTTGAACCAATGTCCTCATTAGGACCATTATTTTGACAGCGAAATCGTTACAATGCCTAACTCGTACTCTACGTTCGTCTTGTTGTCCTCCGTCTCCATTTTGACCCAAATCTTGGGCCCAGGACGAGTACCTTTAACCACGTTACATTTTCCATTTTGTGTTTCATCTTATTTATTACTCTTGAAGACTGAAAACTGACACAGTGGAATGAACACATGCATAACGATGCAGGACACAAAAGTATCCAGTTCTACACCCAGGACACGCGAATTGTCGCACGTAGAGTATGATTCTGGAATTTGTTTTATTCTCCGAGTTGGTTATTGTTTTTGGATTTAAAGGAAACTCCTAACGTAACCTGATTTTGCGTCGTGTAAAAGAATTCAGTTACATTGAGCATGAAAATGACTTTTGAAGGGAGTACTTCTGAACCGGTTCCTTTTGTTATTGTTTTTTGTTTATTTTACTTAATGTATTTCTTGACTAAAAAAAACTATTATTTGAATAAAATCTTAGATGAGATGCTATTTCTAATTTAACACTAAATGTTCTTATACTGCTTTACTGGCTGTTTGCAAGCAGGAGTTGGGACTGAAAGTGCATGGCATCACTAACTCGCCGGTGTTCGCTCTACGCTTCGCCGCCTGATCCGATTTTCTACAGATCTCTTAACCCCTGCTTTCCGTCAAAAATTCTATGAAAAGTTTTATTATTATTTTTTTTTTTTATTTTTTTTTTTTTTAATCTTCTTGCTTCCTTCCTCCCTGTGTTCTTGTCTTCTTGCGTATTTTTCTCTCCTGTTTCTTGTCTGATTGTTTCTTATGCCTCATTTCCTCTTGTGTTTCTTTTTTATCCCCCATATCCCCGATAATATATTTATACTCTCTTCGGTGCATGGGCCACCAGCCCGATTAAGATTTGATGGCTGTTTTTTTTATGGAGATTGAGGAACGAACTCACCGGCGCCATAAGTACAATTTTTGTTCTCAAGAGGAAGAATGGGTCATTGAAATTTACATTACCTCCGTCCTCTCCCAGGACAGGCTTGAAGACTTTTGATTTGGAAATAATAAGGGCGATAGATAGCGACCTGGAAGTCTTTACTGATGCTGTGGGGATTCTCTATATTACATGGAGAACCAACCCACAATTCCAACCACAATTTCTGGCTTATTTCGACCGCTTTCAGCGCGTCATATCAACCCCTATCCCACCGTTCATGCTATTCAGCTGGAATACCATATTTCCCAAAGGACGCTCAGCTAAACTCATTATCCTATGCAGATAATGCATAATTGAGTTTAGCTACCCTTTTTGCCATACGGCAACTCCATTCCTCTAACCATGAGATTTCCACCGGAAATTCCATTCATGTTGGTTAGCAGCAACCAAGTCGAATCAAACGACGCGGTTGCAGCATCATTCATTGGCTTGGGTAATTACCGCATTCCTTATCGTTTTCCCACGGTATTATTTCCCTAGCCGATGTAGCGTTGTGGCGGTTCTTTAAAGTCTTCCCAAAGAACCATCCATTTCTTTGAATCAAGCTGCTTTTCCCTCACCCACAGACATTATACCAACCCGCAATTTTAGGCAGCGTAAGCTACCCTTCATTCTCTTTCACCTGAAAGTAAAACTCCAGCAAGCATGCACATCAAACAAATTATTTCATTCATTCATACATGGACCGTGCCAGACAATCGGTTCGGCTTGTCAGCAATTATAAAAGATAAATACTCGCTGGCCAGCGTAATTATTGACATATCTGTAGCCGGTATTCTTGCTACGGTTCATGAGTGAATATTGCCCCAATCCCAAGGTTCGCTACAGTTGCGACCAATTTCCTCTATCGGTTACCTACCGATCATGGGATTTGGGCACGAATATTATTGACGTTAGACAATCATACCCTAGATCATGCCTAACGATGCTCCGGCCTGTAAAACAAACAAACACCGTAGCATCACTGTGTTTATGCTACTTACCCTGCTGTCCATGTTTCCTCAGGGTGAGACGTACGCTTGCACGTCTGCAAGTCACATTCCTCACCATCATACCCATGTTCCATTTAATTAGAGCAAACAAAAGCCACCATAGCCTTGGCCATAGGCGAGCAACCTTCGGTTTGCTTATCGCCACGAAAAAAATCGATTGCTGGCAATGGCATAAGTCTGGGGCGATTATGTTAACAGCCGATGTTCCCATATAGCATCGCCTAAATCACAAATAATGTGCATCACATCGTTAGAACCTTGAAATATCGTTTCTGTTTATTTAGGACACAGAAACCTATTTCTTCCTTCGGCGATCTTCGCTATCGCGTATCTTTATAATACCTACTTTCATTACACCAACCCATATTTATTCAGGTGCATTTTTCGTCGTTGCCGATATGCAGGCTGAGGGGCAACGTACTTGTCCTATACGGACACATATACAATCCTCCCTTATCGATGCAATTCGCGGCCTTCGAACTGATGGATGTGAATTGCCTAGAGTCAGATTGCATCCCTTGTCGCGAGCACTTGTGCTTATAGTCAAAATGAATCCCCCATGGAGTGCGCATACCGGCCCAATAAAGTCTCTGCTCGTGTACGATCGATCCTCATCATCATCATCATCGGCACTACAACCGGGGACCGGTCTTGACCTTATTTAGCAAGTCCTAAGGCTTGTTAAATTTTCCATAATGATTTATTTTTTCTGGGCAAGGTCATTAGTCTTGCGCCAGAGGCTCCCCGACGGGGAATCGAACCCCGGTCTCCCGGGTGACAGGCGGGTATACTAACCACTATACTATCGAGGAGCCCAATACCGCATACCGGCCCAATAAAGTCTCTGCTCGTGTACGATCGATCCTCAGTGCTAGTAAAATCCTCCCTTTTCATATCTTGCATTGTTCATCGTAAGGCGAATTGAACTATCAATTAACTTACAAAGTGACTTTATTCTCAATCAACAATATAGAGTGTCTTTATTCGCAAATTAACTTACAAAGTGACTTTATTCTCAATTAACAATATAAAGTGTCTTTATTCTCAAATAACATATTAACTGTAAAACTGAAAGGAAAATATTAACAATAAAAAGCAGTGAGCACCACCAACTCTAAGTGTTTTATTCTTTGTTTCTTCTCGGCGAAAAACGGCTGCTAGCAGTAGAACGACTGCGCGCATCTTGAAGGATTATCTAATGTGTCGGTAGTGGAGTATCACCAATAAAAGAATTTAATGACGTGTTTCACTCCTACTATCTTCTCTGGTGCAATTAGTGTTTTGACTTTTCAGTAGGTGGGGTTTTTGTTGGACCCGCATCTTTGTTGATGCCAAATAAAAACCACCCACAGCGTCCTATCGATTTTCCACAGATCATTCATTCGCTTGGGATCCATTATCTATTTTCGCAGGTGAATAGCATCAGCTAAATTTTCCTCTCCTCCATAATTCTGTTTCCATACGGTTCAATGCTCTCTGAGATCACCACAGGCGTAACACTAGGGCAGTAGCTCATGCTCAGAAGCTGCATTTGATACCAGCACACACAACCAAGCCACCTCGAGATCACAGTACATCGTGTTTCTGTTCTCTCATTCTCCTCGTTCGTCAATTATAAATTAACCGATACCCACCATACTTCGACGGGCGTGACAATGAGAGAGCAGAGGCGTGATCTCTTTTGGTTGTCCTGTGTGCAATAAAATAGAACACCAGAATTTCACCCCTGATGAAAATTAGTCGCTATCCAACCACTGCCGCCGGAGGACACGCCGCTCGAGGCTCACCAGAATTTCGCGTTTATTTTAGTCAGTCATAATTCAATCGCTATCGCGGGCAGACAATCTATTTCATGTAAATCTAGTGATAGTTTATCTTAATGTGAAATAAAAGGAACCCTTATATTAACAAACCCTTCGTGTGTAAATACAAATATAATCTATTTCATGTAAATCTAGTGGTAGTTTATCTTAATGTAAAATAAAAGGAACTCTTATATCAACAAATAAAAAAAGGAACATATAAACAACTACACCAGTGTGTTTTCCATTGTTCCTGTTGTTCCTGGATTTTTGTGGATATTCGACCGAGCAACATCGTTGGGGAAGAAGTGAATCCTGTGCCCATGATCGGCACAATACATTTACACAATTCTAGTAGCTCCCGGACACCCTCTCTTAACCTTTTCGGCCCGCCCATAACTCTGTTCGCGTAAAACAGAGTGACGTGTTGCTATTGGCTGTGAGGCTGCCCAAATTCGGTCAATGGAACTGTGATCAAGCTTCCGGTACCCCGAACAAACGGAAAGTCATTCATACAGAAAAATGTTGTCCATCGAAGCCAACATCATCAACTATCCCTAAGCCAAGGACCGCTTTAAATACCAACAGCTCCTAACCGAATGTCGTAGCTTTCAGAAAAGAAGCAACAACGGCGAGTCTTTACACAAGGTCTCAATCTGGAGGTTGGTCGATTATATGAACCGACTAGGGATCTCAAATTCTATGGCGAAGACCTTGAGTCATCAAATGTTAACCGCAAGATTAAGAACGATCTCAAGGCCAGAGTGGTGAGATATTATGTATATATATATATATATATATATATATATATATATATATATATATATAAGGCAGTTTCGCCTTGCACCAGGGACCGACATAGACTCCATAATAAGGACAAAGTTGCTCTCAGGTATTAGGTCGTATGGAATTCTACCTCACCATACGATTTACACCTCCACTCCTTAATGCCAGGTACCATTTCGTCGGTCCAACGTTTTATGCCGGAGGTACCCTATTGCTGTTGTCACTGGCTTGAGTTCGGCTTTGCACTCCCTAGGGTCATATGGATTCCGTTAGATTAACTTATGTATTTCCACCCATCCTCTGGCTTCCAAATATGGCAAGCAGCCCATAATTTCTACAGGCTTATTAGCGAACACCGTTCTATAGGACCTGTAAATCCTTCAGTTTCCTTTTCTTTCGATGGAAACAATGAGCTGAAAATATGGGAACCACGTTCAGGAGGATCGTTTTGCTCATAAGGGCGAAGAACGTACTTGTGTACGTGTTTTCGGCCTGTTTACGTTTAGCAATAGCCTCTCCGCAGCTGTGTCTGTGGTCGTCTTTCAAGTGTGTTTCCTCTATGAAGGCGACCGCTATATTTTGTTGTCGGAGGAACTCAAGACTGCATATAATATATGTTATAGCTGTTTCGCCCGCTATACCAAGAAAGGCTCAAGAACAAATACATACAGGACAATGTTGGTGGAATGAGGTAATATCCGAGCTTCGGGATGAATTCCTTAAATTGCAATGGAAAACTCAACGTAAGAGGGGAGGGTACTCGGATGAAACGCTCCACGGCCAATTTAGGAAAGTTACTAAAAAAAGCCATAAAAACGAATAAGACTCCTCTCTAAGTAAGAGAGGAAGTTCGAAATACAACTTTAGTTGTAGGTACTTATGTTGCTTGAATTAAGCCGATAAATGGGGTGCCAGCTCCACTAAACTAAGTAGGAGTGGAAGTTCAAACTAGGGTTGGAGCGGCGCCTACAATTTGGTCATACGTCTCCTTAAGGCATATCAATATACTGCACCCAAAAGCCTTGAACTGATAAACACTATTGTGACCAGTCTATTTCCGAGCGACGAAAATGTCCATCTTCGAAATATGATAGCGAATAGCGGTGGAGTCAGTATCCACGGAGGAAATAAAAAGGCCTGCCCGGAATATCAAAGGCTCCGGCAGTGGATGGTATACCAAACTGGATACTGAAAGGGATCATACTAGCCCAGCCAGAAATATTCAGTACAGTATACACCACGTGCCTAAGAGACGGAATTTTCCCAAAATGCCGGAAGAAACAAAGACTAGCCCCGATGCCAAAGGGTAACAAACCTCCCCAAGAACCATTATCATACGGTCCCATCTGCCTGCTGAGCACAGCTAGGAAAGTATTGGACACCGCAGCACTTTCGAGACTAGACCAGCATACGTAGTGAAGAGGAGAACTCTCACACAAGTAGTACGGCTTCCGTAGGAAGGGGAGTACAGCGGCTGCCAGAGCCCAAGTGTGCAGAATCGCCGATGGTGTGCTGGCAGTATTGCACAGTCATCATGCCGTACGTAAATACGAACAATTCGTAGAAGCACACATTAAAAACTGAAAAACTCATTGGATCCAAACTATAAAAGGTCGGCGCATTTTTGTTTTCAGACGAGTCAAGTCCCTGAGGTCGAATCATCATCACCATCGGCACTACAACCGGGATCCGGTCTTGGCCTTATTTAACAAGACTGAGGCTTCTTAAATTTTCCATAATAATTTATTTTTCTGGGCAAGGTTATTAGTGTTGCACCAGGAGGTCGAATCTACGGCCAGGAGCAGCAGACAGCAGCGTTTGGCAAGCGAAACAAATGCACTACAACCGGGATCCGGTCTTGGCCTTATTTAACAAGACTGAGGCTTCTTAAATTTTCCATAATAATTTATTTTTCTGGGCAAGGTTATTAGTGTTGCACCAGGAGGTCGAATCTACGGCCAGGAGCAGCAGACAGCAGCGTTTGGCAAGCGAAACAAATGTTACGGGAATGAGACCGCCCAATTTTCTGACACATTTACGCTCAATAGTTGGAACCAAGATTTCGAACGACATAATTAGGCCTCATTTCCTGAGGTGCCTCCCGCAATATGCCCGCGCGGCATTAATAGTACAACCCAACCAGAGTTTGGGTCATTTGGCGAAACTCGCCGACACGATTATGGAAAGCTCAGACCCACAGTCTGAAACCCCAGCTTACCAGGTCACGGCGATTAACCGACACGCCGTTTTGCCTACACGGCATCAATCCTTATCACTAACAGCACCCCGGGCTTCCCTAGTAACGCCTTTTACACAAGCCACACCAAGAGAGGTAACACAAGCTACGGTTTCCTCCCGTGAGGAGTTTCAGCCGCGCACCCAGCAAACAAAGCTCTCGAGATTCGAGCGAGACCTGAACCAACTGCGCGCCCAAATGCGAAATGTCGAGCGCGCAATCCAAAACCGTCCTAATAACCAACGGCCACAAGCGAGGAACCCCCAAAGGCGGTTGAACACGCCCAGAGGAGCACCAATCACAAACGAAAACGCACCAGACAACAGGCAAAACACGCCTAGTGGCGCTCTGACACAGGCCCGGTGCGTATACCACAGACGTTTCGGTGCAAACGCCAGAAATTGTAGGCAACCTTGCAGCTGGACGCGGCCAGCCCCCTCGCAGGCCCCGCCTTTAAACTAGAACTGCCGACCGTCATTCGAGCGCGAACGGCCGGCATCCCTATTATAAGTCGCTTAACCATATTAATTTCACCGCCGACACTGGCGCCGACATTTCTGTCATCCCTAGATCTTTCGCCCCGCGCAACCGAGTGCCGGGCCACCTACAGTTGTTCGCTGCGAACAACTCCCCCATAGCCACTTACGGACGGAAAAATTTCAAACTGGATCTGGGTCTCCCACGCCCTATCTCCTGGCACTTCATGATAGCCGATGTCAGCGAGCCCCTAATAGGATCTGACCTATTAGGAAGACACAACCTGTTGGTAGACACTGCCAACGACAGGTTAGTTACTCACAACGTCTTAACCCGTCTCTCCCCGCAAGCAGCTATAGGGGCGAACGACCCACCCGAGGACCCGACAGACCCAATCCCCGCGCTGTTGGAAGAATTTCGCAATTCAACAATTCCCCTCTCCAACCAACAACAACACAGATCCGGCGTCTTTCACCATATAGAAACACGCGACCCACCGGTGAGCCAGCACCCACGTCGCCTGGCCCCCGAAAAATTACGAGCAGCCCGCACCGAATTCGAATATATGCTCGAGCGAGGCATCTGTCAACCCTCGGTCAGCCCATGGGCAAGTCCACGTCACCTCGTCAAAAAACGCAACGGTGAATGGCGACCATGCGGTGATTATAGACAGCTGAACGCAGTAACAGTTCCCGACAGGTACCCAATAGCCCATCTTTACGACTATTCGTACAAGTTGCGCGGTTGTACAGTTTTCTCAACCTTGGACCTCACCAGGGCATACCACGAGATTTCGGTGGCACCTGAAGACGTACGCAAAACCGCCGTCATTACCCCCTTCGGACTCTTCGAATTCAAGGTGATGACGTTTGGCCTCAGGAATGCAGCTCAGGCATTCCAGAGGTATATCGATTCGGCACTACGCGGCCTGGATTGCTGTTACGCGTATATTGACGATATACTAATAGCATCTCGGAACCTTGCGGGGCATCACCAACACCTCAGACAGGTCCTTGAACGCCTCAGACAATTTGGCCTCGTAATAAACCCAGAAAAATGCCAATTCGCCAAAGAGCAAGTTACCTACCTCGGTTACCATATCAACGGCCAAGGTATCCGCCCGCTTCCAGACAGAGTGGAAGCACTAACCCAATTCCCCCGCCCCTCCAACGCTCGCGAGCTACGCCGTTTCCTGGGTATGCTAAACTTTTACCGACCCACACTACGAAACACCGCACACATTCAGGCCCCTTTAAATGAGTACTTAAAGGGGGCAAAGAAGAACGACAAGCGCCCAATCGCCTGGACGGAAGCTGCAGACAACGCATTCCGTCAATTCAAGGCACAGTTGGCAAATGCTACTCTACTCCGCTACCCCGCAGAGGGCGCACCATTGGCCATCCAATGCGACGCGTCAGACACGGCCATGGGAGCAGTATTGGAGCAAGAATGGAACGGAAGCTGGGAACCGCTCGGTTTTTTCTCAAGGAAACTTAATACGGCCGAGCGGAAATATAGCATGTACGACCGGGAGTTAGTCGCTATGTACAGCGCCGTAAAGTATTTCCGACACATGGTAGAAGGTCGCCCGCTAGTAATCAGAACGGACCACAAGCCACTGATCTACGCATTCCGGAAGAGGTCCGGGAATGCATCCCCACGCCAGGAACGGCAACTCGACCTGATAGGTCAATACACCACTGAGATCAAACACATCTCAGGGGAACAGAATGTTATCGCGGACGCCTTATCCCGCATCGATACCATTCAGCTAAGCGCCGCCATCGCCGACGCCGACCTAGCTCAAGCACAGCAGAATGACAACCAGCTCGAGTCTCTTCTCAAAGCAGAGACAGCACTTCAGCTGCGCAAGTTCCCACTCGAGCAATCCGCAGACGAGATATGCTGTGATATCTCCACGGGAACAGTCAGGCCCTATATTCCCGGAGAGCTGCGAAGGAGTGTATTCGAGACCCTTCACGGTCCGGCTCACCCCAGCGGACGTGCAACCGCTGCAGCCATTCGACGTAAGTTCGTATGGCCTCGTATGAATAAAGACCTCACGAGTTGGGCTCGTGCCTGCCTTAAATGCCAGCGCTGCAAAATTAGCCGACACAACGTGTTGGAGCCAGCGCAATTCAAACTCCCCGAGGCTCGATTTACACACGTCCACATAGATATTGTGGGCCCCTTAACACCCTCGAGAGGATTCTCCTACATCCTCACCATGATCGACCGTTTTACTCGGTGGCCGGAAGCAACGCCACTACGGGTAGTCACCGCCGAGAGTGTCGCCAAAGCGTTTTACTCGACTTGGGTTACACGTTTTGGCGTACCAGCAACGTTAGCATCAGACCGAGGTCCACAGTTCGAGGCCACGATCTTCAAGCAGCTTACTGACTTATTGGGCTGTCAAAGAAGTCGTACGACCGCATACCACCCTTCATCCAACGGGATGATAGAGCGTTGGCACAGGTCGCTAAAAGCCTCTCTAATGTGTCATAACGACACGCAATGGTTCGACGCCCTCCCCACTGTCCTCCTAGGATTGAGGACAAGTATCAAGGAGGATCTGGGCGCATCCGCTGCAGAACTGACCTACGGCACCAACCTAGTGTTGCCAGGCGAACTATTTGTAGACAGTGAAGCTCCACACGACCAACTACAAAGCGTAGGCTACCTCCGCGACCTGATGCGGAAGATCAGGGCAAAACCCGTAGCCCGACATGGCACCAAAAGAGAGTTTATCCACCCTGAGTTGCATAGCTGCACGCACGTCTTCGTCAGGGTGGACAAAGTTAAGAAACCACTCGATCCCCCCTACGAAGGGCCATATAAGATTCTAAAACGAATCAGCGATCGAGTGTACGAAGTGGAGATCCAAGGCAGATCAACCACAGTCAGCGTAGAAAGACTGAAACCGTGTTTCTCGGAGGCCAATCTCCCAAAGGCCACCACAAACCCCGATGCTACAGAGGAGCTACCCTCAACTTCTACGGCAGGAATACCAAACGGAAATAGCGGTCCCCTCACGCGAAGCCGCACCCGAGCGCCACCACAAGGCGCATGTACGGCCAACCTCACTTAACTACAGCCTTCTGAGTACTACTTCGCCCTACCAACAATATCGTGACTATGTCACTGGGGGTGGGGGAGTACTGTGGCGTTTCTACTAACACCACTGCTACCTTTTTCAATCTACCTCCAAATCTTCCTTCCTAAAGCTCCACTAATTTCATCATTTTTACCATGCAAGCGCAATAACTTCCCCAAGCATTCTCCCACCGATTGCATTACCTTTCGATTATGCAAATCGCATCCATCAAGCATCCAACATCGAGCATCTGCTCATCAAGGACATTCACGCAATTAACGCGGTATATCAAGTTTCCCTAGAAGAAATTCGGTACGCCAGTACCGCATACATCAATGCATCTCAGCATTGTTCTAAAAGGAAAACATTTTGGTTGCCATACTAGATAACCGAAGTGGATTATGAAAACAATCAGCGGAACCCCTGTCTGCCTGCAATTACTGTCCCACACGTGCGCAACAGATTTTCATGCGCACCAGTACTCACGGCGGCTTTTATGCAATCTTCAAAGCACCGGCGCAATTCGCGCCTAGCTGCCAAGAGCCGAATTCAATGCCAGTGTAAATACTCACACTGGAAGTCGACCCATGACTCCATAGGAATGCAATACGCAATTAACATGGTTGTAAACACAACCATCATTGTGTAATTATTCCAAATGCACCCTAATCCCTAGCGTAGTATTTGGACAACTGCAAATACTTATCCCGAAGATGCTTTTTCAGGAATTTTCATTCCCACGGTTCGACCACCCATGAGCTCGCATCACGAGCCAGCAAGGTGATCCGCGCGCAAAGTAGTTCAGTCTATGAGATAGTTGTATAGGAGTCGGATGTCCACCCAGTCGAGTAGGAGACCCACGCCAGTGTTTCGAAATAAAAGCAAAACCTTCGATAAACGCTATAACTTCGGTGCGTAGTTGAAAACATATTCGGGAACTGTACGGTAGCTAGAACTACGACGGACTTGCTATTCTATTTTCGTATTTGGTTCGCGGAATTTATTACGGCGGTATTAGCTCTCAACGTAACCGTATATGTAAATTAAAGAATGTAAATGTGAATAGAATAATAACTGAAGAAAATAAAAGACAGTGCAATGAAGCCCAGGTGTTTCATTTTGTGGTGTTTCCTCCTTGCGGATGATTGTTCCATGGCTGTGAGTTCCCGATGAGAAGAGAGGAAAATTAGCAGAAACACGCAAAGCGAACGAGCTTACCAGTACCGGTGCTGTTACCTGCAACTATTCGTCGACCCAAGGGATTTCTGTCGGTGGGTGAATCTTAGTCAACCCGTGCCAATGCCGGCACATAAGAAAGACACACCCCCACAGGACCACCGCGGTAATTGCAGGCTGGGTGCCAATAGAAATAGAAGCAAGACCGGCGGCGGAGTTATACAAGCTGCTATATACCAACTGAACGCATGGACTCCAGCGCATAGAAAGTCGAACTCGCGGTTATCTGAGAGCTGCACCTTACCCAATGGCAACAAACATGATGATGGTAGATGGACGAATGAGACGCTACGACATTCATAAAATTCGACCGACGCCTAAGGAACGCGTTCCAGCCGCAGAAGTCCTACGAAGAGTAGTGTGCACAATTCTTCGTAATACCTCAACTCCCTATGAAAGATACTACAGGCTTTATTTCCCACGTGAAATAGGCCATTGTACGTTGCAGAGAGGTGGCGAAACATTCTTACGGACCGGCAAATGGTGCAATCTTCACCATTCAGATAGAAAGGATGGCGAAGTGCGTTATAATGGACGCGTTCAGGGAGGTCAATGTCGGAAGTGGCATTATTTGTTAGCTTTCGGGGATTGACCACCCGATAATATACTAAATATACTCCTCCAAATGGTACAGTCCCAGAAAGGAGATGATGCGACAGCGCGTCTTCCTCTTCTTGGCAAACTCAGGCGATGTTGGAAATCACTCGCGCCGCCTCAATGGCTGAGCTAGTAAGGAGGTTATGTTCTGCATTTGATTCTGCAAACCTAGGTTCAACTGACAACTCTTGCTAGTGTGCAGTTGGGCGCGAGTACTGAGTGGTAGGTAGGGTTTCAAAACCCAGCCACCAGGTGAAATACCACCCCATTAAGCTATAGGCTTGGTAAAATGGTTGGGAGAAATCCTTGAGGATCTTTCGGAGCTTGGCTGATAAACACAGTCGAAAAAAATAGCATATCAGGGCGCTTATTCAGCGCTATATGTTCGTCTTTCCTGGGAGAATTAAAACAGAAAAAGAAACTCGATTCAACGGCTTCAACCCTAGCCATTAATCAACATTGACGTCACAAACTACCCATTCGACTTTTAGTGCGCATGCGGCTCCACTCCCAAATCCAGTATTGTTTTCACAGGAAGTACAGTATCGCCACCCCCTTCCTGCGACTATACCAGTAAACGTTTCGCCTTACCGTTGCGGAAGGTCATTTGATACCACAAACCAGAGTCAGATTGAATAGAACTCGCTTCACTCGCACCCGTTTGTGGTTCATCTCCCGACGGCGCGAACATCCCTGAATCAGAACTCGTTCCCTTACAGAGCGGGGAAGCTGTGGAACTCCCTTCCCACGCGAGTGTTCCCGGAGCGTTACAACCTGCAACTGTTCAAAAAGAACTGCAACAGTTATTTGATGGGATCTCGGGGCGCCCACTCGGCGCTATAGGTTCGCCTCTCCCGAGAGAAGTCTAATTAAAGAAAAAAAAAAAAAAAACCTATCGGTGAATGAGGTGAGTCACGCTACTCGGGATATGGTTGGAGCCTACCCACACCTCAACGGGTCAACCCCAATCTGTACTGGGGTGTTATACACAGCACCCCTAGACTGTGATGGCTGCTATCCAGTCCCAACCACATGGGGAGTTCTCACGAATAAGACCTGGAGTCTCAGTAGAACAAAAACTTGACGGTGACCGGTTCCACCCCAGTCAACTAACCCAGGTCCAAGGCACTAGTTCGTCGCACCCTGTAGCTGCTCCTATGGTCTGCAGTTTTTGCAACAGAAAGGGACACTAATAGGATGAGTGCCTTAAGGGGCGAAACACTCCTTTCTGTCGGGGTTGTACACAGTATGGACACGACATTGAGGATTGCCGTGCACACCATATACTCCAACAACGCAATTCTGGGCCTCCACAACAGAATAGGCTACCACCCCAGCAGAGGGAATCCCAGAAGATAACACATCCAGGACCACATCAACCCTCGGCCCCAAAGAAACCAGCGACATCGAACCACCGAATTTATACCATTCGATGTTGCTGCGAATTTTGTGGCCGTAAAAGAAGTTTGCGGAAAAGATGTGGATACAAGGTAAAGAGGGAACTAATAAGGAATTCCCAAGCAACATCCACCCTAACACGCACCCAAGTGGCCATGTCCAAACGTCAACACCAAGTCCCACAGACCTGCATGGCCAATTATGAGTGGCAGGTGGTAGAAAGGAAGAAAACAAAAGGCCACGGAGATACAAATGACAAAGGCGGCAAATGCCGGACTAATTCAGGTGAAAAGTATTCCAGCTCTGCCAGCACTGAGCCTCTTAAGGCTCAAAAGCAAAGCGAAGGCATCACCCCGGGCTCAAAACGTGGAAAGCACCGACCACAACACCGTTGGCCGATGCCGCTCTAGCTCTGTTAACAGGGAGCTTATGGAAGCTCCAAAGCAGAACGATCTTCTTAAAAAGAGTGGCCAACGATGCGAATTTTGCGGGCGACACATCAACAAGACGGCAGTGGGTCGATAAAAAGCTAAGTTGGAGAGGTCGGAAAACTCTCAGAGGTCGGATCGGGGAACCCTCACCCGACCGCACTAAACGCACAACTCAGCCAGAACTGTTCTCAGCTTTCGCCGACCAAAGTCTCGATTGTCCAACTCTCTCTGGACATTGGCCATAGAAACAATACGCGTCTAATTGTAGACACCGGCGCTGAGATCAACCTCTTAAAGCAGATGTCACTCCACCGAATTTATGCAGTGGATGCCCAGAAACCAACTACCCTCCAAAGACTTTTTGGATGCCAGGAGAAGTTCAAAGTACATCAAGAAATCTTCTGCAGGTTCCAAGTAATAGACTCTTTGTCGGGGTTGTCTGCAGATGCGCTGTTGGGTACCGACTTCCTGTCTATAAATTGCAAAGTTAATGGAACGGGAGACTGTTTGCAATTTCCCCAAACAATCATAAATCCCGAACGTTTTTCCATTGACTCTGTAAATAATAGCAAGGGAATGCTTTGGCATAAAACAGTCGAACAGGAAGCCGTACCAAGGGACCTGACAGGTTTCAGACCGCAGTCGGCACTATCCTGAAGACCTTAATCGCACAGGGGAAGGGCTGCGAAAAATTGTCGGGCCCCAGTTCCTCCAACAACAAGGCAAAACCCCAAAAGCCAAAGGACAACAAAAAGGGGAAAGCGTCGGAAGAACGCCTACCATTAGACCTTTCAGAGGTAGAAATCTTTCTGAACAGACCGGTCGTAGTACCATGGCGCTCACGAAAGATGATTGGGCTCACAATAAAAATCCAGGAGGATGTAATCTTGGTACCTAAAGAAGTACAATCTTTCTACCTAATTGTATTTTGAAGAAGGTGAAGAGTGCCCACAGCGAGGCACTCAGTGTCATAGATTACCCCCACACCATCGACCGGATCAAGGTGGAGTTTCTTCAAACAAAGGAATATTCCTTTTTTCCTTTGGAAAATCACGAGAATATTCATAACGGTAAGCGAGAAAATACGTCAACGGTATGTAATTTTTATAAAGAATCGAGTAATCCCGTATTAGAGACTTGGCACTTCGGAGGTGCAACACCTCCAATTCATTCAACATATTATTTCGAAGGTCAGTCGTCGCATTAATCAACAAAAGATTCAAGGTTGACACAATTATATGAGGAACTCAGGTGTGTCAATCTATAGTGGAAATATGTGAGGAGTTCACCGACATTTTCCACCTCGAAGACGACTACCGGACGTATACCAGTGCGATGTCGCATGAAAAACCTTTGGTACAGGACTAAGCGCCTATAAACCAAAGGTCATACCGTCTGCCTAAGTGCAATAAACAGGTGATAAACAAACAAGCCCGGGATATGATAGAGAATGATATCATTCAACCAAGCAAAAGTCCGTAGAACTCATCCCTCCTGGTTATTCCCAAGAAAGCGGGCTCCGATGGAAAAGCCCAATGGAGAGTTGTGGTCAACTTCAGGAAACTGAACGACTAAACCATTGGAGACGCGTATCCTCTCCCTGGAATAGAGGCATTTTAGACCAGTTCGTTCACTCAAGCTGTTTTTCCACGATCGATTCAGCCAGCGGCTACCAGCAAGTCTTAGTAGATCAAAAGAATAGTGATAAGACAGTTTTCAGCACGAATTACGGCCATCATGAGCTCAGACATATTCCATTCGGTCTAAAGGGAGCATCGGCTAAGTTACAGAGACTTCTAAACCATGTCCCAATCGGGTTGCAAGTTATCGAATGCTTTGTTTATCTGGACGACATTGTCATATATGGGATAAACCTACAAAACCATAATGACAAACACCGGAGAGTATTTACAAATGAGATAACAATTAACAAATGAGATGCCACAACCTCAAATTGCAACCGGAAAAATGCATTTTCATACAGGAGGAAGTGGTATCCCTAGGACATGTTTCTCCGAAAAAGGGACAAGGCCAAATCCCGACGCGACTTCTAGTGTCAGGGACTTCCCCATTCCCAAGACGGTAAAGAACGTCCAATCTTTTCTAGGCCTGGCGAACTACTATCGGATGTTTGTTCCAAATTTCTCCAAGATAGTACGCCCCTTAACAAAGTTGTTAAGGATGGGCCTAAAATTCACGTGGTCGGGCTAATGTTAACAGGCATTTGATAAAATAAAGAAGTTGTTGGTGTCGCCACCACTGTTAATCTATCCAGATTTTACCAAACCCTATAATCTGACCACGGATGCGAGCAGTGAAGCACTGGGAGCCGTGCTATCACAAAGTGAGAGGCCAACCTGTCGCTTATTCCAGCCGAACCTTGAATAAGACTAAAAGGAATTACTCCACCATTGAGAAGGAGTTATTAGCCATTGTGTGGGGGGCTAAGAATTTCCGTTGTTATTCATCATCATCATCATCATCGGCACTACAACCGGGAACTGGTCTTGGCCTTATTTAATAAGTCTCTCCACCGGTATCCGTTCCTTATCCGAGACTTGTTAAATTGTCCATAATAATTTGTTTTTCCGGGCAAGGTTATTAGCCTTGCGCCAACCGTTGTTATTCGCAAGGCCGTAAGTTCACCGTATATGCGGATCATAAGCCATTAAAGAAAGTATTTAACGTAGAATACCCCACGTCATGGTTACCCAGATTTCATCACAAGTTATCGGAGTTTGATGACCAAACCCGATAAATACGAGGGTGAATCAAATATAAACTGTAATTTCTTTGAATAATGTTACATATTAACATTACTATCAAGATTTTTCAAAATAGTCTCCTGGGTGATCTACACACGTTTGCCACCGGTCCGGAAGCTTTAATATCCCTTGTTCGTAGAAAGATTTAGGGCGAGTTGTTAGCCAATTGCGCACCTGCTCCTCGACTTCTTCATTACTTTGGAATTTTTTTCTCTAAGTGATTCCTTCAAGGGTGCGAACAAAAAATAGTCAGAGGAAGACAAGTCTTGGCTATAAGGAGGGTGTTCGAGGGTTTCCCAGCCCATTTCTTCCAATGTATCCCTCGTCATGGATGCAGTGTTACGCCTGGGGTTGTCATGAAGAAGGATGATATCTCGAATGGGCATACCTCGTCTTTTGTTTCAATATGCGGCTTTTATCGTCTGTAACAATTGACAGTAGTAAGCTACATTCACTGTTCGTTGTTCGTGAAAATCAATCGATAAAACTCATTAAAACTCGCTTTGAGTCGAAAAAAAAATCGTTGCTAAAACTTTTCCGGGTGAGAGGCGGGTTTTGGTTTTCACTGGGCAGCCTTCATCCTTCCTTTGCCACTCCCTACATGCCATTTTCGTCTCGGGTGTATAATGATGTGTCCACGTCTCATCACATGTGACGATACGCTTCAAAATATCCTCCCCGTCTTGTCGAAATCGATCTAAAAGTCTTCTACTGATATCCGACCTGACCTGGAGGGCACGGATTTTGTCATCAGCACGACTTGTACTTGGGCGTCAATCATGACCTTCGTTTTCTATACGTTGTCGCCCACTTTTAAATTATCTGGTCCACGTATACACATGACTCTGAGACAGTGTATCATAACCAAACTTTGCCCTTTATCGAGAAAAAACGTCCGATGGTTTAACGCCCTCATTTGTTAAAAATTGTATAATAATACGTTGCGCAACAGACGTATGTACATCTTGCTCACTCGTGGCTGTACTGACTACAAAGTCGAGCGAGACCGCTAGTTAAGCCGATTCCCTTACTCTTCATAAACCAAACAACAACCACGCATAAGATTATCTAGCTCGCAAGTTATTGATAAGCAGAAACAGAAAATTACCGAAAATAATTGATTCACCATCGTACAATACCAATGCCGGTGTCTTAAGTCGCATTCCGAAAAATTGTGATGAGACTACCACACTACAAGGGTGCAATCTTGTAACACGCGCCCAAGCTAAGCAACTAAGGGAAGCGAAGGAACCCATGGAAGTCGAAAGGACGACAAGTCGTCTCTTCACCAGGATCACATTCCTTCCTGAATGGAACAAGGAATGGAGATAACAAACCCCGAGGAAATCCAGTTCTTACTTCGGGGTTACCACGATCCTCCTTTGGGTGGACACCAAGGAGTGACAAAAACATATATAAAATACGTAGGAACTATTGGTGGAAGAACATGATGCGCGACATATAGCAATACATTAAAGTATGTAAAACATGTCAAACCTTGAAATCTTCACCGAACCTACGTATGCCCATGGTAATAACCGCCAATGCAAAGAGACCCTTCGAGAAAGTATATCTAGATATAGTACGTCCTCTTGAGCGAAATCCAGCAGGCAATGAATATATACTCACGTTTCAAGACAATTTGTCTAAGTATATAGTTTGCTGCTCCTCAATAGTATACTGGTTAGTATACCCGCCTGTCACGCGGGAGACCGGGGTTCGATTCCTCGTCGGGGAGCCTCCGGCGCAAGACTAATGACCTTGCCCGGAAAAAAAAAATCATTATGCAAAATTTAACAAGTCTCAGGACTTGCTAAATAAGGCCAAGACCGGTTCCAGGTTGTAGTGCCGATGATGATGATGATGATGATGATATAGTTTGCTACGTTTTACCTAATGCGGATGCAGAAACGGTGTCCACGGTCTTCTTTTACCAAATAGTTGCTCGGTATGGTGCTCCGAAGCAACTGGTTACCGATCAGGGAAGCAACGTCCTAAGCAGCTTCTTTAAAAGCATGTGCAAGCTGCTTCATATCAAGAAACTTCAGACCTCGGCGTACCATCCACAATCGAATGCAGCTCTGGAACAACTCCATCGTCCACTCGTAGAATACCTAGGCAGTATTGTGGATGGAAATTCTTAGTCATGGGATCAATACCTGAGAACGGCAACATTCGCGTATAACACCAACCTGCACGGAGGTGTTATAGTTTATGTCAACAATTTAATTTAAATACATATGTAGTAAATAATTTTTAGTTAAGGTAAGTTTAAGAGGACTTACTTGCGTGACCGTTGAGCGGTCGTTTTGTGTTGGTGTTGATTGTAGACGGCGGCTGTTATTCGGCGTCAAGGTGCAGGGGGCGTTGAAGGGCTGCTCCCCTCTTCAGCTTCAGTCCAGTCCGTTGTGGATGTTCACACTGTTCAATCGTCGCCTTGCTGATTGTCGATGGGATTTTCAATAGAGCTGCAGTTTTTTGTGTTTATTTTGCGGGCGTCTTTCCGTTGTCAATTTGTGAACTTCGTCGTTTAACGTCGAATGAATCTAAATTTGTTTTCGCCGTTGACGTTTTATTATTTTATTCGGCGCCAACGCCGTTTTATTATTATTTTCTGTACCAAGTAAAATTTGCACATAGTAGCTTATGCAAATTAGCTACTTGGCGAGTTGTTCTCCTTTTAACGGTAGATAGGGGATTTGTGGACGTTAGGGGGGACCTGGACGCGAGGTATGTCCGTAACGAAGGTACCAAGCTTACGCTCAAAGATTGCCTCCCTGAACCTACCCCGGAGGTACCCACTACTATAAAACATCCTTCGAAACCGGTATACAACCGTGAGAACTACCACAAGCTATTGAAGCACAAACTTCAACATACGTATGAAATAGCAAGGCATAACCTATTGATTTCCAAAACGAAATCCAAAGGGTCCTGTGACTGTACAGTACGCGCTTTTACGTTCCATGTGGGTGACAGGGTTCTGACACGGAACGCGCAAAAACAAGGGAAATTAGCTCCCATATGGAGGGATCCCTATAATGTAGTGACGATAGAAGGCCTTCTAAATGCATTAGTCAAAATAGGGAAAAGGAATGTGGTGGTGCACAACGATTGGTTGAAACCCTATTATAAATACCGGGAATTCCCTGGAGGTAAATCCCGTGATAATAGGCTCTAAAATTGAATTAGTAGAAACCAGAAAAGAACTTGGTATATTAGGAGCGTATTTGAAGACATTAGAGCGATGCCAATGACTCACTCAAGAGTTCATTCCTCTTCAAAGAATATAACTCCATTTTTATGAGGGGGCGAGTGTTTGTTGCGTGGTCAATAAAACAAATAATAATAATGATATAACATAAAAAGTATTGAACAAACAGCGCTGAACAAATAAAAAAAAGTACAGTATAAATACAAATTAAAAAAGGAGTCGGCGAAAATAAATTAAAAATAAATAAAAAAATATTATATATAAAAATAGGATTATTAATCGTTAAACTATCAGAGCAAACGAACAAACAAAACTAAAAATCGAATTAAATGTTCAATGAAAGGTGATGTTCAAATCAAATAATTAAGAAACGAAGACAAAAAAAGGAGAAAAATAAATACAGAGAAATTACATAATTATAATTAAATCGAGAAAGAAGAAATTTGGTCCGGAAATAGAACAAATGAATCTATAACAATCTATAGCGTTTGGAATGATAATGAAGAGCGTGTGATTCGAACTGACGCTATGACAGTTAGAATCACCAAAAATTGAACCAAAGCGCAACCCATCAGGCCAACGTGTGTAAGAATTCGATTTCTAAACTCAAGTACATTCGACTGATGTGGATTTGTTATGTTATCGCTATGGTATACGGCTCTGATGCATTTTCTTATTCCAGTTTCGTTCGCCATTCTTCACTATTTGCTTGTGTATCGTGTGTGTATCTGTTAGAAACGCCACCCCACTCCCCCCTCAGTAACTTTGTTACGATCAGCTTTGTGTGCGAACGACGGAGCGAGGAACGAGCTAGCGAGAGATCGTCAGAGCAGGCGAGTGTGTCGGTGCTCTATGCGAAAGTCGTGATCGTGAGATGAAGAGCTGTTTTACTACGGGAAAGTGTGTGCTGTGTGTACACAGATCACGTCGTAGTCACCAATTATAGCATTTGGGGATGATCGTGAAGAACGTGTGATTCGAACTGACGCTACGACAGTTAGATTCACCAAAAATTTAACCAAAGCGCAACCCATCAGGCCACTGCCGTGTGTACGAATTCGATTTCCAAACTCAAGTACATTCGACTGATGTGGATTTGTTATGTTATCGCCATGGTATACGGCTCTGATGCATTTTCTTATTCATTTTCGTTCGCCATTCTTCACTATTTGCTTGTGTATCGTGTGTATATCTGTTAGAAACGCCACCCTACTCCCTCCTCAGTAACTTTGTTACGATCAGCTTTGTGTGCGAACGACGGAGCGAGGAACGAGCGAGCGCGAGATCGTCGGAGCAGGCGAGTGTGTCGGTGCTCTATGCGAAAGTCGTGATCGTGAGATGAAGAGCTGTTTTACTACGGCTGTGTGTACACAGATCACGTCATAGTCACCAATTATAGCATTTGGGGATGATAGTGAAGAACTTGTGATTCGAACTGACGCTACGACAGTTAGATTCACCAAAAATTTAACGAAAGCGCAACCCATCAGCCCACTGCCGTGTGTACGAATTCGATTTCTTAACTCAAGTAGATTCGACTGATGTGGATTTGTTGTGTTATCGCTATGGTATACGGCTCTGATGCATTTTCTTATTAGATTTTCGTTCGGTGTTCTTTACTATTTGCTTGTGTATTGTGTGTGTATCTGTTAGAAACGCCCCAGATCGAAGCAAGATTAGACGTAAAGATGTAAAGAAGGGAAGAAAAAAAGGAAATAGGTGCTCATAAAGTTGCTTTCATCACCGACAACTAATAGTTACAATTGAACTCCAAAACTATGAGTACCTCTTTTGCTTTTTATATTTTATCATTACTAGTTTTGTGTTCAACAACAGAGAGTGACGCGTCGTTAACAGTTTCGATTACTCATGTTTTGTAATTAGTTTACAATTTGCTAATACGAAAGTGTATAACAAATGTCTCAATGACATCTTGGTTCAAGTCCATCCTAGCATATACAGTTTTTTGTCGCCAGGAGAAAATTTTTTTAAACAATAGATTGACGTAATATTTTTTTTCTGTTTTTTTTTTTAAGGGAACCAATGTTAATTAACTGTGATTCTACACAAAAATAAAATATCTATCCACATAATAAAATATTTTAGTATAGCATGCTGTCAATTACATGGTAATCCGTTCCTGACAATGGATAAGTGCTGTAGTTGGTCCTCAATCAGGAACACTGATGATGTTGATTACAACCTAATTACAACCTTCGACCACATAATTCCAAAAGTAACACTTGCTGTTTTTTACCTGTTAGCTGTGGAAAGAATATAATTCCTTATAAAATAATTCACAAATGAAAGTGATTGTCAATGCGATATGCACAATTGCCACTTCGAAATTTGGTTTTGTTGTGATTTAATATTCTTTTTATTTACCAGATTTCCACTGGGGTCCGGGAGTCATGACGATTTAATGACGAAGTCACGGGATAGCTGTGATAACAATTCCTACTAATCATTAGAATCACATTCACATTTACCTCGCACACATAAAAGTATAGAGTAATGAGATAATGACATATGCCAGTCGGTGCTAATAAATTTACATATACCAACTGTGTGTCCTCTTTTCTATCTCCAATAAAACAATGATAATTTAATATTAAAATGTCAGTCGCACATGCAATACAAATATACCTAATGTTGAAAAAGCCAGAATTGAAAAGCTACAGGTATAGTACAACCATCAATAGTGGAATAATATAATCTAAGGAATCCTCATTTTTGTTGTTTCATATTGAACTTTGTATAAGAGTTTTGATATGTAATGCAATAAGAAGTGATTCGATTTCTAGTTCTCAACTTTTCTGTTTCAGATTTAACATATACATTTATGTATGCAATAGACACAATATTATATCATTTTATTATCCATTCTATATAGAATTTTTCAGCGCTCCTATGTTTGAGGAGTGTTGGCGAAGATACTGTGGGGGTTCCACCAAACCCCATGGCCCACTTACCTTACAATGCAATCGCATTGGCACCTGAAAATATTTCCTTTTCCAAGGACATTAATGCATAAAAGCATTACATAAAATTCCTAAACAGAATTGCACCTACAAGAGCATTCATAGTCGAATGCATCACTAGAATTCGCAGGAAAACTATTCCGGCACCATTGCTTGCCAAGCAAATCTCCCTACACGAATTCCTGTAAACAAAAGGATTTGAATTACATACAAAATAACCTTCAGCAGGGGCCATAAACATTGCGCTGTCTATTCTTCAGCTTCGCCATGTGTATGATAAATTCTCTTAGCGGACACATTGGGCGGCGATATTTTTCTCCCACCAATAATATACCAGCGGCTGCATTCAGTTAGCGCAATCGACCCTGAAATCCCTAAAAACAGTCCTTTAACGTGCATATGCACCATAGATTCCCGGCTATTAGGCACCCATGTTCCACCAATGCAATTCCGCCGTATATGTGCATACCACATGTCCCTGGCATTTCCACAGCTCTTTGATCATCGGACAAAAGCGAATACTCGCATCCTACCCTAGAGTCATAAAACGAATTTCTTCGCAGGTAATCATGTATACGATCCTTTTAGCATCTAATGAGTGGCTGCTATTTAGACAGCCGACCCTCATTACCGAAAGATGCTGTAGGTCGTTTCACCATTGTTCCTTTTTTTCTCGTTTCAGGCAAAACGCATCGATGAACACGGCGATGTGTACGAACACACACATACAACACCGCGTACCTGAGATCGCTTCCCATTGGTCACTGGTCAAAGGAAATTTCATTTCCTTTTCACCACACCACCAAACTCACCCCAAAACGAGGATTGAGTCCCGGGAGTCCTTTACCATCCGCAGGCCAGCACGGTCATGCCACTCCCGCACTCCGTCACGGCGGAGTTGCGCATGTATATAACGGAGTCGTTATTCAACCATCGAGTTGGCCGGGTCGTCACCCTCCACCGTACCTCGCGATGATACGGTGGTACACAATAAGTCGCGTTTCAACCCCCAATGTAAAAGTCAAGTTCCTATCTCGTGAGTCGACAGAGTGAACAATAGTTTGGATGTAGTTTAAAATGTGTTCTGCCATATAATGTAGTGTTGCGTTTTGTAAATTATCAAATCAGTGTCCTTACAACTAATATAGCGGCATATCAACAAGACCAATGGTTTAATTAAAATAATAAAATTAGAGGACTAGCTAAACCAGTGCTTCATTGCAATTTTTGTCGACGTTTCCGTTCGTAGTTTCGTTTGTGCTTTTCTTCCGGTGCGTCCGTTTTATCCTAGCTGTTTTTACCCTATTATTCTTCTGGTTCAATGTTTTACGCGGCAAACAAATCATGATGGGGATAGGAGTTAACCAGTGCCAATGTTGGCACATATACATTATCCCCACAATACTACTTTTAATATAGTCCCACAAATTAGATAATCCTGCCTGCCAGTTGGCACACCCTCAGGTAAAACAACATAGCGTTAGAACTTTTCAAGCCGCAATATTTTTTGTCCACTCCATAGGTGTTATAACTGCAAGTTTTCCACGCCGATATCACACTATCATCCACCTCCAGCAGTCACTAATAACCGCTAATGTCCCATTTTCATTTTTGTCAGAAAATAGCAGTGGGCTTCAACTCTTGACCACATCCTACACCAAAGACTTACATTTGAATTAAACTCTAGAGCAAGGGTAGCCAAACCCGCATCCGTAAGCGATATTTAACAAACATTACAAATTCTTGCACCCTCAGTGTTCATTAAAAGCTTGAATTGCGTTCTTGCTTCCAAAAAGATTGGCGACTCCTGCTCTAGAGCCTTCTTCTGTTCGTCGCGGTCTGTTCAAAATTTCATCATTCTGCATTCCGTTTCCAAAGCCATCGGCCAGGGGTTATGCTATTCAATCGTCGCAGTCTAGCCCGTGCTTCCACCCTTTCTCTTATCTTAGTCCCAGTGGTCGAACATATTGCAGTCGGTAACACGCACTATTTGTTAGCGACCATTGATTCATTAAAGATCCTTCACCTACCATCTCAATTTGAGCACCGTGGGTATCTCTAATGGCTTCGACTCTAAGTTCATCGATTGGCGTCCTGCGGCTTCCTGGTTAATTGGATTTCATTTGTGTATTGATTCCAAGTCAAGGACAAAGGAATAGCAAATACGCAGTGTTGTGAATGTCGACGAAACGACATACCTGTAACCACAAGTTGCCAATGACAGAACTGTTTTAATTGTTGCTGCAATTTTCAGCAATTTGATATCTTATTCTACATTCAACGTTTTTATCGTCGAATCTGCTTACGTGGCGGCGAGGGATGCGCTCGGGAGGACCATAACCATAGCGTAAATTGTGACATGTAGTTCTTACAAAATCATTATCTGGCAGAACAGCGTTGAATGATTGTAAATGTCAACTAATAATTGACACGTGGCACTCTTCTGACAATCGACAGCGATCTGCTTTCAAGTACATAAACTCGAAATCTGTCACCAACTGTATCGCCGTGTTGTATTCCAGAATACTACCCTTATTAAATTTAACACTGAATCTCCTAACACATCCTTAAAAACTTCACTTAACATATATTACATTCTCACTTAATACATACCATTCATAAACATTCACAATATTACCAGTTACAGCACACTTAATAACCTGCACCTTTTTATTTATTGAAAACATAGCAACTTGGATTTTCGTCCGAATTGAATGTGAAAAGTCACAGAAGAAAAAACAAAAAAGAAAAATTCAGTTCAAAAAGTGCAGTTGAGATTGGAAGTTAGTAGAGTTTAGTTCTGGCTGTTGGAAGAAGAAGTTTAGTTTGAGAGTTCTAGTTGGAGATTACAGTCGAAGAATTGTTTGAGTTAGCAATTGAATTGTAAGTTTTAGTGTGAGTTTTGTTATAAAAAAAAAAAAAAGGAGAAGCTGTAATAAAAATAAACAAAGTAACACACAATAAAAGAAAAGAAACTATAGAAACCGCCCACATAAGCAAACGATTTTTCAATTCAAAAACGGACAACTTTATATCAAGAATTGAAATCAAACAAAACATGAATTGATGAAAGAAGATTAAATAAAGGAATACTAAAAGGTCCCCGCTCTTCCCTCATCCGAGGAAGCACGGCGCCGGACCTCAACACTGGTGGCAGCGGTGGGATACAACCAAAGGATCCCAAATAAAAAGAAGAAAATAAGAAGAAAAAAAAAACAAGAAAAAAAAAAATTTTTTAAACAAAACAAAATTTAAAACAACAAAAAAAAATGTTTATAAGAAGAAGAAAAAAGTAAACATAAAACAACGAAAAACAAAGTAAACAAAAAATTTAAAACAAAAAAAAATTTAAAGTGAACACAAGAGAAATAACCAAATAAGAAGAAGAAAAAAAAATTTTTCAAGAAAAAAAAAAACCCGACAAAACTACGAAAAAAAAAAACATAAAACAACGAAGAAAAAAAACATAAAACAACGAAAAAAAAATCCAGCAAAAGACCAGGATATTCAACTTCTAGGGCGTGAAGTCTGCCTGGCAAGAATAACAAAATAATATAAAATAAAGAAAGGAACACAAAGAGGAACTCTACGACACAACAAAGAAGAAAAAAAGGGACAACAATAAGAAATTCAACAAGACTTCTATCAACATCTAGAGTAGTAAGAAATTTTTTCAATATTTTGTTTTTTCTCTCTAAATTTTTTAGGAATATTCTTCTACTTGGAAGCTTTCCTTTTTACTAACATACATTTTTTTCGATAGAAATCTCTATCTATATTCTTTGAAAATTCTCTTTTCAGTTTTTTTTCGACGACATTTCCGTTTCTTTTCCTTCTCGTCGAAAATTTTCTTTCTTTTCAGTTTTGGGTCCAAACCATATCGTTTCCATATATATATATTGAATAATAACATAAAGGCCATTTTTTCATAAACCATATTTTTAAGAATTGATAACAAATTTTCGCCATACATTATTTTAAATTTTCAATATTACGAGCCCATATTACACGAGACAGGCGGCTAGGCAGGGGGAAGAACAATTCCACTATCAACAGATACTCAGTAAAACCCCTGAAATGGCTCTGTCTGTCGGAATTTCTGATGTTTTCAGAATCGTCCCTACCTTTGACGGGAAACCCTGCGACTTAGGTAAATTTATTTCCGGGGGAGACGTTTTATTTAGATCCATAAAGAAGGCAGACCCGGATATATACGAGACGTTTTTAGAGCTAGTCAAAAATAGACTAGAGGGTCATGCTTACGATCTGATTAGGTATAGCCAAATCGCAAAGTGGGAGGATTTAAAAGAAAAATTAGAATCGGAATATAAAGAGGAGCAATCTCGGTCGACGGCACACAATGAGTTGATTTCTCTGAAACAACGCTACAGAGAAACCGTTCGGGAATACGGCGATAGAGTCGCGAATGCTCTAAGGACTCTAAACTCTGCCACGTGTGAAATAACAGCAGACGCGGTGGTTAGGGAATTCTTAATGGAAGAAAACAAAAAATTGGCCGTACAAACATTTGAAGATGGACTAATGAACGAACAGCTAAAGATACTCGCTAAAGTCCATGGGGGAAATAATTTAAAACACTCGATTGCACATGTAGTATCACATGGTGCTCGAATGGACAACTCTCCCAGGTCATATCAATGTAACGAAAAACCTACATTCAATAGTATAGTCTGCCAAACCTGTGGTAAGCCAGGGCATACACAGGACACATGTTATCGTAACATGCAGTCCAACTATTTTCCGAATAGACAACCCATAAAAAGGGAATATAACATTTTTTGCAATTTCTGTGGACGGAATAATCACACAGAGAACGAGTGTAGATACAAGATATCTAGGAATGGAGCGCCTTCAACAAATTACCAACAAGGTACAACAACGCGTAACCCATTCCGAAACAATCCTACAAACTCTGAAAATCGTTTTGGTGAGAATTCTAGGAGCACCAATAGACAAAACGATAGACAAAATGTTCACTTTTCTCGGGTGCAAGAGTCGGAAAACGAGGCCTGACGCCAGCCAAAATTTATGGAAGACAGACCAAAGTTTTCTATTTACAGCATTAGATCTTTGGAAATAGATAACGACCATTTTAATGAAGCTCCTAGCCAAATTTACCCTGAGCCCACATACTCCTATAAACCAAGCCATATAAACGAAGATAACCCTGTCCCTAATATAAAGACTCCGATTCATACTCCCATTCTGGAAAACAATTCAGCAACACAGACTGAAAATCCGAAATTTTCAGCAGTATTAAAGACTGAAATCGCTAATATCTCAGATATCCCTATTGACAACGCAGACACTTCAGCAACCAAGACTGAAAACTCAGCAGTATTAAAGACTGAAAATTCGGATCCTGCAGAAAATATACAAACAGAAACCCCTAATATTCCGGCTATCCCAATAGACAACCACGGCACTTCAGCAACAAAGACTGAAAATTCAGCAGTGTTAAAGACTGAAGACCCAATAGTTGCAATAAAATTCGAAACCCAAGTCAGTTCAGCAGCTAATACTGATGAACAAATCTTTTCAGCAGCAAAGACTGACGGATTAAATGTTTCTACAGCAGATATAACTGAAGAAATAGTTCAAACAGCAAATAGGACTGGGAACCAAGATGTTCTAACAGCTAATAAGTCTGAAGAACTATTCGAATCAGTAAATGAGACTGAGAAACTAAACGATCCATCAGCAGTGAGTAAGACTGAAAAGGTAGACGTTCCGACAGCAGTTAAAGCTATGGACAATGACAACACTAAGCCGAAAACAATAAATATTTTAAACAACGAAAACAAACACAAACACTTACTCAAACACGAAATAATAAAAAATGAAAATAATAATTTAACTAAAATAGGTATTGTAAAGAGTAACTATATAAATACATTACAAGTCTTTTTTTTCAACAATAAAAATTTATTCCAATGCAAAATACAAAAAAATAAAAGGTTACACCGTCATTTAAATTATTTAAGATCATTTTTCAAGAAGATTTTTGGTAATAATCATCTCTATTCAATCATCATAGTAATAGGCCCAGAAAGGTTTTGGAAACTTTTCCATAAATTTAATGAAAAGATAAACACATAACAAATGGCCTTTGTTTTATTATTCAATATATATGAAATAATCTAACAATTGTAGGAAATGACGGAAATGGAAAAAAAAAAAAAAAAAAAAAAAAAAAAGTTAATGAGGGGGGCGAAAGAAAGAAAATTTTAGAGGTAATATATATTGGAAATTTTAGAATTAATATATATTCGAACGGAAAAGGAAAGAAAGAAAATTTTATTAGTAATATATATATTAGAAATTTTGGAATTAATATATATACGGAAATGAGAATTTTGAAACAATAATATTAATATTATATATTTAATATAATAAGTAATAATGATTTTTAGATAAGAAAAGAAAAGGTTCCAAGGAGAAATATTTAAATTTAGTTAATATATAATGTAAATAGACTATTTGGACTATTTTTCTAGTGTTAAGTCCTTTTTGAGTATTGGAAAAATTTAGTTAATATATAATGTAAATAGATTATTTTTCTAGTATTAAGAACTTTTTGATTATTGTAACCTTTGATGAAAGATTAATTTTGAAAACCTTTGTAATGTAATTGAACGAAAATCCAAGTTTTTAATTAATCTTAATTTAATATATAGTTACTAGAAAATTATTCTCTTCAAGGATAATTTTCTTTCTCGAAGAAGGGTGGGATGTTGTATTCCAGAATACTACCCTTATTAAATTTAACACTGAATCTCCTAACACATCCTTAAAAACTTCACTTAACATATATTACATTCTCACTTAATACATACCATTCATAAACATTCACAATATTACCAGTTACAGCACACTTAATAACCTGCACCTTTTGATTTATTGAAAACATAGCAACTTGGATTTTCGTTCAAATGAATTGTTGTTAAAAGTCAGAGAAAAAAAAATAGAATAGAGGAAGTTCAGAGGAGATTTGGAAGTGAGGACTGTCAAAGAAAAATTTATTGATAGCTGTGAACACAATTTCCGTTGATTTTTTATTAATTCAAATATACATTGACAAGTCGATGATTTCAAATCGATGGTTCTGTCTATAACGAATTTTTGGATATCGGTGATAGAGGAATGTCTAATACCGAAAAGAAAGGTTTTACAAAATTAAGCAATTAAAAATAAAAGGTCCCCGCTCTTCCCTCAACCGAGGAAGCACGGCGACGGACCTCAACAGCCGAGTGTACCGTCATCACATGCATAATGCTCATTGTGGTCCTGCGATGCACTCTGAAGGCTGACATCAAAAATTGTCAGTCATTGACAGACAGAAATAGTCAAGTCAATTTTGATTGCGTCAGGCATCAATTGATATTATATGACGAAGACGATGAATACTGATATTTGACGACAATACTGTGACTCATGATAAAATGTTGATGAGGGTATACGCTTAGGGTGTTTGTGTCTCTACGAAATTGAGGAATTTGACTTCCATTTGATGTCCAGTTTTGATTGAATGCTTTCTAAAATTTTTACGTTTATTAAAATTTCTCTTACCGCATTATTTGGCGATGAAAGTCTATAGGTGTTTAAAAACATGGATTTACCGTTTGTAACACGATCAATATCAATTTTTTTTCTAAAACCAGCTTTTCCTTCCATCAAAGTCAAAGAAAGTGGTTTCCTGATGAGTTGTTGTAGTTTTTAACTATAGAAACCTCTGATATTTCAGTCCATTTCAAATACAAACTTTATGCCATTTAGACCTTGGCTCTTCAACTTCTGATACCTTCAGTCCATTGGACCTTCAGTCATTCGGACCTTCAGTTATTTGTACCTTCAGTCCTTTGCACGTTCAGACCTTTGGACGTTCAGTCCTTTGGACCTTCAGTCCTATGGACGTTCAGTCCTTTGGACGTTCAGTCCTATGAACCTGCGCTCCCTTAGACTTTCACACGTTTTGATCCTCAATTTTTTGGCTCGGCAATCCGTTACCCCTTCAGTCCTTTGGCTCCTCAGTCCTTTGACCATTCAGTCCTTTAGCCCTCCAGTCCTTTGGCCCTTCAGTCCTTTGGCCCTTCAGTCTTTTGGCACCTCAGTCCTTTCGCCCTTCAGTCCCTTGGCGCGCCAGTCCTTTGGCCATTCAGTCTTTTGGCACCTCAGTCCGTTGGCCCTTCAATCCATTGATCCTTCGACCTTCCTGTCCTTTAAAAGTCTTGTGTTTTGTATCTTAAGTCTCATGAATTGTTAATCCTTTACACCTCCGGTCCGTTGGACATATATTTCTTGAGACCTCCAGTCCTTAGAACCCCCATCTTTTGTCGTGTCAGTCCTTTAAATCACCATTCCTTTAGAAACTCCGTTTTTTCTGCCTTTCGCCTTTGGAGATTTCAGTGCATTGCGCCTTCACTACTCTGTCCTCGCCTTTTTGCGCATTTAATCTTTTGTAGTTTCAATCCTTTATACCTTCTAACGACCTTAAGTCCAATGGACATATATTCCTTTGTCGTTTACTATCTATGAACTAAAACGCCTTGGAAATGACTACTGATCTCTATTGGTTTACATACCTAGCTAATACATGTGACTGTCTTTTATATACACTTATTGGAGAACTTGTATCGGTTAGCTAGCTCCTAAAAATTTGAAGAGTAAAAAATTGTTCTTGAAGCACTTACTGTTGTTAAAATCTCAAAATAGTCTTCTGCCAATTTAATGAATTTCCTGCGTTACGGACAGCAATTCGCAACTTGAGCATTTAGTTCCGCAGTTCTCCTAAAAATTTAATGCTTATATCTCACGATTTGCCGTTAGGGAGCTTTGGTACCAAATGATGAAACTAGATGGATAGCTGACTCATCAACAGCCACTCCTATAGCTATTTCCTTATCCAGTTCTCAATCCTTAACTGCACCAGCTCTTGGTCGTATAGCTTTCAGTTTACTTGCAGTTTCAAAATATTTATGTTGGGAGGAAGATCCTATACAAGCTCTCGGTGCTTCACTAGTCAAGTGCCACACTTTTACGTAGCTATAAATCTGCCGCCCCAAAACACCCCCCCCCCCGCTTCAGCATTTATATGATTCGCACAATGAGAAAGCTCTATGTGTTGATTAATGTGTGCTTATTCAGCAATATATATACTCAATAATGTCTTTACTCCAATATCCCTTTAAAAATAAATAAAATCTGAGATGCAGAGCAGACGAATCATAAAATCCAGATCCCAGACTTGGAAAAACTGTATGATGGTACAAAACGTTAGTACAAATAATCCTACTCACAGGATATGCAATTAAGTAGAAACGAAACTATAGTGTAGTGAATGATAATCATAAGTTACCTACGAAAAGCGATACGCCCCTTCAATGTAATAAACAAATGCTGACAGTCAATCAGGAATCGTTGGGTAAACATTGGATCAATTTGCACTAAACAAAGAATGCGTTGCAATGCCCGTATCATAAAAGATGGTTAAATTACATTTGTATATAGTGTGCGCTTATTAAAAGGAACCATAAGCAAAGGATAGACAAAATTGAAAATGTATCTATCGATCTCCACGATCGAAACGAAGAAGAGTTCTTATTTAACCCTTGAACAAGACGGACACATGATATAAGGAGTTGCACCTCCCCCGTCGTCAGGAACAAATATAAATTAGATGCCGTTCACGCTTTCAACGTAGTAGAAGTACAATCGAACTTTAATTGTCTTCCTGAATCAATGTAAAATCAAACATTTACAGAGTCGGTCATACACAGTTAACAGAAACGATTACCTTAATTAGTTAAAGTAGTTTCAAAAGGTCGGATTTGTGTGTTTGTGAAAGACAGTATGGGGTATTTGCCGTCGTGATTAATTAAAACAACTTGATTAAATAGACAAAATTGTCTTTCAATATTACGGTCGTGTATTAGGGGGGTTCCTTGTTACCACAGGTAACGAATACACGGTGCGTGTTTGTGGTGCGACATGTCGAACTACTGAGTGGAATACATGAGTTATTATAATAATAATTTAAGGAGAATATTTAAGTGCGCTCATAATTAACGATGCGTTATACTGAAACGTTTTAATTAGTGTAAATAGAAGCTTAATTTAATGAAAGTGTGGTTGTAGTGTGTGTGGTGACTACTGTGTAATAGTTTTACTAGTGCCTTCCACTAAATTGTTTGCGGATTTCCGCATCTACCATCGTTTTTGTGGCTCTACTGTTATCAAAGTTATTTAATTGTAGTCAGGTGAAGAATCTGGAGTTGGAGGAGATTTAGGACAAATATAGGCTGTAATGTCATTAAAACAGAAAATTGCCTACAGATTTTTTTTAAACATCTACCTCGCAGAGAAAAAGGATTAACGAAAATCTACCTGAAATTCAGTACGTATCCGATAGTTCAACGAGTGTTGTATAATTGCGTAGGTGTAAACAGAAAATGGTTGGCTTCTCTGTGTAACAGATGTGGACTGTTTTGCACGAAAACAAAACAGTGGTTCAATGGCCTTCGGCAACAGCAAATACTTAATTATGTATATGCGTTTTTTAGCTCACAGGTGTATAGAATCCTGTCAATTTTCCAACATTCGAGAAAAGTACCCAAAGAAAATAAATGTATTAATTTCAAACCTGCCTGTTTCAGAAAACGTAGGCAAAAAACATGGTTTCAAATAATCAGACTAGTAAGTTTGACTGCTCACGCTACCATTCCGACGTACAGATAATGGGTTTCAGTTAACTTTTTGGCTGAATAACCCAGAGGCAGTAATCAGAATAAATGAAGAGTGACAGCAGGACGAGTTTACAACTACAAATTTAGGAAAAAATCGTGAGCGAAACTTTTGCTATAACTCTAATTAAAATTGAAAACTAAATTCAAATTTACTGACGGGAGGTTTCATGTGTAGGGAGATATGTGTCATTGCGGTCAGGTTCAGTATTCTCCATCGGTATTTTCTTGTTTATTAGTATTTTCCCAGCGGTTACATCAGGGTGCCTTGTTTTTTAAAAGTAATGTGGGATCACCTATTTCACAGATTGGAAAAAAGGCAGGTGTAGCATTCTTCACTGAATACTTGCGAGTATTCTACGATCCATATATGAGTTGATGAGTGAACATGAAAATGAAGATGTGTTTTAACAGAAATGGGTAGGGTATAAAAGCTATGGTGCATTAGTCTCCTTGGAAAAGGGCCTCAATCTCAGGTGGCAACACAGTCGAAAAGTAGAAGCAGTAAAATATTAGCAGAGAGTCAAATATTATTGGCAATAAACACCTGAGAATAAAAACATAATCTCAGCTTTATTCCTAAATGTAACGACAAGTTCCCCAGGGTTCTGATTGCGAAATGGTAATAGGACACAAGCCACCCATATTACAGAAGAAGCTGATTTACTTCCAGCTAACACGCTTTTTACACAACACGTGACATCGAATCGCTCTTTCGTTTTATTAAACACAAATAACATTGACATGGAATGGCTTTTGAGGTGCCCGGGATGATGAAGTAGGTGGGGTGTTGGGGCTGCAACCGCTCAAGGAATATTTAGGTTAAGGCAACTGGTCACATTCATACAGTTCTAATGTAGTGAATGAGGAGTGATAAAATGTCACAATCAATCGTCAAATAAAATCTAGATGGTCGTTAACCATTGTTTTTGGTTTCAATGTCCGCGTGGGTGGAAAGTATTGGCTAATCGGGCAAGAAAAATATAATCAATTTATCGCTCGCTACCTAGACATATGATACCGCCGACACGACCTCAGAGTGAACCGACATATTTGGACATAAGAAGTCGATTGGTGTATTACATGGAGGCAAACTGCGTGTTTTATGGACCAACAACTTTGCTCATTAAGAGAGAGCTGGAAGGGAATTCGTATCCTGAATTGCTTTCTCACCTCATAGTGGTCGCCATCAAATAAATAAATGTAAGATATTGAGTAAGGAGTTCTTATTAACGATGTTGATATTGTTTTCTTTGATACATTGTGTGCGGATCACTTGAGATGTTCGGATTATTATTATAATATTATTTATTGGCCTATAGCACCCAAGAGTCCATGACCTCACTAATCTGTCGTTCACATAGTTTCAAATTTTGAAAAAAAAACTTATATAATGCTGTTGACCATGGAATTTAGTTGATGAGTTGAATTACGATGCAAATTCAACTGTTTGCTATTCCAGACGTAATCGAATTTATTTAAAAGTGATACTGAAGTTTACTCTCTTATGATATACTATTTATGATATATATACCGCATTTCTCTCTTATGATATATATACCACATTTTATTTGTACGAATTTCAGATATGAAATGGCGACCATATTCGGTCGAGAAGGAGCTAGCCATTGTTATGTAATGCAATCCTTACTCTTATGGCAATTACTCCGAAAAGAGGAGAATTGATTTACCTTCAATTGGTTTGGGTATGTTATATTCATTCTGCCAAATGCCTTAGAAGCCCAAGAATAAGTAGAGTGGACAATATTAAAACAATAATAACAGTTTTAAAATTATGAAAACGTTAATGTAAGTGTACAAATTATTGCCAAACGCGTCAATAGCACAGTATTGGGCAACAACCAACGGGTCAGTTTCGAAATTGCTCCATGTGCATCGGATATGAGTATCCATTTGTATTTTTAACTATCATTTCGCTCAATAAATAAATATACAATCTCTAATAACCCTAGAGATCCCCAATTGCGCGTGTTTTTAAGTGTCTATCGGTGATCACTTGCGAAAGGGTTCTGCTTAGTGTGCTAAAATACCCCATCTGTTTTTTTCATCTACATGTATCCATGGTTTTCCTTGATGTTATTTGATCAAATTCGAATTACTATAATATATGTAGTATATTGATTACGATTTGTGATGTGTGAGCGGTAATAATATGTTTTTTGTGATCAATTGCGTACTACATCATACATCCAACGACGAGACGAAAATTGTTCTTTTCTCCCGAGTTGCAGGAGTTTCGCGTCAATCAATGCGACATCCACAGCGAAGCGCATAGTTTCTCTGCTATGCCAGCAATCTACAGACCAGGAATTTATTCACTAAGTGGATACTTCGGCTTTACAATATGCTATAAAACAGACCCTATTTTTTCCCACATTGAGAAATAGTTACCTATCCACCCTTTAAGTAAACGTTAATACGTGCTTTACCCTTTGTCGAACACACATAAATGGACCCAGCGGGAATGGAAGCACAACAGCAGCGCCACGCCCATCATATACAATTCTGTAGAAATTTCGATGGCGTCGGTTTTCGTTGTTGCTTTGTTCTTGTTCGCGTGTTTACAATTCTCAAAAAGATCAGATTGCATCGATTTTTAGTTGTTCACAATAGAAATTACGAATCATTTAACTTCGGGCTCTGAACGATCGTGATTATGTCGCGATGTGCGCGTCGTAATTCACACCGACGGCCAATAAACTACTTGGTTACTGTGGATTAAAGTAAGTTAGTTTTGACCACTCGAAAACCGAAAATGTTTTGCTATAATTCTTAAGCTAAGAGATGAGGCTCAAAAGTGATTGTGCTCGATGAGGTAGATATTTTTAAGGAAGTTTTTGAGTTATTGAAGCCAAATATTCTCATTAAATTTTTAAAACCCGACAGATTGCTTTCTTGATTCGGTCGTCCCTTCGATGTCGATATATGAGGAACAAAGTAACGGCTGCATATTCGACGAATGTTATGTATAGAGGCTTGATGTACCAAGTATCGGCGAGCACTTCAGACCAACGTTTTAACAATTTAAGCATTCGATATAATTGGGAGATTATTTTCTTATAGTCCTGATATTAAATACACGATTTTTGTTCAAGTAGTCTTTAAAAGGCTTTATTTTGGCCCAAGGCTAATAACCTTACCCGGAAAAAACAAATTATTATGGAAAATTTAACAAGCCTCAGACTTGTTAAATAAAGCCAAGACCGGATCCCGGTTGTAGTGCTGATGGTGATGATGAGTCTTTACAATTATAGGCGGTGATGCTTTAACAGCAAGGAAATATATTTCATATAATATAAATTGTGTGGACCGGCGGTAGATTGAACGTCGGAATGAGTATCTTCAATTTAGCCAATTCATGCTATTCTGGGAGAAATTAGGTCGAATGACTTTCGCTTTTCTACTATTTTCAGGTGACACCCTTCAAATAACTTTTCTCGACTGCTCCTTTTTAACAAAATCTACTTGAGTGACATTTCTCAACCCGCTCGTCTTGACAGACTCTTTTCTAGTGACTTTTGTCGACTTATTCTTCACAACTAGACGACGAGGCTTGACTCTTTGGTGATCAACATGCGATCATGGCCAGTGATATTTACTCTTTACGTTATCCACGACAATAGATACGAGGGTAGGTCAATAAGTCCATAGAGACGCCTACGATGACCGTCGTAGTGCCGCTAATGGTCTGCCAATGGTCGGTATGACTCCCCACTAGGTATCCGTCATGTTTCATTTTTTTGATTTAGCTGTATCTGTCTGTTTCATGTTTTAATTTTGCATGATGAATTGAGTATAAGAAAACATGCCTCTCTTGTCCCTAGTCCACACGCCCCTCATACAATGACAATTACCACCCCGCGATTCTCTCATCCTCATATACGTAACCCAACCGGCAGCACCTCATGACTGCTTTGCCTACAACTTCCGCACAGCTCACTTTCCCCTTCTAAATGAGGATATTAGCAAATTCGCATTTTGTTTTATCATACTGGGGTAGACGAACTTATCTGCTACGGAGATCTACTACACAATTTCCCTATATGTCCCCTATTCTCGACATAGGTCATCGGTTTCATCGCCCCTTGGTACAACTGCACACTCCGCAATCTTCGGAAAAAGAGAAATAACTTGTAGAACATTTTCCTAAAAACGCGTTCCTCCCAAGATTACTCCAACTATCTCGGTTCCTTTTGGAAATGCACCGAGCTTTACAACTCCCTCTCAAAAACACAAACCAACCTGATCAACGACCTCAAATATTTTTTCAACTTTAATAAATACAAACGGAAATCTGACACCTGTGCCAACTTCCTTTCCTATGACACAATTACTTCAACCGTCCCCCAAACTATTGCCAACCTATTCGCTTCTTACTTCAAAAAATCCATCACGGACATCTCTTTCGAGCCTAATCCGTCTACTTCAAAGACCTGCCCGAATTGTCCATTGGCCCTTTCATCTCTCAACCTATCCAGCATCACCTAGTTGAAGAAAAATTCATCATCATCAGAATTAACATCATCGGCACTACAACCGGGATCCGGTCTTGACCTTATTTAGCAAGTCTCGACGCTTGTTAAATTTTCCATAATAATTTATTTTTTCGGGCAAGGTTATTAGCCTTGCGCTGGAAGAAAAATTAAACTTACTTAAAGACGAGTTCGGCCCTGGCCCTAATAGCCTTCCCGCCGTCCTGTTAAAAAAACGTTCCTCTTCTCTTTCTCTCCCGCTCTCAAAGATGTTCAGTCTGTCTCTCACACAAGGTGTTTTCCCTAGAATTTGGATATCCTCTTTTGTTACTCAAAGACGACATTAAGAACTACCGTCCCATCGCCAAACTGTCTCATATCCCAAAACTCTTCGAATGTATTCTTTACATCGCATTATCTTTTTGTTGTAAATCCATTATCTCACCCAACCAGCATGATTTCCTTACGGGTGGGTCGACCACCACCAATCTAGTTAAGTTCTCATCCCACACTCTCCGTGCCTTAGATAATGGCAGCGAAGTCGATGTAATCACAATCGATTTCAGCAAGGCCTTTGACAAAATCGTCCATAATCTCATCCGCTTTAAGCTATCCTCCCTTGGGTTCGAACTTTTTTTTTTTTTTTATAAACATTTTGTTTATTTTCTTTCTATATTCTTAGTTTCTAAATTAAAGGCTAGACAAAAAATGCTTAAATTCTAGCTTAAATAGCTTATATAATAACTTACTGGTCCTTCGCAGACGCTCTAAGCTAAACATTACTTAATATTTGTATAATTTGCCTTTCGGCGACAGAACTTTGTGGAAATACTTATAATTATTTGAAAGACAAAGAAAAATTTGAAAAACTTTGTCAATTTTTTTTGTTTTTTTTTTCTTAAAATTTAACTTACTTAACTTACCTAAACTTATCTACTGTTTTTTTATTTTTTTTTTATTTTATGTAAAATCACTTAGCTTAACTTAACTTAAATCTTATACTACCCTAATTCTAGAAAAGCTAAGTCTATGTAAGGTAGCTGATGATAGTGTGATTCTATACCGACTTTGGTATCCAGGTCTTTATATGCCATTCAACCACCAGAACTGTTGACGCTGTCTAATACTATCGTCCCGGTCTCTGTGGGAGATAGCCCTACTGAAGCGCAGGAGCTCTTCTTCGGTGCGCGTTACTTCCCGGTCGTAGCACAATCGCCCGTCTACGGATGATCTACTTACATGATAGATCAGCGGAATTCCGGATCCATCCTGTATAAGCCCTTTCATGTCCAAATCAAGGAACGCCTCTGGTGGAACAAAACCGTTGCGACGCACGTTCTCATAGTACAGGGTATTTGGATAATAAGCCCCGAAAATTAGGTCATTGGACGAGCATATTGCTCTCGCAATATGTCCTCTGATTAATTTAATCATAAAATTATCCACCCTATTTATGCAGGCTTCATTATATAAAGCCTCATTTGAGTAGTACTTTTTGTATTCCGATTCCGGTGTTCGATATAATCTGAGACAGGTTCTCAGACACTTCCTTTCGAACACCCGAATCTTTTCCATCAAATTTGGACCTATGTTAAACCATACTGGACAGCCATATACGAGCATTGGCCTGATTAGCGTCATGTAGCATATGACTTTTACCCTGCTGTCAAATTGGCTACTGTGAAATAGCCTCCTTGTCATAGCAAACGTTTTTCTAGCCTTGACCACAGCAGCCTCTACATGTCTGTTGAAATACAGATATTGGTCTAGCCAGATGCCAAGGTATTTAACTAAACTCTTGGTTTCCAGTTTATCTCCATGCGGTCCCACGATAACTAGCTTTCGCCAGTTTTTCCTTGTGTCGTTCGTGGCTTTATATAATGGGGTTCTAAATAGGATGGCTTCACATTTCTGGAAGTTGATCTTAAGTTTCCAGTTGTCGCAATAGCGCTGCACGTTGTTGAAATCTCGCTGTATTAAACTATTTATGATCTCAACTTTCGGAGCTGTTCTGTAAATTATGAGATCGTCTGCGTACGCAATATCCTGCGGGAGTGCATCTAATAAGTCGCTAATGTAAATGTTAAAAAGAATCGGAGAGAGTACCGCGCCCTGTTGCAAGCCATTCTTGATATTATACGTTTTATTAGAGGTCACATTACCACTTTTGACCACGAACCTCCTGTCCTTTGACATATCGTAAAGTACATATAGTAAAGGCTTATGTATGCCATATCTGACCAGTTTGTAATACAACCCTTCAATCCAGACGGTATCAAAGGCTTTTTCCAAGTCGATCAGACAGGCACCTGTGCATTGGTTTCTACATTTATTCCATTGTATGTCGGAGACCAGTTTAGCTGCGGCATGTGTGGTTTCATGACCCGCCCTAAAGCCAAACTGGTTATTTGGAATAATGCTATTGTCGTCTACCGATTTTAGCAGAGCTTTGTTAATGATTTTTTCAAATACTTTACTGATGCTTGGGAGTAAACTTATCGAACGCATGTTCCTTGGGTTTGTACAGTCTTTGCCCTTTTTTGGGATGGGCTGAATGATAGCCGTTTTCCAACGCGCGGGATAATATGCATTATTCAACGCGTTGTTAAACAGGACCGTGTATATATCAATTGCCTTTGGGGGCAGGTGCTTGAGTACGATGTTAGGTACTCCATCTATTCCCACTGACTTTTTGCTTCTTAATGAGTCGAAGATTCCTTCCCTTGTTATTAAAAGGCTATTAGCCACTACACCATTGGCATTAATGTCAATTGACAGATTATCGTCACTGAATTCCGTAAAACCAGGATTCTCCGATTGCCAATGTGAAATTTCATTCCGGAGGTGCAGGTGATTCAGTCGAATTCTGTCCTCCAGGTCATGGTTTCGGTGAATGCTTTCATTCACCTTGTACATTTCCTGAATGACAGCTCCCACAGCGTTCGTCTTCTCCAAAGGATCTTCGATCACGAAGAGCTCACTATTGAGGATAGCGTTCTCTGTATCTATGCCAATGTTGGTTAGCAGCTGCTTGTTTACCTCGGTACGTGGAATTTGGAGACACTGAATCTCGTTTTGATTATTTCTCCTGAATATTTTATTTATTTGTGGGAACATATTCGGGTTATTAGTTTTTATAGCTCGAATTCTGTTGTTCCAATACAAATTTGTTGCTAATCTATAATTAGCTTTAAGTAATTGTTGGAGGTTTTTTAATTGAGATTTCAGTGATATTATCTCCTGGTCTTGTCCGTCTGTAAACTGTCTGTGTAATTGTTTTAATTTCGATAGCAGTCTGCTCTTTTTCTTGTGGAGTGCGTTTATTGTTGCGTTTCTGTACATGTTAATGTGATCTGTAACTGTTGTTTTGGGAATTGTTTTGTCCATTGTTCGTTTTACGGTTTCGTCCATTTGTTGATTGTATTTGTCGATTTCGTCATTTGTCAGGTTTCTGTTTACTGGCAGATTCAAGTCATTCGAACAAAGTTCTCTTGTTAATGATCTGGTGAACCGCGGCCATCGCATTGCCCTGTAGTTATAGGGTTGCGGGATCACGAATTCCTCCAGATCTGCGCCCGTAGCAAATGATATTCTATGTGACATGGTGCACCAGTTGCGACGCGGCGAGCGGAGTAACAGATAAACTCCGTCCCGCTCAGCGAGGGAATATCTAAAAGACCATTCCGTGAGGATCAACGAGAATATGTGCCTGGTGGGGGGTGGTTTTAGTCGGTAAAAACCCGGCATGCCTCTGGATCGGTCCAGAGGTATCTTTTGAAGATGTCCACCTTTCTACCGAAACCTATAAAAAAAACAAAAAAAATAAATTAAAAACGATAGCACTACCAGTTTTGCGTGACACAGTAAAGTACTGTGCGGTTCCTTAACCCACTTCCAAAGAACCTCCCATTACCATAATTTACCTGCCTTCAACTTACCTGCCAATGAGCGTCGTAGGCTACTCTGGATCACCTTTCACCTGAAAACATAAGTCCACGGCAAGATTACCATCAAACTTTCACCTCGGGGCATGCTTGCATCCAACGCATCATTTTCCAAAACCGAATTCGGTTACTTCTTCATGTAACCGACATTAATTCCCGAACACGTCATTGCGCCTTTTTGAGAAGCACTTTCGCACACATGTGCATGATATGCCCATCCTCGCCTTATCGGCTGGACCATCGTCCGACCGCTCAAACAACAATCCGTTGGTCCAAGAAGTCACGCCAATCAGCGTACTTGTTGACTCAGCTGCAGCCGATAGTTTCCCTATCATTTGGTAATTAAATATTGCCCCATATCCTTAGGTTTTCAACAGCTGCAATCTATTTCCCATTACCGGCCACCAACCGATCATAGAACTGGACTGGTCATGTTATATAAACAATCATATTAATGACCATGCCCTACGATGCTTGCCTGACCAAACAATAGCCACCATAGCCTTGACCGTAGTCGAGCAAACCGTCGGTTTGCTTATCGCCAAGAAAAAAATCGATTGCCTACAATGGCATAAGGCTGGGCGATTGTGTAAACAGCCGACGTTCCCATGTAGCATAGGCTAAATCACAAATAATGTGCATCGCATCGTATGACCTTCGAAATAGGTCTTTCTGTTTATTTAAGACACAGAAACATATTTCTTCCTTCGGCGATCTTCGCTATCGCTTATCTCAATGATGCCTGCAGCCCCTAATGCCAGTCCCCTTGTTTGAACGAGCGTAGATTCGTTCGTGTTCAGTATTTCAGGCCAAAGTGCATCGTACTTGATCGTACGGTCATATGGTGGATTGCATCGGAGAGGCCATATTCATCCCTCGAACGGAACACACGAGAATTTTAAGTGCGAGTCAGGAGTCAAGAGCCATCGTGATCGCGAATGAGTTCTTAAGATTATGTCGGAGGTCTAGCTTTTTACAAGTTAAGAAAACGAACACGGTCGGTGTGTGTAAACAACTAAAACTAACATTTGAAATAAGAGTGTCATCATTAACATCAGCTATGCAATAGTCCAATTTAAGTGTTAAAGACAGATAAACTAATTTCGTTATCATACTGGATGGATGATAAATAATAAAGAAACCTGGTTCGACAAAAACTAAAGCGTTTTCTTTTGCTCTTCGTTTGGTGTTCGGTCTCTGTTGAAAACAATTCCAGTGAACTGCGGTTGTGAATAGTGGTGTTTTTGCAGAACCCGAGTCCATGTCGACGCACAGGCAAACCCAATCCCCACAGTACTACTATACTACTATTTTTATTCTATAGGAACCCGGAGGTTCATGACCTCACTGCCGCGGCTGGGCTATTGTTCCCTGTCCTGTGCACTCTCCGCCCACGCTTGACCAGCTGATCCGATCTCCTCATGGTCAAACCTTACATTGTCCCCCATCTCCCTCGAGACCGTCCTACCGATCTCTTTCCCGTTGGTCTTCCCTCAATAATTCTACGCACGGTCCTTTCATTTTTTTTTTTTTTTTTTTTTTTTTTATTAGAAGGCGAACCTATAGCGTCCCATTCTTGCCACATCTCGCCGTCTTAATTTTCGCGGCCTGATTTCTCTTGTACCGTTTCTAACAGGTACGCACACAATACACAGGCAAATAGTGAAGAGCTGCAGAGAGGTGAAATTGAATAAGCAAAAACATCAGCCGCATACCAAGCAAATCACATAGTAATTCCACATAAGTTGGGTGTACTTGATTTTATAAATTGAATTCGAACACGCGGCAGTGGGGTGGTGTGTTGAGCATTGGTTCAATTTTAGTGATTCTGGCCGTCATAGCGTCGGTTCGAATCACACGGTATACACTATCGTCACAAACCGCTATACTCTTAATATTTTAGGTTTGCGGTATAGCTCTTCCAATTCGTTGTTGTGGAGTTTCGTCCATTGCCCTGCCTCTTCGTCATATTTACGGCCAAATATACACCTTAAGACTTTATTCTCAAATACGCGGAATTTGTTTTCGTCCTGTTTTTCGAAAGACCATGTTTCACATTCACATAGAACAATCGGCATGATTATGGTTCTATAAACACAGAGTTTTATATTACGTGATAACAGTTTGGATTTCAGAAGTTTACTGACTGCATGCCAACTAGCGTTGCCGAAATCCAGTCTTTTGTTAATTTCCTTCGACATTTCATTACTGGTCGTCAGTATTAGTCCTAGATATTTAAATTCTTTAGGTTTTTCAAATATCTTGTCCCTGAAGTTTATGTATGCTCCCCGAGGTCCACCTGCTCACGCCGTAATCATGTATTTTGTTTTGTCATCATTAATTTCTAGGCCCACCTTTTCTGCCGATTGGATGAGGATTTTACTGTTTTTAGTTACTTATTCTAGACTATGGCCCAAAACGGCGATGGCATCCGCATATCCGAGTACTTGTGTGACCCCGTTCAGGGATGGGCGGCCATGTTGTCGTCTTGTACCCTTCTAATGACATACTCGAGCACAAGGTTAAAAATACATGGTGAGAGGTCATCCCCCTGTTTTAGTCCGTCCCGGATTTCAAATGGTTCTGAGAGGTGGCTTTCTATTCTAACTCGCCCGCTATTTTCGTTCATGCAGCTTTGAATGAGAGGGGCATATTTTTTCGCGACTCCCAGCTCAACTACAACATGGTAGAGTCTTTGCCTTGCGACTGAGTCGTAGGCTTTTTTGAAGTCAACAAACAGATGGTGAACCGTCTCTCCGTATTCCCACTTCTTTTTCAACAATTGCCTTACTATGGACATTTGGTCGCTCGTTGACCAGTTCCTACGGAATCTGCATTGGTAGTCTCCCAGTATTTCTTCTGCGTACGGTGTGGTTCTCGCTAGTATGACATTTGTTAGTATTTTGTATGTGGTTGGGAGCAATGATATTCCTCGGTAGTTTTCGCAGTCAGACCTGTGGCCGTTTTTGAAAATGGGGACTACTATTGAGGTTTTCCATTCTTCCGGAATAACTTCCCCATCCCCTATTGTTTTAATTTGTTGGTCGATCCATCGAGCGTTTCCTCTCCTCCATGCTTCATAAGCTCTATCGGTATGCAGTTGACTCCGGTGGGCTCGTTATTTTTCAATCGATTTATTCCGTCTACAACTTCGTTGAAAGAGGGATCTGGGATCTGAGGCTCGGCTGTATGTACGAGAGCGGACTGAAAAGTTTCCGATCTCAACGTGAAGATAGCACTTCAATAGTGAGAGTAATCAAGTCGCGAAGATTAAGAGGGACCAAACATGTGGCGCGAATGGGCAACGATAAGACCGTGCATACAATTCTTGACGGTAAGCCAACGGGAAAGAGCCCGATAGGGCGGTCGCGACGGAGATGGGAGGACAATGTTAGGTTGGACCTCGAGGAGATCGGATCGGATGGGCGAACGTGGAAGCAGAACGCACGGGACAGGGAACAATGGCGGAGTCGAGTCGGTGAGGTCATGAACTTTCGGGTTCCTACAGGCCAATAAATAGTAATAATAGTAATAGGTTTCGGTATAAAAGTGGAAATCTTCAAAAAATACCTCTGGACCGGCAGCACTCGTCAATAAAAGTGAATGTAGTTGTGCATCCTTTCACAGTTACTCACCAAAATTTCAGCCATTTTGGACGCGTTGTTGTTATTTGACAGTCGTTTGAGTCAGTCGGTGTGAGTGTTTTTGTGAAAATGGACAAAATTGAGTATCGAGCTGGCATTAAATTTTTGTTTTTGAAAGGCAATACGCCTACGCAAATCAAAGACGAGTTGGACTCTCTGTGTAGGGCTCTGCACCATTGTCACCACAGTGAAATTTTGGGCAGCTGAAGCTTGGCCGTGTAAGCTTGGGAGACGATGAAGTTTCGGGACGTCCAAAAACTGCAACAACTGACGATAACATCGCTAAACTTCACCAAATGGTGCTAGACGACCGCCGAATTAAAGTGAGGGAGATATCAGAGGCTATGAAAATGCCCAAAGAACGTGGTTGTCACATATTAATTCAAGATTTAAGCATGAGAAAGCTCTCCGGGCATTGGAGGCCGCGTTTGCTCACGTAAGACCAAAAACGCCGTCTCACACCTCAGCGGTTGCCATGCCGAAAATCCACGAATTACCGTTTGAACTGCTTGATCATCCACCTTACTCACCAGATCTAGCCCCAAGCGATTTCTCTTTGTTCCCTAATCTAAAAATTGCACTCACATGACAGAGATTTTCGTCAAATGAGGAGGCAATCACCTTCGTGAACAGTTATTTTGCAGAGACAAACGCCGAGTACTATTTGGACGGGTTAGAGAGACGGGAGCACCGCTGGGAGAAGTGTGTAGAGTTATAAGGAAACTCTGGATATCTGTGTGTGCAGACAGGAAGTGGAATGGTGATCGTCAACGAGACGAGGAGTATACTTCGAGTACCTCAACGACGAGGTTGAGACCGAACACGATTAAAGGAAAAGGGAGTCGTTGTCGTGTATCGAGAGTAACGTATGCGAAGAAAGGACGAGAGTAATACGTGTCATCGAGTTAATTAAGCGCGGTATTAAACGAACATTTTGTAACAACAATTTATGTGTTAATAACGAAACAGTTTTTAATAAAGTTGAAATAAGAGTTGTAAATAACGCTCCAGGAAACAACTTATCTGCATTTCATTTGTGTCAAATCCGCTCCGGTGCTGTTTTGTTTTTCGGTGAACAGTGTTCAGCGGAACACCCATTCAGACATTCCACAAATCCGCCAAAAAACTATGTAGAAAAATAAAAATACATTTTAAGGAAAAATATCGTTTATTTTTGTTAGGTCAGAAACTCTTCAAGGCCACACATGTATGTTTGGTGCGTTTATATGTGGTTGATGGGTGCGCGCGTTGAGCAGACTTTCAAAGTACTGCTTCCATCTTGTCACGATATTGTTTGTTCCTGTGACCAGGCAGCCGTTTGCGTCTCGAATTATTTAGACTCTCCTTCGGTAGCCATTTCTAAGCAGACTAAAGTACACGTTCAATTCCGTCTTTAAAATGCACTAATGTCTGCGCCATGCGAGCTGTGTAATGCGTGGGTTAACATCTCCCAACATTTACCAACACCACGGTGAATAAAAAAATGTGTTTTCGATGGAATATGCTTTTTTTGTTCAAAGGAGTGAGAAATCATGTGAGCTGGACGGAAGTTCCGGGAAATCGGTTACTGCTCTTACTGAAGAAACAATCGACGTGGGGCTGTAACGATACGCAGCGAACGGAATTATTACACCACCGTATTAAAGCAGGTACTGAAGGATTATGGGGGCTGAAGTATGTGTGTGCAGGCGTACTGCACCGGTTCTACCATTCCATATTCTTCCTGTTGATATTGTAATATTGATGATGGATATGACGATTATTGTTTTTAGATCTTGTGAATGAAATTATAATCCCATATGTTTCAGTGCGTGTTGTTGAGTATCCATAGAATTCGAACTGATCGCCATTTGATTATATTTATTTTTTACACTTGAAATGAATACAAAGATCTCTATAATTTAAAGCACTTGAAGAAACTGCACTTGACCAATGAAACATTTAAATAGAACGTCTTTTATTTCAGCATTCCATAATATCATTAGTAAGTAAAACATTCGATTGTTAAAAAAAATATAAAACTAAGCAAATATCTTTTCTCCGTCCATATTGACACTATTACATTAATCTTGAAATCATTCTATTTCAAATAACTGAATATGAAAAGCTCGATTAATCTCACCACGCACGACGGTGTATCTCTTGGGACGCCCCACGAGAGATGTAAATTTTAACGTGAGGGCACAACCTGCCATCACGGAATCTAATTCGCGATTAAAAATCGCCATCGAAGCAACAGAATTACGAAATATTCATTCTTTGCCTCGATGACCATATAAGGGATGATCCTGATGCCGTTCAACGAGAGGACGCGCACACACACATGAGGTTCCATCGCACCCTCAAGCTGTGCATGAGCAATCGAACCGTGGGCATCAGGATTTCCTCAGGGAAACTTACACCGACATGGGTGCAGCTGGTGCCAATATCTTTGCATAGGTATTGAGGTGCTTGTACGCTCACTTGGACCGTGGACATTACATTTCCATAAAAGGAAATGTTTGTGCGATTGGTACCGCGTAAAAGTTGTATGCAGATCGGGCGCACATTGTTGGCATCAACAGAGTGTCGAGCCGTCGTATGTGTATTTACACTGACGAGTTCTCGATCCCTTTCTGCGGCCAGGTGCGAGTTACCCTTTCATATGGCTCGGTTCAGCGACCGATGTGATTGCAGCATGGAAACCAAGCGAGAGTATTTCTTGCTTGTGTGCCGCACTCTCAATGTGTTTACTTTCGGGCTCATACGCGTAAATCCACGATTCATCACCTGTCACGATGTCATAGACGTGTTTCGAAGCACCGGGACCGTATTTTTTGAGCATTTCTTTCGACCAATTGACACGAGCCTTTTTTTGGGCGATTGACAAATTGTGTGGGATCCAACGCGAACAAATTTTTTTGACAGTCAAATGTTTATGCAGTATTGAATGTATGCTGGTCCCACTAACGCCTAAGGTTGTCTCAATCTCACGATAGGTCACATGACGATCTTCCAGTATCAGTTCGTGCACAGCATCAATGGTTTTCGGAACAACAACTGATTTTGGACGACCTTCACGAAAATCATCTTGGAGTGAACTACGAGCACGATTGAATTCATCATACCATCGATAAACACTGGTCCTTGATGGAGCTTCATCGCCAAAAATTGAATTAAGGTCATCCATGCACTGTTGCTGAGTTAATCCACGCCGAAAGTTGTAAAAAATAATCGCACGAAAATGTTCACGATTTAATTCCATTTTTGGGCCGAGATGAATCTTTTAAGTTACTGTAAACAACACAAATAGCGCTCGTATGTCAAAACGTTCTGAGTGCGTATAACCTCAAATATGTCCAATTTTACGACAGAGCTGTCAATTGCCGGATTGCAACACTAGGGTTGCCAAATCCCGAAACATAAGAGGCAACCCTCGTATGCAGAAAAAACTTGCATATCTCGCTGGAAATTGCATGATGGTAATAAGCGAACGCATGTGGCATACGATGTCAAGAAATTTCTAATTAGAAAAACACTTTCGTTGTACTGCATCCGACATATAGTCAAGACCTTGATTTGAATGACTTTTTATATCCCCAGACTAAGAAAGAACCCAAAGGTCACCGTTTCGTTAGTGCAAATGGGGATGTAAAAAGAGAGGGAGGTGGTAGTACAGGCGGTTTTGAAAGTTTTTTCGAAGAATGACTTTGGACACGTTTTTTATGGAGTGACAGTGGTGCTGGAATATGAGTGAGCTACTGAACTGTTACGTGTTAAGCTCATAAATAAATTATCACAGTAGCAGTCTTAACTAAACATTCCTCATACAAAAATCCTCTAGTCCAGGTGAAATCTTCTCCATAATGTTAAAGGCTTTTTGTGGCACACACGGTCACACGAAGGGGGATTTTGAAGCACCCTTGAATGTCAAAGCATAATGCCGGCGAAAGAAGTGGAAGATGACGACGGAAGAAGTGGAAGATGATGACCACGATGCGGACGGAAGAAGTAGAAGATGATGACGAAGTACATTGTTGTGTTCTTCTTTACTTCCTAGACTATTGTGAAAGCGTTTCTACCTGTCTTACGTAACCGAAGAGTTTCTTAATACATGGAAGGCATGTATGTAAGCTATTCTACAAACAATTCCCAAAAGTTGTATGATTTCGACTCTCTCTCATACCAACATATAGAAGTAACTTTCATTATATTGAAGGTACTGAATCATTAATCAACAGTCAACTCTCAGAAGATCTTGACACATCCGATGTCCTAAGTGACTATTGATGTTCTTGTTGGAGCAAAACTTCCTGAGGAAATCAAATAGTATATCTCTCCGATAAGTGAAGTCACACCATTTACAATTTTGACAGAACCTACGTTACCCAAAGAAAAGTTCCCGAATCTCTTAATCCGTGGACAGTAGATTGTACTTTTGAACATTGAGTACCGGTACCACTCTAGAGCCTTGCTCATAAAATTAATGCTCAGGATTTCGTCCTTTCGCCTATTCTATTCCTTTTTTTAATCAGTGTTTTTTCGTCCATCACACAAATCGGAATAAAATAGAAATCGAGCGTATGGGTCTTCCAAGACAAGCTAACTCTAATAAAAGTTGTTGGCGGTAGAAGCACATCGAACAAAATAGTTGTCTGTTTCTTCGGCTTTTCCGTTCATGTAGCTATAGTGCCAAGAGACTAACGTAGGATGGTTAATTTAGAGAATGGTGCACAACCACTTGTTTGCCAGAACTCTTTGGAGAAATTATAAAAACCAACCACCGACGACGAATCATTCTTTATCATGGCGATGCGAGGTCTCATCGGCTCAAACAATTTCCTATTTGAGGGCTGAGTGCATCGAATTGAAGGGGCACCCACAGAATAGTCCCCAGTGGGCACTCAATGCCTCCTTTTTATTCCCGTACAACAAAAATAAATTGTGTGGTCAACGATTTTCGACGCCCAAACAAGCGATTGATACATTCAAAACGCCTGTGCTGTAGGTACCTCAATCAAAATGAAAAAAGTGATTCGGAAAATGTTAAACACACACAAAAGTATATTGATCTTCATGGAGCATATTTTGAAAAAACAACAAAAGCAAAACCAATTCCGATGACAAGTACTTGTTTTTCTAATATAGGGCAAGAAATACAAGTAGCATCCCTTGTATATGTGCCGAGTTTTTCAATTGATATGATGTATTTTTAACGAGAATTTTTCGGTGATGTGTAGTAGTTGTATAACGTTTATATAACCGATTGAACACACAAATTATATTATACCGTTTAACAACGTTTACAAATTATTATTCAAATTTGTTATCAAAATTCGCGTTCGATTGTGTAACTTTACGTGCGTTAACTTCAATTATTGGTCGAGATAATCTGTCCAAAACAAGAACTGTGGACTGTTTCACTAATTACATAATCCGGGAAATATTTGAATAATATTTCATTCCATAACTAATACCATCAATTGTACATCGATTCGAAAGGAAATTATCATATCCTTTATAAGTCGTTGTGTATGTTATGTGGGAGGCAAGTTGTATCGCTATTAGTGAAAACCCCCATAAAATGACTGCGGGTTAAATGTTGCTCCCTGGTGCCCTAAACCTTGTGTAAAAGTAGCAAAGTAGAGGAGAACTAATCCATTGACTAAGATATTTATTTATTCAGTTTTGTCTCTGGAGCGTCGTCTTAACCTGTTGGATTAGAGCTCCCTATTGTCCGAACCCATGTTTAATGACTCCACTCAGACCATCGACTCGTTTTGTTTATTAGTATGTATTTCTTTTCCTTGTTGACTAGGATACCCGCCCGATCATTATATCGTTTTTAACTAGAATTATCCATTAATATGAATTTGATCCCTAGTGTAACATCGAGTTGGTTCCTATCCCTGTTTTACCAAAAGCTACACCCAAAGGATTCGGCATTTTTCCTAAAGAAAACCCAACCACATGCTATACGCCCAGAACTTTTGATACCAATTGATTCTGTAAATTTAAATTTTATAGCATATTCCCGGATAACCCGAAATACTCCAATACCCTCCTTTGGGATTGCCCTTTTCAGAAATGTTAGCGCTAAATTATCTTTGGGATTTGTTTCTCTGTAGTCGTTAGCAGCGGTATTAGGGATTAAAGAGAAAAGAAAAAACATACACTCTAGAGATATCTCGTCCGTATATACCTCGGGTATTTTTAACTCATCATAAAGTGATTGCATTTGGTTATTGGCGATTCATATTAAATGCCGAATTTGATGGCAGGGGCTTATAGAATCACACACCATACTCTAGGTCTAGTTTGAAAAATGAAGTCATTACAGATTTTGAAGTTTACATGGGACTAGGATGTCAGAAATTGCTTCATGGTTTTCTAACTCACTTCGGTGGTGTAAATCTTATTCGATTTAGAAAAGAAAGTTCGAAGATTTCCTCGACATATAGAAGTATTCAGTAGGTGCTAAAGACTTAAATTAAGGGATTTCTGCAGTTTATTAATTGCGATATAGATTGGGGGAAATAAACGTCAACATACTATGCGAGTTTCTTAGTCCCACAATCAATTTATGTCTAAGTGATGATGTTCTTGGGCCACGAAAGTATCGTAGCTAAGAAGTTAACCATAAGGTGAAGAACCCTTTCTACTTTTTATATTTATGTGGAGTCCATGTAAAAGTCTCTCTCTCGAGACTTTATTGAAGACAGGAACGACCACAAGGAACTGCGCCAGGTTCTAGTCCAGAGAAGGAGGAGAATGAATAACCATCAGGTTATAAGTCCCGACTTCTTAGCACCGCCGCGTAAAACTATTTTATAATCTTAATCTCCTTATAGTAGAGATTGTAGGGTTGTATGTCTTTATCTTGTCTCTCTTTGGGTTAGTTGATAAAAAACACACCTCTTCAATATTTATTAATTTATTTATCAAAACATAACAAAAAATACACTTCGTGCTGACTTAGTACAATAGACTCGATGAATTAATAAAAGTCATTAAATTGGGTTAATTTACGTTACTCCGTTAATGATACGTGCACCATTATGTCTTTATCGACAAATGAAATTAGTTCGAATGAAATTGGATGGTATACATGAATTAATGAAATTATTACAATGAATTAATGACAGCTATTACACTTGCTCTGTTTCACTAAACTGATAAGAGTTATTCATTTAATGATATGTGCACTATTATATTTTGTCGGCAAATGAAATTTCAGAGTTATTTTCAGGCAACACAAAATTGTAAAAAACTAAGACCGGCACACTCACTCGAACTGATGCTATTTCCTGACTAAACTTCATAACCAATTGTGCGATATCAAAAACAAAACGAAAACTTCGCTCTGCACCCCCGGCCCACACGACACACCGTCGACGATCTCCGACGATCGGTCCCATTGAGGATGTGCAAACGCACACGAAACATCACGCACAATGATCCCATCCTTCACCCCTTTCATCACGGAATTCAATGAAACAAACAAAGCGTCTCATCCTCTGGATAATGCGACCTTCCTAACAGCAGGCGAATTATCTGAATTTATAACACCACACAATAACAAAAAGTCGACAGGCCTAGATGGAATTCCAAACCTTCTTTACAAAAGACTTCTCCCGTCAAAACTAGTCCATATTCTCGTTCTTCTCAACCACATAATTAACGGATCACATTTCCCAGATAACTGGAAAACCACGGTTATAGTCCCTATCAGTAAGTCCAGTCCTTCCAACAACCCCAGCAACTATCGTCCGATTTCGTTATTAAACACATTAAGCAAGATATTGGAATGCAAGATATATCGAAATCTCCTTTCATTTGCTAATGACAACGCTATTATCCCAAATTCGCTTGGCCTTCGCTCACAACACTCCACCTGTCATGCTCTGTTAAAACTAACGCACGATGTCACAACTAATCTTCAAAACCAAAGCCCGACGGTCTGTATCTCTCTCGACATATCTAAAGCATTCGGCTGTGTTTGGATCTCAGGACTGCTTTACAAGCTGCACTACATATTTGGATTAAACACCCATACTACCAAACTTCTTACTTCCTACCTCTCTGGTAGAAAATTCATGGTCAAAATAAATTCTTCTATCTCCCAATCGTATAATATAACCGCAGGGGTTCCGCAGGGTTCAATTCTTGGACCACTATTATACCTCCTTTATACTTCAGACATACCGCAGCCTCAATTACCCAATACCGTAATGTTGAATTACGCTGATGACACCATATTCTACTCCAGCAGCAAGTTTGTAAAAGAGGCAAGAAAACACATTAATAACTTCCTCCCAAATCTATCAACATACTTCAATAAATGGAAAATTCGCCTAAATCCTGATAAAACCCAGCTTATTAGTGTGTAAGGGTAAAAATGAGCACTGCACAAACAACACAAGGCGCACCCACAACAAAATTAGACTCACACTAAATAACACCCAGATAAAACCTTCTAAAACTTTAAAATATCTGGGAATAACCTTTTCCAATGACCTTTCATTCTCCACCCACATTAAAAATAGTTTACGTAAAGCCACAATACAACTGAATCTCTGTAGAAGAGTGATGTGGAAACCCAACGGTCTCTCTCACAAAGTCAAACTGCTCATCTATAAACAAATAATCAGACCTACACTGACATATGCATGTCCACTGTGGTATCATATAACACCAGCCCAAATGGAGAAGCTACGCACTTTCGAAAGGAAATGCTTCAGGCTGGTCACTGGCCTCAACCGACAACCCGACTCTTACAAGTATTGCAATAACAGCTTGCTATACAATGCCGCTAATATTGACCGTCTCGACAGACGCTTCCTAGAGCTGTCTATCAAATTTATTGAAAACCTCCCAAATAATCCCAACCCCATAATAACTTCACTAGTACCAACTCCTCTAGATAACAGGGCTCACTATCTGAATTGTCTCCACACCAGAAGTCTCTTTACCTCTGGAAGATTGGTTAATGACTCCAACGAGGTAGTGTACCATAACACCGAGCTGGCACCCAATCAGTTCAAATACTGTAACATACAACCATTCTCCAACATTCTGCGTTTTAACGAACAACCGGAAAGTGTTACCGCACCTGAGGCCACTAACTGACCATATCCCACACCAACCTACTTCCTTAACCATAAATCCCTACTCCCCAATTGTGCACGAAAGGAAAAAATGAAAACCTCTCCCGAACGTGTGCGGCTGACGTGCAAGAATATATCTCCTTGATATTGGTTGCTTGGTGATGCAACCAAATTGACCTTACTTATGGAAGATACCACTATATGCCGATGGAAATCGATCAGAGGCATGTGAACTGAATTGGTTTAGTTCATGTTGGTTGCATGGTGATGCAACCAAATTGCCCACAAGGAACATGCCTGTTTGGTGCTGATGGCGTCATTGAAATCGCCACAAGATTGTCAATATTTCTATGTTGAAAGAGGAGAAACATCGCTTAATAGGAGGTTCTCCTCTAGAGACCTAAATGTTGTGATTCTTGTAGGGGTTTTTATTTTTAGGAGGCGTCTCCTAGTCCTTAAAAGGACGTATGACCTCTTTATTATACCTGCTCCTGAGAAAACCGTCCTACAAAGGGGCCGTTGCCGTCCTTCCTCATATACCGGAGGGAAGAGCAACGTCCTTAGTTTGGTCCTGCCGTTTTTTCGGCTTTCATAGGAAACATTTTCGTTCAAACACTCGTAATTTCTCCATTTGGGAGGGTGAGATGTGGTACCATAATGGGCAGGCGTATGTAAGAGTAGGTCTGATTATTTGTTTGTAGATGAGCTGTTTGACCTTAAGAGAGAGGCCTTTAGGCTTCCATAACACTCGTCTGCACAGGTTAAGCTGTATTAAGGCTTTTTGAACAGAATTTTTGATGTGGGTTGAGAATGACCAGTTGTTGGAAAGGGTTACTCCCAAATATTTTAGTGTTTTGGAAGGTTTTATGAGGGTGTTATTAAGATTTAATTTTGTTGTGACAACGTTTAGTGTTGTTTGTGCAGTGAGCGTTTTTGCCCTTAAACACTGTTAGCTGGGTTTTGGTTGGGTTGAGGCGAATTTTCCATTTGTTAAAGTATGCTGAGATGAGCGGGAGGAAGTTGTTAACGCGGTTTCTTGCCGCTTTGTCAAATCTACTGCTAGAGTAGATTAAAGTATCGTCAGCATAATTAAGCATTACAACACTAGGTGAAGGTTGGGGGATATCGGATGTGTATAGAAGATATAAAAGTGGTCCAAGAATGGATCCTTGGGGAACTCCTGCGGTTATGTTGTGAGTTTGTGAGAGGGAAGAATCTATTCTGACCATAAATTTCCTCCCAGAAAGATAAGATGCTAGGAGCTTTGTGATATTGGAATTCAGACCAAATAAGCAGTGCAGCTTATAAAGAAGTCCTGAGATCCAGACACAATCAAATGCTTTGGAGATATCGAGAGATATGCATACGGTGGGGCATTGGTTTTCTAGACCAATTGTGACATCGTGTGTAAGTTTTAGTAGCGCATGGCAAGTAGAGTGTCGCTCACGAAAGCCAAACTGAGAATTAGGGATGAGAGCGTTATCACTGGCAAACGAGAGAAGGTTTTGGTAGATCTTACATTCCAATATTTTGCTTAGGGTGTTCAATAAAGATATCGGACGATAGTTGGAGGTGTTATTGGAACTGCTGGACTTTTTAACGGGAATTACTACCTCAAGTTCTCTGGAAAATGTGAAGCATTTATGATATGGTTAAGAAGGACTAGAATGGGAAGTAGATTTGGTGGGTGAAGTCTTTTAAATAGAAGGTGTGGTATTCCATCTATACCGGTAGATTTATTGTTGGGTCGTGATTTTATGAACTTGATGAGTTCATCTGTGGTTAGAAATGTGCTGGTGTCTGAAGGATGTGACGCCTTGTTTGTGTCGTTAAATTCTCCGATGAAAGGAGTATAAGATGCGGGTAACCTGTGTGAAATATATTCGTTGACAGTATTTCGAAAATTAGGGACTGAGAGGGAATCATTTTGTTGATGGATTTTTGAGAAGTGATCAGCCAGGCAATTGGCTATGTCCGTGTCGGATTGGATAAGATTGTTGTTGAATGGGTTGATGAGGTGATCGATTCGCGGTTTAAACTTCCGACCAGTTAGTCGGTTGATGTTTTTGAAGAGACAACGATTGGGTTTAATATTGTTAAGTGTTGAGGTATAAGTCTGATCCGCGAACTTTTTTAAATGTTCATTTATTAGGGTGGTCAGGAGTTGGATCTGACTTTTAATAAAGGGGCAGAATCTTATATGAAGTTTTCGGCGGAGTTGTTTTTTGAGACGCAGCAATTTAGTTAAGATGCTGGGTAATGGTTTTCCTAAATGATTATGGGGGATGATGGTGGGTGTATTGCTGGTGAGGGCATCCTTGAGGGTCTGCTCAATTGTTAGGGCTGCTCGATCGATATCAGCAGGGATTAGGTTAGAAGATTCGGGGATTTGCAAGTTAGAAAACCTTTCGGCGATGTCTCTATTGACCTTTTTCCAGTTAGTCTTGGAGAAGTTCGGGACAGGACTGTGTGAGTAGAGCAGTTCAAAGGAGGGAACTTTGATCGAGGTGTGAACGGAACCATGGTCAGAGGGAAAGAGGAAGGATACAGGGGGGGGGGGGGCGTTGAGTAGACATCAGCCGACTTGAGAAAGAAATCAATTGTTGACCGCGTCGAGTTGGTGACACGAGTTGGCTGCAGTGGACTGTCGATATACGTATATGGGTGAGATGAGAGGAGGGACAAAAGTTGGCACCCGTATTTGTTATTCTTTATGTCGTTGAATGCTGCATGTCGAGCGTTCCAGGCTCCACCGATTATGAATGGTGCGGGGAGAGACTGTCTGATTATTTGAGATATGTCAGAGTCAGGAAAGTCTGGTTCTCGTGTTGGATGGATGTAAACGGATGTTACTATGATTACTTTTTTGTTTTCACAAAAAAGTTTAACTGCCGTGTATTTAATATTGAAAACATTGGCGAACCTGATTTCGGTGAATTGAAATTTATTATTTATTAGGATGCCGGTACCTCCATGGGATCCAGTAGTTCTGGGGTTGGAAGTAAATGTATAGTTGAGGATGTATACTCGGGAGTTGGACTTAAGCCAAGTTTCTGAGAGGAGAAGAATGTCTGGGGAGAAGGTTTTAACAAACAACTGTAAGTGTTGCTTACGGATGTTGGAGTATATAGACTCTGCGTTGAGGGCAACTATAGTTAATTCAGACATTGAGGCAAAGAATATGGGAGGTTATAAGTGAAAGAATCTGACCTTTTTTTTTTCGATATCCGACATATGCTACAATGTAGGAAGCATAGTTTGTAGACTCTTGATGTAGCCCATGATGTCCAGGTTGAGGCCAATGGAGTTGGGTTTGTTTGACGTCGGCGTGTTTTGATTGTTCTTGATGACATCCGCATATGATGTTCCTGGCCTTGTAGGTTGTGGTAATGTGTTCTGCGATGTGGATTTGGTTGGTGCGGATTTGTTGGTTGTTGCTGGTTTTGTTCTTCTTTGGAGAATTCTCAATTTATGCGGGCACTGGGAGAAATTGGCTGGATGTGGACCTCCACAGTTACAGCATGTCACAGCGATTTCCTTAGTAGTAATGGATCCATCGGGGTTTGTGGTTTGGATTTTTCCTGGTTCCATACCTTGTGGATTGACCTTACAGTCTCCTGGTTGATGTTCATCGGCACATCTGCCGCATCGTATATTTAGGTGGCAAGCCACCGCCAAGTGTCCCGAGCCTTGGCATCTCCTGCAATGAAGGATACTTTGTTTATGAGGCTCCTCGATGCTGATTTTGTGCGTGAACAAGTACTTAATTTGTTTGAGCTTGTTGGTGTCTTCATTTGGAGGGATTTGGATAATCCGTAGGTTCCTTAAGTTATTTTCTCGCATGTACGGAGTTTGAAAACAGTCCAGCCTGTGGATTTTCAGCTCTGGACAAATCCTGATGATCTCCGACGCTAGCTCTTCGTTGGTCCAAGTTGGGTCAATGTACCTAATGATGAACGTTGTTGGTTTGAGCTGATGGTGTTGGAAGGTAAAAAATTGGTGTTGTAGTTCCGCAAGTTTTCTAACGGTTTTCTCGTGATCAACCAGAGTTGTTGTTGCAATGGACACAGAGGAGCCTTTAGTGTTTGTGGTGAAGTTGCGGTGTCCTAGGGCATTTTCTACTATTAGAATTATTCCCTTTATACTGGTCACATTTTTTATGTATATTGGCGGTGGTCTAACATTTTTGTGCTGGGCTGGCAGGGGACTCGGTGCTGGCTTGGCTTGTTTGGTGACTTCCTTATGGGCTGATGATAGTTGCTTGGTTTGAGATGTTTTTTGGATTAAGCTGGGAGAAGGCGTCATCTCCATACTGGCATCGTCGCTGTTTGGGCTGGGTTCCTTTAGAGAGTGAATTTCGTCCCGGAGTTGTTTCACCTCTGTTGTAAGCTGTTGGATGTATTCCACGGCTTCGTGGAATTTTTTTTCGTAGTCAATGTGGTTTTTTGCTTGATTTTCCATTTTTGTAGTCTTCTTTGATGAGTTTTGAAGAGTTTCAATGGCTCTTCTCTTCCGTTCCAATAAATATTACCGGGTAGCGCTCGGATCGTTGTCTGGCATCTGTGAAAACAGATTTCGACTACGGCATCCAGCGAAAATTACACGTATTTGCGAGTGTTATATGAGTCGCAATTTATCACACAAGTTTCGGTGTGAACGCGATCGATCGTCGACGACTTAACGTCTACGGAATCAATTTTTTTTTTCTTTCAATTTTATTCGTCAACGAGCACACGACGAATACGTCTGTCCGCATGAACGATCGGCGAGTGAATCTCCGCCCGGATATCACTTTACTATTCCCTTATAAAGGAAAACAAATCGAAAATTGTATCCCGAAAATACACATTTTCGTACAACAATCTCGATTTTTGGGTATTTTGAGTGATATGTTGTGTTTACATAAGATAAGAATTCAATTTCTTGAATTCTTTCGAAACCATTGCGCAGATGGGGATGTGTATCTGCTTTTGGTTTTGTATTTGTTTTTCCTAGTGGAATTTTTTCAGATAGAGATATCGATCTCTGAATTTTGGTTTTCGTTGATGCCGTGGGGCGAATGTAGAACAATAAACAAATATTAGATTCGTTTATTGTGAATTTTAATATTAATTTAGGTTTTGGATTTAATTATGCCGTGGGGGCAAATGTTAGGCGATAAACGAATGTTTGATTCGTTTATTGCGAATTTAGGATCATGTTCGGGTTTTTTCGGACTTTGATAGGATTTTGGGTTTTAGGGTAACATTGCTGGGATTTGGACATAGGAATGGGGAAAAAGGTGGTAGGGTTTTTGGGAGCACTACAAAAAAATGACGTCTTTTTCTTGAATTTTTTTACTCAAAGACGGAAGCAAATATCAATGTCAAATTTTGTACACATACAAATTGAAAATAATTACAAGTTATCAATTTAATAGATGCCACAGTGTGGCGATTCGAAACTACATCTAGAATCGTCGCGGAGTCAGATCGCAACTACGAAACAGCGCACACGTACCGGGGACGTGGCGTGAGTCAGATTTCAACCGCGGAACGAGATACACTTGTCGAGGTCGTTACGTGCCGGAGTTTAATACCCATTTGTAGATATTGTCGAGTGTGCGTTATAACTAACATCGTAATTGAACTGCATGTTAAGTATCCAAGTGTAAGAACGTTGATATCATTACCTGGTGTATGTGTCGAACCCTGTGATTTCCAGAGACAAAAGCACTCCAGAACAGTGAGATTGAATACCCTAGATTAAGTTTAAGACCCAATAAAGTTCTTCAAGTAAATACAAATACAAGACAACCGTGTGTTTCATTGCTACTGGTTACATCTGTGTGTTTTGTTGTTTGTGTGGTTTTTCCGGAAAGAACAATTCCTGACGTATTATTGGTGGTGTTTCCGTTGAATCAGTGTCCGTGTTGACACACTAGCAGAAACCGCCACATTGGTGACCCACGGTGAATTGAGCAAACGCAACCTTCTAGTCCAAGAACAATTTACATCCTATTCAATCTTAAAAACCACCGAAAAACAGTGACTTTTGTGTGCATAAATAAAAACTTTAAAAGGGCAAGCAGAGTCCCACCACTTCAGTAAGCAGAAAGGGTAACCGCAACCCCAACGATAGGTACCGCAGCGTCATCATCAAGCAGCAGCTACGCAGACACCGCTGGACTTCCGGTTTTTTTTCTTCATCTTTTTTATTATTTTTATTGTTTTGTCTTTTTTTGTAAAAGTGGTTATTTACTGTAAGGCCAGCTCCTTCTGAGCCGCTAAACACTCTATTTTCATTAGTAAAACAGTCAAGTTTTTTTTAATAGATACATCACACATGATAATCTCTTCCATGAAGTATCTTCAGGCAAATTATAACACAATCTACCAGTTCCAAACGTCGATAATTTGAGACTCTCTTGCTAAACCAACTCCTTGTCAAAAATATTTATAGTTACAAACCGAAAACCACTTGACATTTTTGATAATAAATTAGATTTAGATTAAAAAGAGATGTGTTAAGTTTTCCTCACACACGTTATACCTATATTTTTTTTAGCAAATTACTATATTTTTGTTCAATTACAATTATACTCTTTTTCTAGTATACACATTATATTAAATTTACAAACATTAAACTAATAAATGTAAAGAAAGGCGTGTAATTACGGAATAATCGAATGAAGTTCGCAAGTGAATTGACGTGGAATATTTCAAACCAAACCTTAAGATTTAATTTGTTTCAAGTAAATCAGACCAAGAAATAAATAAGCATCTGATCATCGAGTCGTTTTAAATAATAATTGAAATACGAACCCGAATAGGAGTGACTCTTTCAGGGAGGTAACAAATTTACCTAATTGCACCAATATCGCATATTAAAACAAGTAAAACTAGCCTAGTTACCCAGGTAAATTTGTAATGCTATAGGTACTTTCGCGAATCTTTTTAACGGTTTTTGCAACCAACACCTGACTTCAATTTTTTCTGTTTTATTTTTCCCTGTTTTTCTCGCAACATAAAGGCACGACCTCGCACTCCGACTAGGGAAACTATCCAATAGTTAAATACAGGATTATTAAAAAAACCGCAGCCACGCCGGTTCAATTTAACTACCGCAAACCGGCTCCTCACTTAACAACGGCTACTTCGCGTAGAAACATTCCGTAGGACGCACGGTTACTCCTCACAATCGCCTTCTTTTCTCCCTTTTCGACAACACGCACACCGCGACTCCTTCCGACCCACCTTCGACACCTTTTAACCTCATTAGGCCTCTTTCCAACTCCAAGCGTTCTCTTTGCGACCCGTTAACACTCCCACCGACGCACCTTCGGGTCTCTCCAACCATCTCAATCCCGGCTCCTCTGTAGATTTCTGCATCACAATGCCCACAACGCGTACCGGTACCTTATGACAGGCGCAGGGACAGCCTGAGTCCCTCGAGTTCCATGACGCTTCTAGCGTCGAACATCGAACTCACCCTTCAAACATTAGGCTCCCTCCCTTCGATGAGAAAGACGCGGAGTTATGGTTCGCACTGGCAGAACGGATCTTCCGCATCGCCGACATGCACGATGAAGAATTCCGTGCAATCGAGTTGATGCGAGTGCTCAATCGCACCCAGCGAACGCATGTTGCACATATCATTAGGTCAGCCGACCGATCGCTTATAGCAACATGCGTGAAACACTTCTTGATGCCCTGGACGAGCCCAGAAGCAATCGACAACAACGCTTGGCGGCTGAAAAAAACCTTTCTGGGATGTGACCGTCCCTGTTCCTGTCCCATTTACGCTCTATAGCGGGGACCAGGATCTCGGAGGACCTGAATAGGCCTCACTTCTGGAGATGTCTCTCGCAGCATGCTCGCTCGGCACTGATAGCCCAACCCAACCAGAGTTTGGGCTATATATCCAGAATTGCCGACGCAATTATGGAGAACGCAGACTCGCAGTTGGTGTCCCCAGCCGCCCATAATACAAAAAAGTTTCCCCAGAAATCCCAGGACTGCAGGACCAGTGAGTCTCCCTCAGACCACTCCCCTGCACATGTCACCATTTCCGACCTTCGTGCGCTCCAAGTTTCGCTTCGCCGCGACTTAAATCAAATTCGCGCGGAAGTAAGGAGCGCCCAACTAAGTGCTCAGAATCGGCCCGTAAACCGGCCGCAATCACCCCAGGACCCCTACCGGCGGAGCAAGCCACGTCAACCCAAGACGCTCGTCGGGTGTACCTGATAACTGCACGCATGACGTGCAAATTTTGCAATAAAAAGGGCCACCTTTATGACGAGTGCCTTAAAAGGCGTAATACACCTTTCTGCCGGGAGTGCTGGCAATATGGCCACGACATTGTAGAATGCAGTGCGCACCATGCTCCACTTCCACAGAATAGGTCACCCCACCAACCCGCCGCCTCTAACAACCCATCAACATCCAACCTCCGAGTGTCTAGCATTCGGAGTTGCTGCACGTTGTGTGGCCGTACAGGTCACACGGAGGGCAAGTGCGGAGATAAGGTGAGAGTGGAAAAAGCCAGAATTTCTACAGTAACACTCACCCCAACGCGAACCCGAAGGGCCAAGACTAAACGTCAAAGCCATTGCCCACCAACTCACACGTCTGTCGAGGACGGCAAACAATTTTCCATACTAACGTATGGACAAAAAACGCCGACGCTGAACCAGGATCTCCTCCACCCCGCACACGGCACACCGTCTCTGTGGAGACGAATTAATGCTGGGCTGGAAGCCTCTCCTTCCCGCTCAAGCCTCTCCGCCACTGCGAGCGCTAGCGATCTTCCCACGGGCCTCGACCGTAACAGACGTCACACTTGTTGGTCCATACGAACCACAACAGGTCAGTGGCCCGCACCGCAATCCCCTTGCCCCTGTCGGCATCAACGCGGTAACAACCAGGTCCACTCCCAATAGCAAACACCCACTCCTCCGCCCCTGCCTTTATTTCGTGATTACGTTACTTGGGTCGGGGGGGGGGGGGGGTGAAGTGGCGGCTCTTTTAACATATTCCAAAAACCACCCATTTTCCTTAATTCAACTCCCCATTTCACATCCAATAAAGGTTATTAACTTACCTGCAATCAGGCAGCGTTAAGCTACCCTTCAATCACTTCATTTACCTGTAAACCACCCCATGGCAAGACCATCATCTTGCCACGGCATCTACCACATCGTTGTATCCCCTTAAACATATTTGGTTCCTCTGGTCGGCACCCATGACCATTGCAAACGATTAGGAAATCTTCCTCCGTGCCCTTGCCGGCATCCATGCCTATCATATACACAGCAATACTACTGTGTTTGCTTTTCTCCAACAACCGCTGGTCCCCCGATCAAGCCATGGCAAATCGCTTGCTTCTACAGCTGCAGCCAATTATCCCAGATCGGTTGCATAAGCATGTAATGAATTGGATGCGACCCTTATGTGTTTACCTTAAACAACTTGCCACGGTCTCGTCCCATGTTTTGTTCGCTAATACAAACAAATGCGCATCTTAGCGCTTGCCCTTTGAGATAGCGTTACAGTATATACGATATACCCTCTATCGTTTATGATAGAAATGCTTTCAGCCTATGCACGTTCATTATTTGAACAGCTGCATGTTTGCTTTCTCTTCTTTCTACCAACGCGCGTTTCGTTTGTCTTTCCTTCCAAGGTGAAGACATTCACTCCAATCTGAACGATATCTATAAGGAACCTTCCAATGGGACGCGGATCGGTTTCTCATTGGCCGCAGCGTCACCAGAAAGATCGATTTACCTTGTCACCATACGAGTGGAAATCCACCTCACCCACCGGGCTGGTTCTGCATCGAGCAGCTTTCAGTGAGTCAGATCGTATCCATCGAACAACGCACTCTTCCCGGGGACGTTGCGCTTCGAGTACCTTGTAATTATCTCTCGCCGAGTACACCACGATTTCGGAGTCCAATTTCACGTTCTAAGTGTGCACACCAGTTAACGTAGTGTCAGTCTGATTGTCCGAGTTTCAATATATTCATCCCTGATACATGCATTCGAAAATCGATTTCAAACGCGATAAAAGAATGAGCGAGCAGCAACCAATTATATCAGAGTGTAATTAGAACAATTAATTGTCAAAGTAAAAGTGACGAGTAGAACTGATTAGTGTGACTGGATGTCTGTTGTTCTGTAATACGTTCCAGTCCCCCCATCTAGATGTTAACTAAATGCATGCGTGCCATATATGCAATCTACGAAGAGTGGATTAAATAAAGAAAACTTAGTTACAGAAATCCCACAGTGTGTTTTATTTCTCGGGCTTACAGGGTCTGTTTTAGTGTCATTCCTGTTTGGTTGCTGAACAATTTTCGAGAGTGAAGTCTGTGGTGTTTTGCTGAATCCGCACCCGTGCAGGTGCACAAGTAGAAGCCACCACAGGCGTACCACAAGGAAGTGTCCTGGGACCATTCCTCTACTTACTATACACAGCAGACCTCCCACCCCTACAACGAAGAACACTATAGCGTTTGCGACGATAGTAAAGAACGTGTGATTCGAACCGACGCTATGACGGTTGGAAACACTAAAAATTGAACCAATGCTCAACACATCAGCCCACGGCCACGTGTACGAATTCAATTTCTTTACTCATGTACACTCACCTGATGTGCAATTGTAATGTTATTGCTTGGTATACGGCTGATTTTACTTATTCGATTTTCCTTTCCGTGTTGTTCTTCACTATTTGCTTGTGTGCTGTGTGTATCTGTTAGGAACGCCACAACACATCCATAGGGACGTTTGCAGATGATACAGTTATAATATCAGCTGACGATAATAAAAAAAAGCTACAGAACAATTGCAACAGGCACTGAACGAAATAGCCAATCGACCATTGATTGAAAAATTAAACTCAACGAGATGAAATCTATTCACGTAACATTTACATTGCGACGATCAGAAAGCAAGATTAACACATATCTCAACGGAATTCCAATGCCAAAAGCAAATTTAGCGAAATATCTCAGTATACACCTGGATAGCAGACTAAATTCGAGAGAAGATGTGAAACAAAAAGCTGAACAAATAAAGCTGAAACGTCGACAAATGCATTGGTTAATTGGACATCAGCCTCATTTTAATCTCTATTGTAATAGATCGATCCATCAATCTAATCAAGCCGAATTGGATGTACGGAATCCAATTATGGAGCTGTACAAAACAAACCAAATAATTCAGCGACTCCAGAACAAATTCCTTCGCACTATCACCAGTGCGAACCGTTTTGTGACAAATCTGGATATACATGATGACCTAGAGATCAAATGGATTAATGAAGTTATCCAAGAGTATGCTGTCAAACAGGAGAAGCGCCTACTCACACGAACGTAGAAGCTATTCAGCCCTTGGATATTACCCACGAATTGGGAAGGTTAAAACGGACGAAGCATTTCGAATTAACATGTTAAAATCGAATATACTAAAATCGACTTGGGAGCTGAAAACTGGTCCAGTAAACCCTCACACGTTTTACTTAATTAAACTAAATCAAGAACAATTCAAATATAGTATTAAATTAAATTGTTAAGATTGCACTATTCATATCCAATAAAGGATGTTATTAAAAAAAAAAAACAACAATCAGAGATGTCGGAATATCAATTGACTTATGTCATGAACATTTCTCGGATGATTTGGGCTAAAACCTGTGACAATGAAGTTTTTACCAAAGTTGTTGAATTTCGAATAAAAACAAAGTCACACGTTATTGGCTGTTCGTAAATTTTTGGACAAAAACAAAGTTGTCACCATCCCACGGTCTGCATTTTCGCCAGACATGGTTCCGCGGTACTTTTTTCTGTTTCAAAAAATAGAGAGAACTGTGGCGGTTCTACGAACCACACAATCCACTATAGGTCGAGATGTCGTCGTTCCACCAAGGAACATATTCACCTATCGCCAAACTACACGTGCCCACAGACACGTGTCCCCAAAGTCCTCCTTTCCACCTGAAAAAAAGGTAACATTCATCCGGGAGTCAACAACCCCACGTATCCACAGATACATGAACCACAAGTCCCGAATAATTTTTCTACGCCTGCACGGCGATCGAAGGACATAACCCAGCATAGAAATTGTGTATCGATCCATCAAGTGTATGTACGCAAACGGTTGGCACAGCTGCGCCACATATCGATAAACATTACGTCACCGGCGATAAGCGAAGTGCCGGAAAACCAATCCATCCACAAAACCGTTGTCCCTGCCGCAATGTACTTCGCCTAAACAAAGGCCATTGCGGAGCAACAGCAATAAACTAAAATGCTGTGCCCATAGGGCAAAGTAAACATTATCCCACGATCGCCTAATGTAAATCACACATTCTATTGTGTGCATAACCGATGCATCAGAGGTGTGAAATTCTGACGATCACAGAATGATCCACAGCAACCAGTCAATAACCTCCGCGTCTGTATGTGTAAGCACGATCGTCCCTGGTGGAGAGATTCTCGATTGAGAGAAAGTCACCACCAGCTAAAGGGAAAAGAAAACTAGGGGGTGGCACGGAATCGATATCACGTCGGGGTCACCAATTTGGCGGATTTTTATTTATGTGCTGTATTCCCTCCGTATTTTATTGGTGAACACTGTTTGGTGGAACACTTCAGAGACACACGACCAAAGACAAAAATCCGCCAAAGAACCATGAAAGGACGACGTTTTGCAACTATCGATGGGATAAAGATAAAACCGCTAAAAGAGCTGACAACCATACCGGAAAGTGAGTTCCAGAAGTGCTTCCAAGACTAGAAAAGCGGTTTAATATAAATGTATTATATCTTTGGAGGATTTCTTTGAAGGGAGTCAAATTGATGGTAATGAAGAAATAAAAATACTTTAGGAAAAGCAGCAATTCGCAATGATCGCTCATTTGTTAATGCACTGGTTCAAAGTGCTGATAATTATTTTATATTCTCTTTTTGTGTTGTGTTCTTCAATACATTTGAGTGGGCGTAATCCGTTCGAATTGTAATGGAATTAACTTTTTTTGTTTTTAACCAATGCACAGGTGGCTGACTGATCGACTTGGAAAAATCCTTCTATACCGTTTGGCTTGAAGGTTTATACTACAAGAATGTCAGACAAGGCATGCATAAACCTTTACTGTATATAGAGTATGATATGTTAAATAACAGGAGGTTCATGGTCAAAAGTGGCAATGTCACCTCTAGTATAACGTATAATATCAAGAATGTCTAGCAACAGGGAGCGGCACTTTTTCCGATTCTTTTTAACATTTATGTAGGCGACATGTTAAGGTGGTATCCTGGTGTAGAAGGCCGAAAAAAGCCGACTTTGTCGTTTTTTTCTAGATAAAACTATTTAATATATATTTTTGTAAATTTCGGCATTTATTTTACATACAAAGAAGTTTTTAAATTAATTTTTCCATTAAATTTTATGTATAAACAAGCAAGTTATAAGTAACAGAAACCAGCGCCAAACAAACATTTTTTTGCAGGATGCAGTGTAGAGCCTCGTTGGATGATCCGTAAAAAAAAAAAAATGGTTTTGGTTTTAGTTTATGAGTGTAATCAGTTGATGAGTATTTATGTTATTTACATTTTTTTAAATAACAAAACGTGATTGAAAAAAGTCATTTTTCCGAACATTTTCAACTTATTTTTGTTTATGACTTTTCATAAACAAAATTTTGATTTCTAAAAACACATTCATCAAGTGGCAAATTAACCAACCTGTCATTTAAAAAAATATATCGTATGAATTCATATTGGCGTTAGACGAACAGGAAAAAGACTGGTAGGACGGCCGCGACGGAGATGGGAGGACGATATTAGGTTTGACCTTGAGGAGATCGGATCAGATGGTCAAGCGTGGAAGGAGAGTGCACAGTCCAGGGAACGATGGCGGAGTTGAGTCGGTGAGGTCATGAACTTCCGGGTTCCTACAGGCCAATAAATAGTAGTAAATAGATACCCCCTTAAGCACACATCCCGACGCAATTGCGTACGCAGACGATCTTATAATTTACAAAACTGACGAAAGTTAGTTATCATGGGGCCGCATGAACACAAACTGGAAACCAAGAGTATGGTTAAATACCTTGGTATTTGGCTTGATCAGTACCTGTTTTTTAACAGACATGTGGAGGCAGCTTTGGCCAAGCCGAGGGAAACATTTGCTATGTAAAGTAGGCTATATCAAAGTATCATTGACTAGATCAATATCTGTATTTCAACAGACATATAGAGGCTGCTCTAACTCCTTCATCAGCCAGCGTACGCAGATTTAGCTTTTCTACGGGTAGAATAAGATTTCAGTTAAGGTTTGTAAACAATTTAAAAAAAAGGATGTAAGGGAAATTTCAGTTAAAAAAAAAAATTGCCACGTTTTGTTTTAGTTTTAATTTGTTATTAAAATCATCATCATCATCGGCACTCCAACCGGTATCCGGTCTTGGCCTAATTTTGCAAGTCTCGAGGCTTGTTAAATTTTCCATAATAATTTATTTTTCCAGGCCAGGCTATTAGCCTTGCGCCGATGTTATTAAAATAAACATATTTAAAAAATATTAAAATTATCCCGTCCTGTGAGTAGGGCGTTAGAATATACTCATAGCTATGCCGGCTTGCCGTAAGAGGCGACTAAGGGCCGAGTGGTAGCCGGGGTTCCAACGCCCTGTGCGCTCGGTGAAATGCCACCCCATCAAGCTTTAGGCTCCGTGATATGGTCGGGAGAAATCCCTGGGCATCTTTCGGAGCTTGGCTGATGGACCGGTTCGAGAAAAGGTTGGTCCCAAGGTGAGATACCAACCTGTCATGCTGTACATTCCGCGATATCGGCGAGAGAAATCTTCGACGGTGTTTCGGATGTGTGGCTGATGGCTCGGACTGACACGGGGATAAGTCATGATGGTGCCTTCTGATATAAAGAATTCCGGAGGTAAACTAGTCTCCGATTCGGATCTCCGGGGGGAACTATGTCAGGGGGAACATCATGCAGATATCATGATAAATAATGGAACTTTAAGAGGTTCGTCATCGCATAACCGGGCTCGCTCTCGAGGCTCTGCCCACGCTCGACTGGTGACGGCATTTTGTAACATCAGGGGCATCGGTTTCACCAATACGAATGTAAACGCCGTCCACCAATATTTGCAAACAACGAAACCAGATGTCATTGCCCTGAGACCCAGGTCGATTCGTCAACTGATTCGACATATCTTCGTTGCTCAGGATACGACTTACATTCGAGATTCCGTTTTAAGGGCGGAGTCTGCGTCTTCGCGCGGTCCGATCTGGCTTGCCAGAGGATAGAGGCGTTGGAGCACAATAATATGGACATCATATGGTTGAGGGTCGTGCTGAGGAATTCTGTTAAATTTCTTTGTTCTCTTTACCGCTCCCCGAATGACGATCGACCGGCGACATTTTTCGAACATCTTTCATATACCGTCGACTGGATGCCGATCAACCACCTAGCTTCTGAAATGGTTGTCCTTGGCGATTTTAACGTGCACAATTCCGACTGGTTGTTACATTCTAACAGAACCGACGAGGCTGGGAGGCTGGTGGAGATGTTTGCTGTAAGCCACAACTTGACTCAACTCGTCGGGGAGCCAACGCGAGTGCCGGATGCCCGAGGCGATTATGCGAACACCCTGGATCTGTTTTTGACATCGGAACCGAGTATTTATACCGTGGAGGTTTCTGCGCCATTGGGGCACTCAGATCACTGCTTGGTATCTGTCGCGCAAGCACTTGTATATCAAGCGAATAACCGACCTAGGCAGCTTGGCCATGTATGAAAGTATGGGACTGCTAACTGGTACGATTTCCGAGATTTCTTGGTGTGCTTCGGAAACTCCGATGTTAACGCTTACGCGGAATCGGTATTAGAGATTATTCTGTCCGGGATGGAGATATATATTCCACATTCCATCAAACGAAGATCGTCTGATATACCTTGGTTTGATAAAAATGCGAGCTGATTACAGCGGCAAAAAATAGGGCTTTTAAGCAATGGCGCTCTAATCCCACCGATGCTAACAGAACGAATTTTGTTAGAATCAGAAACGCGTGTACCCAGGCGATTGATACCGCGAAGAAGGCTCACAACGACAGGGTGATCAATAAGCTCCTTCGGTGTCCAACTCGTTCGCGCTCCTCCTGGTCAATGGCAAAAGCTGTCAGCGGTAACTTCACATCCTCCTCTTTCCCTCCGTTGGGGGACAGACAGTGGGACGTTAGTCACGAATTCAAAGAACAAAGCTAATGTGTTCGCGAATTTATTTTCGGCGAATTCAAACCTAGATCCCGACCTTTTCGCGCCACCTCTGATCTCGCCGGTACGTCCGCGCACTATTCAACGCATTCTACGTGAACTGGATTGTAGGAAGGCAACCGGCCCGGACGGAATACCAGCAATAGTCCTTAAGAACTGTGCTCCAGAACTATCGCCGGTTCTTGGCAGACTCTTCCGCTTATCTTATGCACGGAGGACCTTTCCTGCCTGCTGGAAAATCGCTCGAGTTCAGCCAATCCCAAAGACGGGAAAAAAGTGTCTCCCACAAAATTACCGTCCGATAGCATTACTGTCTATTTTATCTAAGGTAATGGAAAAAGTCATCAATACAGCGTTAGTTAAGTATTTGGAGTGCAACGGACTTTTGGCGGATTATTATGTGGTTCAAGTGTTCCGCCGAACACTGCTTGCCGCCGAGAAAACATACACCAGATCGAACGCGGTTAAAAAGGAAACATCAAGAAAATTGTTTTGAACTTTATTTTATTGTTGTCGTTTATCATAAGTTTCGCGGTTTCCTTCTGCAATAAATGACGCGTAATTCGTCGTAACTGAAGGTTCTTATTTTAACTACCAAAACACACACAAAACTTCCGACGCGCTCGCAACGTAGTCCTACTCGCTTCTGCTTTCTTACCGCGTCTTGTCGACCTCCTCAATGGAGTTCTCTAACGTTCTCCTCTCTGGACGGACATCCGAACTATAATTCTCGTCCCGGTGACGATCGAAATCTGACTCCAGATCAGAAGGTTGCGTGTTCAGATCACGTCGGGGTCACCAATTTGGCGGACGTTTTTAGATTGTCCTAGTGTTCCGCCGAACACTGTTTGCAGGTAAACACTAACAAGCGAAGAGACACTGTCAAAAATAAATCCAATACGGAGAAATTTGTTTTCAGCTACTGTTTATTGTTTTACGTATTTTTAGGTTTAATTTTTTTGTTCTTAAGTTACAGCCTTTAACTTAAGATTACCACCGTTAAATATCGACACACGCGCGGAGCGACTGCCTCTGCAGGATCCTGTAATTATCCTCACGTGACGGATGCTCGAAGTCTGCCTCCTCTTCGTTCGAAAGTCTTTATCGAACAGCAGGAGAGAAGTTAGACTCTTGAGCGAGGGTACACAGTGGATATAGAACTTTCGAACGAAGAGGAGGCAGACTTCGGAGTGTTCGGATCTGTATCCTGTTAATTCGGGGGTACCCCAAGGTTCTATTTTGGCTCCAACCTTTTTTTTTGCTTCACATAAATGATTTGTTGGAGACAACGGATAACAAAGTGTTCAGTTTTGCGGATGATAGTACGCTCGTTTCCTCCTTTTCGAGTGTTCAGCCGATTGGTGCATCTGCATCGCATCAGCTGATATGTAGACAGATTGACTCTCTGAATCAGGATATAGATAGGGTCCTGCAGTGGGGAAGTGCCAATCTCGTCGACTTCATAGCAGCGAAGACACAATATACAACATTCACAAAGAAAAGTGGATCATCGGTTCCACAGCTGATGATGAATGGCCGGGCCCTCGAGGCTGGGGAAAGTTTAAAATTGCTCGGCGTCACGGTCTGTGGGAATGTATCATGACACACTCACGTGTCGAGCATCGCCAGGTCAGCCTCAGGAAAACTGAGCTATCTTTTTAGAGCCAAGAAATATTTTACTCCGGCCCAACTTCTTCTCCTATATAAATCTCAAATTAGACCCGCGCTCGAATATTGCTCTCATGTTTGGAGCTCGGCTCCCAAACATACCCTCGACCTACTTGAGAGCATACAGAGACGAGCGATCCGCCTGATCGGGGACTCGGCGCTGACGTCGGGACTACAGTCGCTATCACATCGAAGGCGCGTAGCCGACCTCTGTCTGTTTTACAGATATTATCACGGGTACTGTTCTTCGGAGATTCGTGGTATTGTTCCACGCAATTCGGCTTATATGCGCTCCACAAGTCAATCCGACGTATCGCACCCGTTTGCGCTTCATCTCCCGACGGTGCGAACATCCCTGCATCAGAACTCGTACCGTTACAGAGCGGGGAAGCTGTGGAACTCCCTTCCCACGCTAGTGTTCCCCGTTACAACCTGCAACTGTTCAAAAAGAACTGCAACAGTTATTTGATGGCATCTCGGGGCGCCCACTCGGCGCTATAGGTTCGCCTCTCCCGAGTCTAATAAAAAAAAAAAAAGTAAATATGTTATTAAAATAAACATGTTTAAAAAACAAACAATGTTCTGTAGTCGAAAAGCAAATTGTACACTAGTCATGTACTGTTCATCTTAGAGCGTCTGCGTAGGACCAGTAAGTTATAGTGTAATAACATTAAGCTAGAATTAAAAAATTGTTTGCCTAGTCTATAATTTAAAATCATAAAACAAGGGAAACATACAGTGTTGGAAAAATGAATCATTCAGTTTCTTACGCGGCCGTAGTACAAAAAGAAGAAACAAATTGGCGAAATTATTGGTTAGAAAATTTTAGTTTTAATACTGAAACAATGACTGTTGGGCTTATTAAAAAACCACAATTGTTGGCTAGCATTTTGTCGGGATTTGATGGAACTAAATATTCCCACAAAAGTAGGATGGTTGACTTCTGTTGGTAAAAAAAGAAAATAAATAAGTAAATTGCTATATCGCCATTCAAAACAAACTGCGTATTCCGAAGTCCCTCTAATTTTATATGAGGAAATTATTATTACCATGAAATTGTAGTTTTTTTGTGACTTGGAAATCGATGACATCAAAAAGTCAGGTTTCTTAATCATATAAATATTCCATAGAGTTCAGCTTTAATATATCTATACTATATGGCTAAATCGTCCTGTGGAGCTCTATTTAAGTTAATATTCGGCTAACAATCTGCGAATTGTTGCCTCGCATTGCAGCCCTCTCCTTGGTATAGATACTAATTGAACATACGCATCGCTGCCCATTGCTAAATTGTTTTATGTAATGTACTACATCGCATGTAAGAGGCCTTTAATCCTCAGAATACGCCGGTTTTGCTAATCGCTTCTTGAAGACAACACGACATTTTTGCGTGTCATGATGGTAATAAGAAACACTCCGAAGCTAGCTTAGAATAAAAAGAACAACAAAAACCCGGAGAATTGTGCACTTATTGGTCGTCGGTGGTGTTCTAATTTAGTATTCGGGACTACATGACAATTGCATATTAATTATGGTTTTGATGTAGATTATAAGAGCTCATTTCGTAAAGTGGTAAGAGAAAATGTATAATAGTAGCCTGTGGACCCATATTGTTCCTGACTCAAGATCACCTCAAAAGACAGTAAGAAAGTAAATTATACTAACGGCTGTATATATTTAAGCATTTTGGAAGCCTACCAAAGGGACATTTTGGAAGCCTAGAAGGAACCTCCGACAACACCAACACATCATCCGAAATAATTAACTATCTATCTATGCTATAAGTTTTTCTTGTTCTTAGATAACTGGTAAGTCAATTAAAACACAAAAGAAAAATTCTTTCTTGCAAGAAAGCAAGTTTTCCCCGATGTCCTCTTTATACAGATCCAGTCATTTACAAGGGAACAAACGACCGTCAACAACAATCGGATGAGAGAACTTCTAAAGATAAATCATCCCAGTACGAACATAAAATATATCTAAAGGGATTTATGTCCACCTTAAGTTTAAGCGTAGAAAAAGGGCAATTAGCTGGCCAGTTGTTTTCAAGGAAGGACTTCATACAAACAGAACCAGACTGGACTACCATCTTTAACATTACAACAATCTACTATCGTGATGTTGAATCTTTCAAGCTTATCTAACATGATATAACTACTTCATTAAAAGTGCCCTCTATAAGACAGTCACCGTAATAAAGCATTGCTCTACCATCATCATTAAATGTATTCCGGTACACAATCGGTAAGGGGTCTCGCTGTTACAGCGGCGGTCTACAATACATTCATACAGAGGACATACGTCGTAAAAATCATCCATTCAACTAATTTACCTTTTTTTTGCTTCAACAGAAATGACTCTTTTAGAAATCGCAAATTTATAAAACAAAATTAAAGCCGCAATAAGTGTTGGGTGATATGGAACACCTGACAGAAGGCAAGGAAAGCTAGCTAGCAAGGTATTGAAATCAAAACGAAAACCTGATTCAGGTTTTAATTAAACAATTTCACTACCATAATCTCTAAATCTTGGTATATAAAAGCCAACTCGCAGATCCCAGGGCATTCGTTGGGTTTTTTTCTTTGTTTTTCCTCGTTTCATTTTTTTTTTTTGTGTTATCGTCGACACAGATCACTTCGAGACCATAATTCCATTCAATTCAATGGTAGACAGAAGGTAACGGACAACGACGAAACCGAACATTCGGATAAAAAAGTCCAGGTTCAAATTGAATCCTGAATTATTCATAACAACTGGATTCTATCTAGAGGTGTGGTCCAATCTGCCGGAAGCGATGGGACGAACACAAAAATGTATATATAAAATAAAATAAAATGAGGAAGGATATCGAATTAGTATTCAGCCGGTGATGTCGGTTAACTGTGGCTATGAAGGACCCGTAGTCAACGGGAATTACACGATGTGTCCTCACCTAATTTTCAGAGGATTAGAATTAGACACAACGAATCATCATAATTTGCATCCTAGCAACAACAATCGGCCCATAGGCATTTTAACAACTACTATGTACGGTGAGAAAACCAAAAACGCTGATTACACCTTGATGATATCTTACATCAACTGAATCCCCAAGAGACACAAAAGAAAAAAAATATTCAAATATAACAATTCGATATTCAAGTTAACTTACCCCATCCAAGGATCACACACGTTGCTACAATCAAATAGATTCTAACAGGAAGCATCGTTAATTTAGTATACGCTCTTTGGTTTCCTTTCCAAGTAATTCTAACCAGAGTGCGAAGCACTGCGGTTGAAGGCCCAAAGTCTCCTCGTGGGCACAGTTAAATACTACACATCACAAATGAAACAACAAACAAATAACAACAACAAAAATGGCAAATAAATTTAAATCAGATCGTGAGCTAAAATTCCACCTGAGTGCCGTGTGGAATCCGTTAACGATTTTAAAACCCTACTTCAGGGTGTTTTAGCACAAAAAAATATGACAATAAAATTAAAGAGCAAGAACACAACCGAAACCTTAATCAGACCAACGACAAAAAACACCAAAACACCGACGATAAAAAAAATAAAACAACAAAAAAAACCAGAAAAGGATAACAATTTTTTTTTGAATAAATTCAGATCACAACAAACGTTTTTTGTGACAACACCCACACTGCAGTGCCTAAGTGACACCTTTTATTTGTTAAGCACGTATCCTCGCTTTATGGTCCGTAAATTTTTGGTTTGAATCCTTTAATAATCCAAAACTGCCCGTCGCGACGTGCTAACGCGCAAAATGCAAACATTCAACTGAGAAGTATCTTTTCCTCCGAGAACTCCTGATCCATTTTTCGTTATGGGCAATTAGGTATTTTGTGGGCCGAACTTTCTGTTGTTGCTGTTGTTGTTGCTGCTGTTGTCGCTCCTCCAGTTGTTGTTGTTCTTACCGTCACTATCCTACCGTATATCTCCCGGCTCATGTAAATTCATTTCTACCACGTGAAGTCATCCTGCGCCTGTCTGTTACCATTTTCAATAGCATAACTCTTACTGTTACCAGTTTCTCAGTTCACACGGAACCTCCATACAGTGGCACGATGACCAGATAGCTTCTCCAGCTTACATTCATTCAGTTACTATAGCAAAAACCAAGCTAGTGTCATAATTAACTCTCTGCGAACTTGAAAAGGACATTTCGCTGTATTTAACGCAGTAAGGCATGGTACTCTGAAACTGGGGCATTTCCAATTAAAAACATATACCAACGGCTGTGTGATTATATAAATTAATATATAAGGTTTTATAGGTATTGATGAAAACCAGCTTTCTATCTTCCTTTAGGACCCTTTTCATCTGTCGTGTTCCATAATCATCACTCTCGTTGTGGTAACGAGTCCCTGGGCATGGGGCATCATTTGAATGGTCCACACATTTAGCGGCACCTCTTTTATTTAGCTGCTATCAAGGAAGATGGTTCTCTTTAAGGCGACGAATACTCGAATGTCTGTTTATATCCCAAAGAACAAGTCTAGCAAGTTGGGAAAATCACCCACTATAAGATGATTGTTTAATGTGTTTTTATCCACGTCATTTTATTAACCCGTTTGAGTTTGTCTTTATTGTGGCACCCATATAAAAAAGCGCCTACGACCTTGTTTACCTCAATTGAGCTTAAGATATATATCAAAGAAAGAGATAAATGAACGACTGCAAAAGTTTACTGACTATTTTTGATAAAAGACTATACAACTACAATACAATTTGTGATTACTTAACACTACTGAAAGCCCACATTACAGAAACACCGAAAATCACTTTACATGTTTTTTCGGGCGCAAATAAACCGAATTCCGCGGAATAATACCTCGAATCTCCGAGAAAAAGTCCCCGTGATAATATCTCTAAAACAGACAAAGATCATCCTTGTGTCTACGATGTGATAGTGATTGCAGTCTCGGGCTCTCTCGTGAGTCAATAGACATACTGTCTAGGAAGAATATTTCTCTGGGAAACGATGGATATTCCGTAGGTAGTATGTTAGCTCATGGATTTCCCTTGATATTGGCTATATTATTTCAACGAATTTTATGTTTGGCGTCCAAATCGTCACCTGCGATGAAATGTTTTTTTTTTTTTATTTCTTTCAGAAAAGTCGAACCTATAGCTACTGCCCTGAGATGCTTTTTCTTTTCTCGACCGGGTCCATCGGCCAAGCTCCCAAAGATGCTCAAGGATGTCTCCCAACTATTTCACGAAGCTATAGCTACGATGGTGGACTGAAAAGTTTCCGACCTAACAAACATACAAGACATTTCTTCTTAAAATATATTTTTATTTTTCTACATAGTCTCCTTGTAACTCTACAAAGTTCTCCCAGCGATGCTCGCATCTCTCCAACCCGTCCAAATACTACTCGGCATTTTTCTCTGCAAAATAACTGTTTACGAAGGTGATTGTCTCATCATTTGAGAAAAATCTCTGTCCTCCGAGCGCAATTTTTAGAATAGGCAACAAAAAGAAGTTGTGGCATTTCTGCCAGATACACATACAATACACAAGCAAAATAGTGAAGAACACCCAACGAAAATCGAATAAGAAAATGTATCAGAGCCGTATACCATAGCGATAAAATAACAATTCCACATCAGTTGAGTGTACTTGAGTTTAGAAATCGAATTCGTATAAGTGGCAGTGGCCTGATGTATTGAGCATTGGTTACATTTTTAGTGATTCTAACCGGCATAGCGTCAGTTCGAATCACACGTTCTTCACTGTCGTTACAATACGCTATAAAGTCACTTGGTGCTAGATCTGGTGAGTAGAGTAGACGGTCAAGCAGTTCAAACCGTAGTTCGTGGATTTCCGCTATGGCAACCACTGAGGTGTGAGACGGCGCATTGTATTGGTGAAACAGGATTTTTTTTTTTCTACAAATGTCGCCGTTTTCCGCAATTTCTGCCGTCAGTTGGTTAAGTAATGATATGTAGTATGCTCCTGTAATAGTTATTCCTTTTTGAAGATAATCGATTAAGATAACTCCATGACTATGTGGGGGTTCTCTATACTACATGGAGAACCAACCCACCATTTCAACCACAATTTCCGCCTTATTTCGATTGCTTTCAGCGCGTCATATCAACCCCTATCCCACCGCTCAGTTAATTCACCTGCAAAACGTATTTCCCAAAAGGACGCAAAGCTAAACTCATTATCCTATGCAGATAATGCGTAATTGAGTTTAGCTACCGTTTCGCAATACGGCAACTCCATTTCGCTAACCCATGACATTTCCACCGGAAATCGCATCTTGTCGGTTAGCAACGGCATAGTCTGATCAAACGACGCGGTTGCATAATCATGCAACCGCTGGGGAAATTATCAAAGTATTTAATTTAGTTCCCATGATCAGATTTCCCTAGCCAATTCGGCGTCCGATTCACCGTCCCCAGACACTCCATTCGCTGGGGATCAATGATCTCCTTTCGAAGGTGAATAGCACCAGCTACATTTTCCTCACCTTCACAATTCGGCCTCCCTACAGTTCAATGCACTCTGAGATCACCACAGCCATCGCACTAGAGCAGTAGGTCATCCTCAGAGGCTGCATTGATACAAGCACACAAGCTGAGCCAACCCCGAAGTTATTGCGCTCTCTCTTTTGTTCTTTTCATCCTTCGCATGCCAAACTTCTGTCGAATGATGTGCAACTATTATTCACCTCGCTGAGACTTGCAAATGAAAAGATTCATGAGAAGAGCGCGATGATGATTGGCTAATAGCCGTGCGAATGTAAAAATCCAAATTTCCTCCGTAATTGGGATCAGTCGCTTGTCATTTCTCATCGCGGTCGGTCACGCCGCCGCGCTAGTGTATAATTTAATTCTTCGGCGAGAGTCAGTCGCTATTCAATAATCATCGCGGTCGGTCACGACGCCGCATAATTACCCAAGTTTAAATTTCATTACTGCGGTCACAGTGTCGAGAAAGAAGTGTTTCACTACGAATATCAAATAAATAAATAAAAACTACGTATGATATTCATAAAGAAACTATTTAATAAGATTAATATTAAATTCTAAGTGAAATAAAAGAAAATGATCATATTAACAAATAAAAAGAAACGAACAACTAAATCAAACCAAGGGTATTTTATTTCTCCTCCTCTTCTCTTGGATATCTTTGCGAAGTGTGTTCTGCGGAACCAGTATCAGGGATGCAAGTGAATCCGTGCCCTGTCTGGCACAACTACTCATTACCCCTATAACTATCCTAAAAAACATTCGCCATCACTTTAACAGCCGACAAAATTGTTTTTCCTTTTTTTTGGAGCCGATTTTTCAGTCCACTGTTTTGACTGTATTTTTGTGTTATAATTGGGCGTATAATGATGTATCCAAGTTTCATCATTATTAATCGGCGCCAAAACTCGGATTTATTGCATCTAAACTGTGCCCACAGAGCGTTGGAAATGTTCATTCGAACACGTTTTTGGTCTAACGTGAGCAAATGCCACATCCAACGCACGGACAGCTTTCTTATGCCTAAATCTTGATTTAATATGTGACAAACGTGTTCTTTAGACATTTTCATAGCCTCTGCTATCTCTCTCACTTTATTTCCGCGGTCGTCTAGCACCATTTGGTGAACTTTAGCGATGTTATCGTCAGTTGTTGCAGTTTTTGGACGTCCCGAAACTTCATCGTCTCCCAAGCTCTCATGGCCACGTTTAAATTCAGTTGCCCAAAATTTCAATGTGGTAAACGATGGTGCAGAGTCCCCATACAGAGAGACCAACACAGCTTTGATTTGCGTAGGCGTATTGCCTTTCAAAACCAAAATTTAATGACAGCTCGATACTCGATTTTGTCCATTTTCACAAAAACACGCACATCGACTCACTCAAACGACTATCAAATAAAAACTACGTATCCAAAATAACTAAAATTTTCGTGGGTAACTGTCAAAAGATGCAGAACTACATTCACTAGCTTTTATTGACGACTGCTGCTATCTTCACGTCGAGGTCGGAAACTTTTCAGCCCACCCTCGTATATATACACCTATAGCTCCGTGGGGTGATATTTCACCGGACGGCTGGACTTTGGGACCCTACCTACCACTTGTGCCGAACTGCCCAATAGCAAGAGTCGTCAGTTGAACCTAGGTTTGCACAATCAAACGCAAGACACAACCAACTCAACAATTGATGTGGGTGATGACTCGTGTCATCAGTCTCTGACTGTTTGATCGAACCGTATTAAAATTTAGATCTCTTTATTAATCCCCTGATTTTAAATCTCGTTGTTAATCTCCCCCCGCTCCTCAATAGTAGTTAGTATACCCGCCTGTCACGCGGGAGACCGGGGTTCGATTCCCCGTCGGGGAGCCTCTGGCGCAAGACTAATGACCTTGCCCGGAAAAAACAAATCATTATGGAAAATTTAACAAGCCTCAGGACTTGCTAAATAAGGCCAAGACCAGTTCCCGGTTGTAGTGCCGATGATGATGATGATTAATCTCCCCGAGGATGAGCTTCTTCATTCGAAAAACTTGTCCATTATTTTGTCTCTTACAGTTGTCAAATTAGATATCAAACCTCTAAAAGGAAAAACGTGCAACCAGGCGATAGATACCGCGAAGAAGGCTCACAACGACAGGGTGATCAATAAGCTCCTTCGGTGCCCAACTGGTTCGCGCTCCTTCTGGTCAATGGCAAAGGCTGTCAGCAGTAACTTTGCTTCCTCCTCTTTCCCTCCGTTGGTGACAGACAGCGGGACGTTAGTCACGAATCCAAAGGATAAGGCTAATGTGTTCGCGAATTTATTTTCCGCGATTCAAACCTCGATCCCGGCCTTTTGGAGCCACCTGTGATCTCGCCGGTACAGTCTTCGATGCGGGATGTGCGATTTCGTCCGCGCACTATTCAACGCATTCTACGTGAACTGGATTGTAGGAAGGCAACCGGCCCGGACGGAATACCAGCAATAGTCCTTAAGAACTGTGCTCCAGAACTATCGCCGGTTCTTGGCAGACTCTTCCGCTTATCTCGGTCCTCGGATTCCTACTTTTCGTTTTGCTGTCCTATTAAATTACCACCATTTTTAAACCGCACACTGTGATTTGCTAAGTGAACACTTGATCATTGTTACGTGCGGCTTCCGCCATCTCCATCGTTTGTTCTGTTTAAATGTAATAAGGTAGTAGATGGTAAGGTGGTGAGGAAGCTCACGATCCACATGTTGAATTTGCGAACATACTCTTGTTCAAGTGTGGATCGTGTGGAAGTTAGACCTCTTTTCGGAGTGGATGTTGATGGAGAGGGAGAGAAAGGTCTTTTTGTGTACCTGGGGGAGAAAGGAACAACAAGTTAAATAGTTTGTTGTTGATTTTGTTAAACACTGTTTTTTTATTCCGTTGTAATTGTTTTTTGGGTGCAGTTCGACTTACGGTTGAAGAAGGAAGGAAGGTGAATTTTCCCGTTTTTTCTTTGAAGAAGCACTGTAAAGAAAAAGTTTAAAAATGAAAAGAGATTGGTTAAATTGTAAAAAAGCAAGAATTAAAATTAAAAAAGATATTGAAAAAGTACTTCGGACAATTTGGTTTACTATAGATTTCAATCCAAACATTTATAAGCAGTACACTATCCAAAGAATTGGAGAACGAAGCAGAGAGTGGTTTTTTCCCTGTCCAGATTGAATAAAATAAATTGAACCAGGCGAAAACTGTGAGGCTCCATAAGGTACGAGGGTTGCCTTTTATATTTCGGGATTAGAGAACAAAAATAAATATTGATCATCGAAAATCACTTTATTGTTTTTCAAAATATTCCCCATGAAGATCTATACACTTTTGCATGCGTTTGAACCAATTGTCGAAGCACTTTTGCCACTCTGATTGAGGTATCTCCAACACATGCATTCTGAATGCAGCAACCGCTTCTTCAGGTGTCGAAAAACATTGACCTCTCAGTTTGTTTTTTACGTACGGGAATAAAAAGAAGTCATTCGGTGCCAAGTCAGGACTATACGGCGGATGACCCATCAAATCGATGTTTTAGGTGCTCAAAAATGCAGTTGTCGCAGCCGATGTGTGAGAGCTCACATTGTCGTGGTGAAGAGTGATCCGTCTTCGGCGGTTGGTTTTCCTGATTTCTTGGAAGACAACTGGCAAACAAATGGTTGTGTACCACTCAGAATTGACCGTTCGACGTTGTTCTTGTGGTACGGTTGCGACATGTCCAGTTTTTCCGAAAAAACAGGCGACCATTTGCTTGGAAGTGCTTCGTGCGCGAACAACTTTTGTTGAATTTGGCTCATCTTGAAACACCCAGACAGTCGACTGCTGTTTACTTTCGGGCTCATACGCGTAAATCCACGATTCATCACCTGTCACGATGTCATAGACGTGTTTCGAAGCACCGCGACCGTATTTTTTGAGCATTTCTTTCGACCAATTGACACGAGACTTTTTTTGGGCGATTGACAAATTGTGTGGGATCCAACGCGAACAAATTTTTTTGACAGTCAAATGTTTATGCAGTATTGAATGTATGCTGGTCCCACTAACGCGTAAGGTTGTCTCAATCTCACGATAGGTCACATGACGATCTTCCAATATCAGTTCGCGCACAGCATCAATGGATTCCGAACAACAACTGATTTTGGACGACATTCACGAAATTCATCCTGGAGTGAATTGAATTGAATTCACCATACCATCGATAAACACTGGTCCTTGATGGAGCTTCATCGCCAAAAATTGAATTAAGTTCATCCATGCACTGTTGCTGAGTTAATCCACGCCGAAAGTTGTAAAAAATAATCGCACGAAAATGTTGACGATTTAATTCCATTTTTGGGCCGAGATGAATCTTTTAAGTTACTGTAAACAACACAAATAGCGCTCGTATGTCAAAACGTTCTGAGTGCGTATAACCTCAAAAATGTCCAACTTTACGACAGAGCTGTCAATTGCCGGATTGCAACGCTAGGGTTGCCAAATCCCGAAACATAAGAGGCAACCCTCGTAGTACCCGAGAAATTGGTAACCGCAGCCGGACAGAAGGCTGCTGCACAGACCTGAGCCGATCACAGTAGGAGTGCTGAACTAGTCACCAAGGGAAGGAAAAACAGGATTGCTGAACTGGTCACCAAAGAAAAAGAAAACAGGTAACCAATATATACTTATATCAAATTTTCTGTGGCGAAAACGTCACAGCGGCGCGGCCGGTGCCCGCTAGTTGGATCCGCGCCGGTTCGTTACCTTAAATCTTGGAGGACGCTTGTCTCGGGGGTGCGAGACCATTGGTGGGTGGAGCCCTGAGGCTCCATACGTCCTGACGCTGGCGACGAGGTGGCAGCTCAGTGAAGGAGAGAACGTTGGATCGACTTTTTGCAGCGGTCGACGAGTAGCAGCGACACGAGCACCCAAGTTTCCAGAGGCCCAGTATAACATATATTTTTTTGTTGGTTTTTATTTTGTTTTATTTATTTTTTTTATTTCATTATTCATACATGCGAACTCATTATTTATACTATTATTATTGTAATTTGTTATTCGCATTTATATATTTTGTTGTTGTTGTTGTTATTTTGGTTGATTTTTCTTTGCGTTCAATTTATTTATTTATTTATTTATTAACAGATTTCTTTTTTCATTTTGTATAACAGACATTGTTGGACGGGATTCTTCTTCTCTTTCTTTTTCAGCTGCGCGTTAAATTTTGTTTTTTTTTTTTGCTATGTTGCAAAATTTACCTCGCCTTAGCGAGGAGGTCCTAACCGGATCGTGTGGGCGGTCGAACTTTCAGTCGGACCATCGGTTTCAGTGTCGGGTCCGCCGTGAAAAATGGACATCTGTGTTGCTTGTTCTGTCCGTATCTCAGAGGAGTGCTTGTTAGTGTATACATAAGTATGTTAATTTATTTATTTTTTTTTTTTGTTGATTTTGTTAATCATATGTTTGTTTGCTCTCCGCCGTCCACTCCCCGGCGTGGCATTCCTTTCCTAAGAATGCCACGCAATCCTTGTGTGTGTGTGGGGGGGGGGGGGGGGGGGGGGGGGGTTACGTGCGGCTTCCGCCATCTCCATCGTTTGTTCTGTTTAAATGTAATAAGATAGTACATGGTAAGGTGGTGTGGAAGCACACGATCCACATATTGAATTTGCGAACATACTCTTGTTCAAGTGTGGATCGTGTGGAAGTTAGATCTCTTTTCGGAGTGGATGCTGATGGACAGGGAGAGAAAGGTCTTTTTGTGTACCTGGGGGAGAAAGGAACAACAAGTTAAATAGTTTGTTGTTGATTTTGTTAAACACTGTTTTTTTATTCCGTTGTAAATGTTTTTTGGGTGCAGTTCGGCTTACGGTTGAAGAAGGAAGGAAGGTAAATTTTCCCGTTTTTTCTTTGAAGAAGCATTGTAAAGAAAAAGTTTAAAAATGAAAAGAGATTGGTTAAATTGTAAAAAAGCAAGAATTAGAATTAAAAAAGATATTGAAAAAGTACTTCGGACAATTTGGTTTACTATAGATTTCAATCCAAAAATTTATAAGCAGTACACTATCCAAAGAATTGAAGAACGAAGCAGAGAGTGGTATTTTCCCTGTCCAGATTGAATAAAATAAATTGACATTTGAGGCTCCATAAGGTTGTACCCGAGAAATTGTTAACCGCAGCCGGACAGAAGGCTGCTGCACAGACCTGTGCCGATCACAGTAGGATTGCTGAACTAGTCACCAAGGGAAGGAAAAACAGGATTGCTGAACTGGTCACCAAAGAAAAAGAAAACAGAAGGCTGCTGCACAGACCTGAGCCGATCACAGTAGGATTGCTGAACTAGTCACCAAGGGAAGGAAAAACAGGATTGCTGAACTGGTCACCAAAGAAAAAGAAAACAGGTAACCAATTTATACTTATATCAAATTTTCTGTGGCGAAAACGTCACAAGCCTCCTGTTATTTAACATATCATAAACTGTATATTGTGTTGTACCACATGCAATGTCCGATTGCTTAGTCGGAAATAAGAAGTTCTCAAGTGAACATCTGTGCCAGAACGTCAAATTTTCTTTTTTTTATAATGTAAAGTGCTTGGTGTGTGAGAATTTTAGGGTTCGTTACAAGTACCGTTTTTTTTTTTTTTTTCTGGGAGTTGTTTACCCTGCTGTCGGCAGTTAAAATACAGAACCCCCTTCCTTTATGAAATTAAAACGCGACATAATGCCTCATTGACGATGAAAAACATTAATAACGCATTTAAGGATGTAGCGATAAACGAACGCACTATACGACGTTGGTTTGGAAAGTTCCGTTTGCGAGATTTCAGCCTCGAAAATGAACCACGGAAGCTGGAAACGTTAGTTGACGACTATGTTTTAAGAGCAACGATGGATGCGGACTCTACGAAATCGGCGCGGGAGATTGCACAAAGCATGGGAGTATCCACAATGACAATAAATCGACACCCTTCTCTCATAGGAAAGGTAAAGAAACTCGATAAGCGGGTACCCCTTGAACTGAACGAGTAAACTACGGCGCCTGGAAATCTGGGCATCGCTTAGATTAAGAAACCATTCTGAATCGTTTTTGCACCGGATAGTCACCTGTGATGAAAAGTGGATTCTGTATGATAACCGTAAAAGACCTTGGCAGTGGTTGGATGCAGGTGTGTGGGGGTTCTTTAATCTTTACGCAAGAACCACCCACAATTCCAATCCCAACTCCCTTTGCAAACCGGCAAACATTTCCTTCTTCAAGGACATTTTAATGCACTTAGTCCATTACCTAAAATTCCCTGCAAAGAATTCTTACCATTCATGCATCCAATGCACATTCAAAATTCCCTGAAAGAATTCTTTAAATTATACATGCACCATTAAAGCAGCAAACCTTATCGGCACTCCTGTTTGCCAAACAATACGGTTGCACACGTGTCGACCACATTTTCCTGGCAATATCCATGGCCTCGGCAACCTTTTTGTCAAACCGACAAAGCAAATATACGCATCTAGCGTCTAGTGGCCATAAATCGAATTCTTCCGCATATAAACATGCATACAAAATTCGATCCCTTACGTTCAGCAAGATATGGTACACAATCACCCATTGTGTACATAAACTGCTTTTAGCATCATTTGCCTAATTTAAATGCGGTCTATTTACGCAGCTGCACCATGGATCTATGCCATGAATAATGTCCTTTGTTATCTTCTCTTTTCTCGATTTCGTTTCCCATGACCTTCGTTGCATGGGTACACAACGATCTATCAGCACTCTCGCTAAGATCAACCGGACAGATGTTCTCCCATTGGTCACTTGCCAAAAGGAAGATTTCATTTCCTTTTCACCACACCACCAAACTCACCCCGAACTAAGGGTTGAATCAAAAGTCGAAATTCAACCCTCGATGAGTCGTAATTCTACCACCATCGCGCGCGCATCATCTGTTCGCCACTGCAGAGTGCACACAAGAGTGTGCCCTCCCCTGACTGTGTCTCGCTACGGAGTCGAGAGTGTCAGAGAGTTTAATTTTTACAACCGAGTTTTACAGTAAATATGAATATTTTTACATCAAATAGAGCATATGAACAATAACCACAAAACTTGAAATCGCGAATGTGAAATAACCTCAAGCGAAGATAAATTAAGATCTGCTGCACATTAAATCAAGAAACAGTATCGTGCATAATTATGTATTCAGTGAATGTTTGTACTGAGTTTTAAAGTAAATCTAAATACATCAAATAAAGCCTACACTCTGAGAAATAGTGTTTTATTTTCCTTCTTAATAAAAGTTTGCATCAAGCTATAGGACATCTGAGTGCACTTATAAGTAGCATCTAGCGTGTCATAAGTGGATCACCTCACTAGCGTGACAAGTTAGTAAAAAGTGCATCTCCGACGCAGCAAATCCGGCTTGGTATTAGATGGCAAACATTCAATCAAGTGTTTAAAGGACAAAAGTAAATTAAGAGTGCTTGGAAAAATTTGTGCCAAATGTACTCATCCAATTTAGTGACGTTCGCGGTTGGGTTAAACGAACTTGTTAGGAAAACTAGTGAACCTGTGCCCGTGCTGGCACCTAACGAAAACTAACCCTACAGTCTCACATTAGGATGTCCGGGGAACTACTTCAGAGGGAGTAATATGCAGGTAATTTGATAGAAACCAAATGGTAATCAAATCAATTCCTGTAGTCGGGTCTACTTGCGAAATATTGACAAAGTTGATCTGCTAAAAGCTGCTTGTCATGTCACTGGATTCGCTTACACTAATGCGAATATAAAGGTTCATCATCTTTTACAGTCAGCGAATCCCTGTCCTTTTCAGTCCTAACCGAGACTAAGGTTGTCGAGTTAACCGGCTTAAAATACCATCGATGCCCCGAATTAATCTGCTCGGGTCCGGGTTTCCAAAGGAAAGAAGCATCTTGTACATCATTGTCAATCAGTGCTTACGAAAGAGGTTCAGTCACATAAACGGGGGCCACATTGATTTTTCAAAGGAATGTACATAATATGATCCTGTATTGGTTTCTGATCCTCGTGACCATAGACATTTGTCTCGCTTCACACCCTTTTTCTGGCAATTCATTTAAAATGCTGAATGTTCTCGCTGTATCGGAAAATGCTTCCTCGGTAAACTGAATTTAACACTTCATTACTCTCTAATTGTTTAGATTATATGAAGTTGTATATTTCTACATATAAACAGGATACATATGGTAAGATGAGAAAAAAAGTAGCGTGCAGTAAAGTTTGTTCTTATACTCTAGGCAAGCAGAGGCCGGGTAAGCGGCCTAAATCAACTTGAATCATTGAATTTTGTGTTTGTTATCTTTCGCATTTGTCAATGTTTTTACAGAGTGTATAACATTGAACCTGATTCGAACTCAAGGCCAAACGGTAGAACGAAAGCGTCAAAATATCAGACCATAGCTGCGTATACACGAGGATATTTCAACTCTCTATCTAAACTGTAGATTGCTACATTAACGCTCTGCCATACGGACCTGATGATTTCTATTAGATTTTCTTTTGTGCTATGCTCATCACTGTGGTTGGTATATTGGGATCTCCTCAAGTTTCCTTAAAACGTATAAACTAAAGATGTCATTTATCGGAGTTTCGGTCGTAATTATCACCAATCCTCCATACTATTACTTTAGACTATTTTAAGACTCATCTTCCAAAATTTCATTCAACACAGGCAAACTGGTTGAAAGGTAAACTGGTTAAACACAAACTCGAGGCAAATTCGCCTTCCTACCGGATGTGAACTCCAATGCCATATTGCATCTGCTTATTCATCTTCGTTGTACAATGATTATAGATCCTACATAGAAATACGTACTCGTTAGTAAAGTGAACACCATTCACCTTAACCTGAATGGTCTGGTGGTAATTCGTAAAATGTGTATAATTCTCGGCATCCTAGCTTCGTGGTGAAGTAGATTATGCCTTTCATAATAACGTCGAATTATGCTGAAACTATCTTCAACAAATCAATGTCGAACCGTAGAAAAGTATCTGCAAAGTAGGTCATTCCCCAGTCTAAGCATCGCCACAAAACGTGCGCAAGATAGCGAGGATACTGTTCGTATAGGACCCACTTTCAAAGCACAACCGCTTCAAACATGATATTAGTGCCTTCCCGCCGCAAGGACATACTGTTTAATGCTAAACTAGGACATTTCAAAAAGAAACTAACATATACATACACACGTGTGTACAAAAGGTTTCAATTATAATTCAAATCATCGCAGAACAATGAGGACGAAATGAAAAATAGAACCAAACATAGATCTGTACATTTGTCCCCGTTTAGTCTTATTTCTGCAAAATAGATACGGACGTGCGACGCTGCGTTATGCGGGAGGTACACAATATATACTCGCGTCAACCTTGTCCTTGCTTGGCCTAGTAATTGCTGCGAGTGGCTGCCTCTATGCAGGCAACTCTTAATACAAGTAACGAGTATTCTGCAATATCCACAAACATGATGTCCTTGTGATGGAGAGGGACCACCCAACCATGATAGCGCTTCACGTGGGACATTCCCTGGAGCATAGATATGCCTAAACAGGATGTTGGAACACCTTAGGGATGATTACAGTGGTTTGGCCTGCTTATGTTAAATAAGCTTATACCATTAGGACATTGACATTGTAAAAAAAAACGACCCCGCAAATACCTACAAGCCCTCTCCCATCTTTGTATTACGGTAACAGGACACCTATCGGTTTTCGAATTTCCTGACTCAGTCGACAGTTCAAACCGACCTAGCCCCCTTATTGAGAACATGAGCAATTAGTCTGAATACAACAACTAAAGTGTAAAAGTCTCACGTTTTACAGGATCCTCTATTATTTCTTAATTATTTTTGTGACATTTGTTGGACGTTATTATTATTATGGAGACCACTCTAAGCGTTCTTCTACTTAGCTAAGATAACGACGCTCCTAATACCTTCTATGAGCAGAAGTCTACATTCAAAGACCTAAGCCCCAATTCTGTCCAATTTGATAGACACTCCCTAATTGGAACCATTACAACCTCCGACATTAGGAGTCTCACACAGAAATTCCCCCAGCTTGACTGTTCAACAGAAGAATGCCTTCCGGAACGAATATCTCTGTTTCAATGTGAATTTACACTGGGTTGGCTGTCTTTTTCAGGGAGACGGGAGCGAACATACAGGGCAAAGTCGCTGATTGATTTCAACCCGGCGAAGGCCAGGACGATCCTTGTCCCGGTTTAATCCAAGTTGACATGCAGTCTCCACGTGATACCCCTGGATAGGTAATTTGGCACCCGCAAGTAGTGAACTAATGTATGCAGCGATTTCCTGAGAAAGGTTGGGACCAGGCTAATAACCTTGCCCGGAAAACCAAACTATTATGGAAGATTCAACAAGCCTCGGATATGGGCCGGATACACGACGACGACCACGGAATCAAGAATGGCTAAATGATTTGAGAATTTTCTATACAGTTCTTGAGCTGCACAGCAGCTAGCCGATGCTCTGACCTAATATAAGGCTGACATAACAGCAGTACAAGAAATAATATGGACGGGGAGTGGCGTTATTCAAAGAAACGAGTATGACATTAACTATAGCTGACATGAACAACACCACGTGCTCGGGGTAGGCTTTCTAGTTAGCCAAAAACTGAAGCCTGACATTATCGGTTATAATACAATAAACGAAAGGCTGTGCACTTTTCGCGTGCGAGGCAAGTTTAAGAACATAAGCCTCATAAACGTTCACGGACCTACAGAGGAGTCCCCTGACGACGAACAAGAACAATTCTACGAGAACGTCGAACGGGCCCTCATTCCCTGCCCAAGATACGATGTGAAAATCGTTCTTGGTGATTTGAATGCGAAAATAGGTCGGGAGGCGGTTTTCGGGCATTACGCAGGTTCCCATAGTTTGCATGAGAACACTAATGACAATGGGCAACGAGTCATCGAATTGGCAGCATCAAAAAACTTGGTCGTTGCGAGTACCAGGTTTCCGCGTAAAGATATCCACAAAGCCACCTGCGTATCACCTCATAGAGCCGCTCGCAACCAAATTGACCACGTGGCCACTCCTCGAGCCTGATGACGGTACGGACGTACCGACGCGCCGACCTCGACTCGGATCACAATCTTGTTGGTATAGTTTTCAGAGCGCGGATTGCCTTACGGAGACGTATTGAATCCGCGGATCAGATTCGGATCAACGCATCTGCCCCACGCATTGAGAACACCAGCAACACTATTGGTCATGCGTTAGGATTCGCCCTCGAAGAGATCGATGGAGGGAGAGTAAGTCCTGGGGCCAGAATGCCGGGCGTAGAAGAGAAATGGACACGCCCTAAGAATACTGTCATTAGTACTGACAACTCCATCTTAGGCAGTAGTCGTAGAGATCGGAGCGACTGATTTGATCATGAGTGCAAACTAGCGACTGAAGTAGTACCGCCTATAAGATACTCTCCTCTATGCTATAAGACCGGATAGCCCCATACGCTAAAGTCGTCATTGGTCAATATCAGTGTGGCTTCATGCCAGGCAAATCACCGATTGTTCAGCTATTCACCCTCAGGGAGACGATGGAAAAATGTCTGGAATTTAAGATCCCATTATATCATCTAATTATAGACCTTGAGACCGCCTACGACAGCTTAGCCAGGGTAGAACTATATAATGCCATGGCAGAGTTCGGCAGTCCAAACAAATTGACACGACTTTGTAGGTTGACCATGGCCAAAATAGCGGGATTGCTGTCCAAACCCATAAACATCTTTAATGGACTCCGACAAGGGGCCGGTCTAGCCTGTCTCCTCTTCAACCTGGCGTTGGCGAAAGCAATCCGTGACTCTGGCGTTACAACTAGAGGGACTATTGTCACCAAGTTCAGCCAAATACTTGCCTACGCAAATAACATCGACATCATCGGTAGATCCGATTCGGCTGTACAGGAATCCTCCACACAAATCGAACAGGCGACACAAAAACTGAGACTGCACATTAATGAGGGGAAAACTAAGTACATGGTGGCAACTCTGCGAAGAGAAGACCTAACGTTGGTCAAACTATCAGAGTAGCGGAGCACGAATTTGAAATAATGCAATCCTTTCACTACCTTTGGTCAATAGTATCAGCCGATAACAATATGGAAGAAGAAATACGCGTACGACTGATCAAATCCAACAAAGCTGTGGCATTTGTAACAGATGCACACACAATATACAAGCAAATAGTGAAGAACACGGAACGTAAATCGAATAAGAAAATGCATCAGAGCCGTATACCATAGCGATAATATAACAAATCCACATCAGTCGAATGTACTTGAGTTTAGAAATCGAATTCATACAGACGGCGGTGGCCTGATGGGTTGTGCTTTGGTTCAATTTTTGGTGATTCTAACTGTCATAGCGTCAGTTCGAATCACACGTTCTTCACTATCATCCCAAACACTGTAAAGCCTACTATGGTCTATCAATGCTTTTTAAATCCCAAAATGTATCCAGAACATCCAAGCTACTACTTTACAAGACCATGGTCTTACCAGTACTCATGTATGGTTCCGAGACCTGGGTGCTCAATAAAAGGCACTCTGAACTCTTAACCGCGTTCGAGAGGAAGGTCTTAAGGAGAATTGTTGGTCCCGTATGTGAGGGAGCACGATTCCGGAGACGCTACAACCATGAGTTGTACGCAATCTACCTGGAAGCAAATGTTGTAAGAAAACTAAGTACATGGTGGTAACATCTGCGAAGAGAAGACCTAACGTTGGTCAAACTATCAGGGTAATGGAGCACGAATTTGAAGTAGTGCAATCCCTTAACTATTTTGGGTCAATAGTATCAGCCGATAACAATATGGAAGAAGAAATTTGAAGTAGTGCAATCCTTTAACTACCTTGGGTCAATAGTATCAGCCGATAACAATATGGAAGAAGAAATACGCGAACGGCTGATCAAATCCAACAAAGCCTAGTATGGTCTATCAAGGCTCTTTAAATCCCGAAATTTATCCAGAACATCCAAGCTACTACTGTACAAGACCATGGTCTTACCAGTACTCAAGTATGGATCCGAGATCTGGGTGCTCAATAAAAGGCACTCTGAACTCTTGGCCGCGATCGAGAGAAAGGTGTTATGGAGAATTGTTGGCCTCGTATGTGAGGGAGGACGATTCCGGAGACGCTACAACCATGAGTTGTACGCAATCTACCTTGAAGCTAATGTTGTAAGAAAAATCAAGCTCGGTAGACTCCGGTGGGCGTGACACCTGGCTCGAATGAGCGAAGAGGAGCCTGTAGCGATTCTAACAGATACACACAATTCACAAGCAAAAATAGTGAAGAACACCGAACGAAAAAAAATCGAATAAGAAAAATACATCAGGACCGTATACCAAGCGATAAAATAAAAATAATTCATACCAGTGGAATGTAGTCGAGTTTGGAAATAATATTCTAAACTCGGTCAGTAGCCTGGTGTGTAACGCTTAGGTAAAATTTTTTTCGTGATTCGAGCTGTCATAGCGTCAGTTCGAATCACACGATCTTCTTCACTATTATTTCAAACGCTATAAGCCTGCTCGGAAAGTCGTCTGTGGTAAGATGTATGGAAGGAGACAGCACGACAGATCTTGTCTGCGATGCTAGGGATGGCGTAGAGCAGGACTTGGGAGTGCCAAACTGGATGACATCGGCTCGAAATCGGGACTGGTGGAGAGACTTGCTGAATAAGGCCAAGACCGGATCCCGGTTATAGTGCCGATGATGATGATGATGATGATGATGATGATGATGATGATGATGATGATGATGATGATGATGATGATGATGACGATGATGATGATGATGATCATGATGACTGTCTTTTTCATAAGGAGAATTTCTTCTGATTTGATTGTCTCTCTGACAGGCGGGCTTTTAGCCGGTTTAAATATCTCTTCCATAAGGAGAATGTCTAGAGTTTGATTAAAAAACTTTCCTAAGGTTTAACTGCTTCTACCATGAAGAGAACTTCCTTTGGTTTGATTATCTGTCTTACATAGAAATTCCCCTAGGTTTGACTCTCTCAGACGCGGAATGTCCTCCAGATCGATGATAAGTGATATAACGAGAATTTCCTCAGGTTTGACTGCCTCTATCGTAAGCAGAGTTCCTCCATGTTTGACAATCTGTATCATAAGGAAATTTCGTCAGGTTTGACTGTCTCTCCCACAAGAAAATTCCCTCGTTGTGTGACGGTCTCTTCGGTTCGACTATCTCTTTCACAAAGAAATTCCTCCAGGTTTGACTGTCTTTCTCAGATGGAGAATGTTGTCCAGATCGAAGATATCTGGTATAAGGAAAATTTCCTCTGGTTTGACCGTCTCTATCACAAGTACTATATCCTCATGTTTGACTATCTGTATCATAAGGCAATTTCCTTAGGTTTGACTGTCACTCTCACAAAGAAATTCCCCCAAATTCGACTGTCCTTCTCAGATGGAGAATGTCATCCAAATAGCTCCACTTTTGCTTCTGTCATAACGAAAACTTTCCCTAATTTGTTTGTCTTTATCACGTTTTACTATCTTTATCATTAAAAAAAAAATGTTCTCAGGTTTGGGTATCTCTCTCACAAGGAACTTTCCTCAGGTTTGACTATCTTTGCCATGGGAAGACTGTCATGACTGTCCCTCGCGCAAGGAAATTCCCTCGAGTTCCTTTAGTTTGTGTGTCTCTATCACAAATAAGAAATTCCTTCAAGTTTGACTGTCTTTCTCAGATGAATAATGCCCTCCAGATAGATGATCTTTATTCCAAGGAGAATTTCCTCTGGATTGGCTGTGTCTGTCATAAGTTTGAATTTGCTAAGGTTCTGTGGCGGTTCCATTGAACGCCACTACTTACCTTCCCATTAATGATTCAAAAACTTACTCCTAGACCACCAAAAACCCTGGAAAACAATTTATTATGGCAGTTCCGTTGAACGCCATTACTTACCTTTCTATTATCTATCCAAAAACTTCCTCCTAAAACACATAAACCCATCGTTTTTCGCTAATGCAGTTGCATTTATAAGAACAGAATTAAGACCCGTTTGTGTTACAGTCAAATTTTATGCTGTATAAATAAAGAGCAGAATTAAGCCCCAATTGTGTCGCAGATGAATTTTTCATTGTGTTAACCAAAAAAGCTTTGATGACAAACCGCATCATATTGTTTATTTCAGGTTTATTGGTGGATAGTGTTTGGTGAATCGGTAACAGGCTAGGGAAGTTTTTGAGAACGTGTGCCCCTGCTGGCACCTAACGAAAACAATTCCTACAGTTTCACTATCGGCAAGGAAATTTCCTCGGGTTTGATTATCTCTTCCACAGAGAGAATGTCTAAGCTTCGACTAGGGCTTTAGAATGAACTTGTCTTTGGGTGACAACTAATTTAACAACATACAGAAAGCAACAACACCGTCCTGTGAGTAAGGCGTTAGCATATACTCACACCTAGGCCGGCTTGTCGTAAGAGGCGACTAAAGTCCGAGTGGTAGGTGGGGTCGCAACGCCTTGTCTCCCGTTAAAATACCACCCCATCAAGCTATATGCTCCATGAAATGTTCGGGAGAAATCCCCAGCCATCTTTCGGGGCTTGGCTGATGGACTGGTTCGAGAAAAGGTTGGTTTAGGTGGTAGTCGGTCCCAATGTGAAATACCATTCCGTCATGCTGCACATTCCGCGATAGCGTCGGGAGAAATTCTCGACAACGTTTCGGATGTATGGCTGATGGCCCGGACTGACACGGAGATATGTCATGATGGTACCTTCTGAGATATGGAATTCCGGAGGTAAACTAGTTTCCTATTCAGATCTCCAGGGGGGACTATGTCTGGGGCATCATCATGCAAATATTCTGATAAATAACCGAACTTTAAGAAACTCGTCATCGCTTAATCGGGTATGTTCTCGAGGTGCTGTCGACGTTAGACTGATGACGGCATTTTGTAACATCAGGGCCATCGGTTTTTCAAAACGTCGTCCACCAATATTTGCAAACAACGAAACCTGATATACTTGCACGAACCGAGACCCAAGTCGATTCGTTAACTGATTCGGCATATCTTCGTTGCACAGGATATGACTTGCATTTGAGATTCCGTTTTAAGGGCAGTGTGTGCATCTTCACGCGGTCCGATCTAACTTGCCAAAGGATGTAGACGTAAGTTGGACATTGATATGTCGTTGAAGGTCATGTTGGGGAATTCTGTTAAATTTCTTTATTGTTTTTACCGGCCCCGGTGATACTTTTCGAAGATCTTTCATGTACCAAATCAACCACCCGGATTCTTAAATTGCAGTCCTTGGCGATTTTAATTTACACAACTCTGGCTGGTCGGTATGTTCTAACATACGGCGAGTGCCGGATACCCGAGGTAATTATGGGAAAACCCTGACTCTGTTTCTGGCATCCGAGCCGAGCGTCTATACCGTGAAAGTTGCTGCGCCACTGGAAAACTCAGATCACTGCTTGGTATTGGGCGCGCAGCATCCGGCATTTCAAACGAATAACTGATTTAAGCTGGTTCGTCATGAATAGAGGAATGGGGCTGCCAACTGGGACGATTTGCGACATCTCTTCGCAACCTTTCCACGGTCGGGGATGCGCTTTGGGGACTCCGATGTTGATGCAATCGCGGAGTCAGTCACCGAGATTATTCTACCCGGAATCGAGACCTACATTCCGCATTCTATCAAACGAAACTCATCTGACAAGCCTTGGTTTGATAAAAAATCCCAGCAGATTGCAGTGGCAAAAAATAGAGCTTTTAAACAATTGCGCTCCAATCCCACCGAGGTTAACAGAACGAATTTTGTTAGAATCAGAAACGCGTGCAACCAGGCGATTGATATCGCGAAGAAGGCCTACAACGATAGGGTGACCAATAAACTCCCTGAGTGCCCAACTGGTCTGCGTCCTTTATGATCAATTACAAGGCCCGTCAGCAGCAACTTCCTCTCCCCCTCTTGTCCGCCGTTAGTGACGGACAGCGGGACAGTAGTCACAAATTCAAAGGATAAAGCTGAAGTGTTCGCGAATTTTTTTTCCACGAATTTAAATCTCGATGCCGATCTTTTGGAACCACCTGTGATCCGCCGGTACGGTCTTCGGTGCGATACTTGAGGTTCCGCCCGCGTACTATTCAACGTATTCTATCCGGATAATGACTGTCTATGTTATCTAAGGTAATGGAAAAGGTCATCAATGTCGAGTTAATTAAGTATTTGGAGTGCAGCGAACTTCTGAATGATGGTCAATACGGATTCCGTTTCAGGCGGTCCACGGGAGACGTTTTGAACTTTATAACTGATATATGGACATCTGCGCTTGAAGGGCATGGTGAATCCAGGGTGGTCGCATTGGATATCTCCAAGGCTTTTGACTGCGTCTGGCACGGGGCATTGCTGAGCAAGCCTCGTTCATACGGACTTTCCCAACAGCTTTGCGACTGAACAAAAAGTTTCCTCGAAAATCGATTGATCCAGGTTCTTGTAGACGGCGAGTCGTCGGATCTGTATTCTGTTATTTCTGGGGTACCTGGAGGTTCTAGGGCTCCTCGATAGTATAGTGGTTAGTATACCTGCCAGTCATTCGGGAGACCGGGGTGCGATTCCCCGTCGGGGAGCCTCTGGCGCAAGACTAATGACCTTGCCCAGAAAAAATAAATCATTATGGAAAATTTAACAAGCCTCAGGACTTGCTAAATAAGGCCAAGACCGGTTCCCGGTTGTAGTGCCGATGATGATGATGATGATGATCCAAATGTCTTATGGATACCATGAGACATTTGGATGCGCGATTTGTGAAGACGCGATTCAACAGCTTGTGTACACAAAATGTGTTTAAAAGTACACAACAATTAAACCTTTATTACTCCGCTAAGATACAATTGTCTTGAGGATGCAATTGTACGTGTAAGTAACTCGGTCCTCATTATATGGACTAGTACTGTTTCTCTTCATATGCATTTTCTTTTTCTACTTCAAGCATTATGACGCGTGGCTAACAATTGTGTTAGGGCTTGGGTGTTTTGTTGTCGTTCCTTAATTTCCTTAGAGTTTTCCAGCTTCCCAGTGCGTTGTTGGATTATACAACTGACAGCTCAACTTATTTGCCTGAACAGCTGCACTGCGCCTGACGCTTGAACATTGGCACTGGAGACAAGCGCGGGCCCAAGCGGTGAGATCTTTGTTCATCCGGGGCCAAATTAATTTGCGACGGACAGCAACGGCTGTTGCTCGGCCGCTGGGGTGGGCTGGCTTATGGTACACCTGGAACACGCCCTTACGAAGTTTCTTGGGAATGTAAGGTCTAGCGGTTCCAGTGGAGACATCACACCTAATTTCGCCCAAAGGGTCGCTAAGAATGATTATCTTTAGCTCAAGTGCCGTTTCCGCAGTTAGGAGGGCCTTAAGTTGTTCGTCCTCCTGTTGAGCTAGGGCAAGGTCAGTGTTAATCAAGGTGGTACGTAAGTGAATCGGGTCGATTCGAGAAAAGGCGTCCGCCGTGACGTTCTGTTTACCAGAGATGTGCCGGATCTCCGTAGAATATTGCCCAATGAGGTATAATTGACGCTCTTGTCGGGGGAGGCATTTCCCGACTTCTTCCGGAACGCGTAGACCAATGGTTTGTGGTCTGTTAAAATAGAGAGCGAACGTCCTTCTATCATATGACGGAAGTATTTAACAGCGCTGTAGATCGCGAGTAATTCACGGTCGTAGGCGCTGTAACGTCGCTCAGTAGGACTCAGCTTCCTTGAAAAGAAACCAAGTGGTTCCGGTCGGCCTTCAATGTCCTGTTCAAGGACGGCTCCGGTTGGAATTATCGATCAGAGACTTCTGTCCAATTAATGGGGCGCTTATCATTGAATTTGGGCAGCGTTCTTCAGCGTTGGGCGATAGAAATTAAGCATGCCCAGAAATCGACGAAGCTCACTCACGTTTGTAGGACGAGGATACTTCATGAGGGCCTCCACGCGGTCTGGTAGCGGGCGAATGCCCTGGTTGTCAACGACATAACCCAGATAGGTGACTTGCTCCTTGGCGTATTGACACTTATCTGGGTTGATGACAAGACCGAATTCACGGAGGCGCTCTAGGACCTGACGTAAGTGGCATTTATGTTCTGCGTGGTCTTTGGAGGCGATGAGAATGTCATCAAGAAATGTATGGCAGCAATTTAGACCACGTAAAGCCATGTCGATATAACGTTGGAATGTCTGTGCGGCATTCCTGAGGCCGAAAGTCATCACTTTGAACTCGAAGAGTCCGAAAGGTGTAATGGCTGCGGTCTTGGGGATGTCTTCAGGTGCCACCGGAATTTGGTGATAAGCCCTGGTGAGATCCAGGGTGGTGAAGACATTGCAACCTCGTAGTTTATACGAAAAATCGTAGAGGTGTGCAATAGGGTATCTGTCAGGGACAGTTGCTGCGTTCAACAGCCTGTAATCACCGCATGGGCGCCACTCACCAAAACGTTTCTTCACTAAGTGAAGTGGGCTTGCCCAGGGACTGTCCGAAGGTTGGCAGATACCTAGTTCAATCATGTGCTCGAACTCCGCGCGTGCCGCACGTAATTTTTCGGGAGCCAGTCGACGTGGGCGCTGGCTCATCGGGGGGCCACGTGTTTCTTATGTCGACGCTGGTTAGGGAGAGGAATTGTTGTACTAACAAATTCCTGTACCATGGCTTGAGTCGGGTCTGTGCACTCTGTGGCCCTTGAAGTTGCCGCTGAAGATGCCGACATGGGCAAGGGGGGTGCGGTTGGAGCCACTAGTCTGTTATGGGTCGTATCGACCAACAGATTATGTGCGCCTAATAGGTCGGATCCTATCAGGGGTTCATTTACGTCCACAATGACGAAACGCCAAGTGATCGGACGTCGAAGACCCAGTTGTAGTGTCAGCTTTTTCCGTCCGTACGTACGTATCGGCGTATTATTCGCAGCTGACAATTTAACTGCGGCGGGCACGCGGTTACGCGGAGCAAGCGATCGCGGGAGGACTGAAATATCGGCGTCGGTATCGACAGTAAAAGCGATATTCAGTTTAGGATCCCGGATGGTTAGGCGACTTATCGTATGGGTGCCGGCCGATTACGCGAGGGGGTCGGTCGGCAAAATTAGTTTAAAGAACGCCTTTGGTTGGTAGCTGGTTGTGTCCAACCACAAGGCGCCTTGCAATTAAATGCGCGATCACCATATCGTTGGTGATTGGCGCACCAGGGGAGAGTAACGGCATTGTCAGATATATTCTGCCTATTGGTATTGCCGTTACGGGGAGGTCGAGTTGGTGCTCGCTGAGAATTGATGTCATGGCAAGATGATAATCTTGGCATGAATCATGCTTTCAGGAATGACCGTGGAGAAGAGGCTTGGAACAGCCCCCAAAAAAGGTAAGCTGCTTAATATGTATTTATGTCGGTTATCCGTAGGGATAACCGAATTGATTCTAGCTAATTGGGTGGCGGTTAATGCCCTAGCAAGATTGTACAATCTTGCCGAAATTTCAACTTTAAGGTAAGTTGTATTGCCGGTAATGGTGGGGATCAAGCGATGCGTGGCTCTTCGGGCCCTGAAAAGCCCCACAGACTTCTGTAAAGAACGCAGGAATGTATGATATACTTACGAGCATGTACTTTTAGCCAAGAGAAATTAAATTATGGATTGGAACAAAGCCCTTATTGTGGCAGAAGCTGATAAGCAATATCATTTCGTATGTACGTGGCTATACCACGATGTGGAAAGAACAGTGGCGCTAAATTATACCAATACCGGCTCGGGAAAGAATGCAAGTCGGGACCAGCAATAGATAAGCGAAAGCAACCACCACAGGTGTTATTCCCTTGTAGTAGGTGCCCCACTAGATCCGTGCCGAAATCCGGGTCACATCCCTTCCATGATGAACATTATGCCACTCAGACATAAAAAACTTTCGTCTGCGAAGGACCAGTAAGTTATAATATATGATAATTAAGCTAGAATTTAAGCATTTTTTGTCTAGCATGTAATTTAGAAATTCAGAAGATAAAAATAAAATAAAAAAAATGTTTTAAAAATGACAAAAAATTACACAAAAAACTCTCCAAAGATTATTAATCAATCGAGAGTATCGATGGCTGAGGGACGCAAACAGAGGTGCGAAAAAGAGGAAAACAGACACAAGGGATGGAAAGGGTAGAGGGTGTTCCCGCACTGCACATCAATCGCGTGTATATTCTCGCACTCACCAGTCACCCGCGAACTCTCTTACAAAGAACACCAGTTTAACAGTGCGCCAGTTAAAAAGTGAAGTGACTACATATTTAAAAAGTAAAAGTATGTCAAAAGCAATTTTTGACAACAAATACAATTCCTAAGAATTCACAAACAAAAGACAACAAGGACACACCAGTAAACTAAATATTAATGTAACAAGCGCGACAAACAATAAATATACTCGAGTTCACGCCAAAAGTTTAAATTCAATAGACATGTGGTGACCAAAATTAAAACAGTGAAGATAGTCAAAACAATGAAATTCAGAAACCAAACAAAACAAATAATAAACGTAAAAACTTAATTGTAAATACTAAGTGAATTAAAAACACATAAATTAAAATAAAACCTAAAAGCAAATGTGCATATTGCAGTGAAGTGCGAAAAATAAAATAATAATCAACGATAAGAAACATAATATATCACCTCGGTCGCAAGCGCAAAAAACAAAAATTAAAATAGATTGCTCGTTAAGCAATCGGTATTTACCAGGTGTACCGGTATAATTGCATTAAATAAAATCAAAATAAGTGCATATAAAAACAGTTGAGTGAGGTGCAAAAGTGTTCGCGACAATAAAAACAAAAACAATAAAAAGATAACACTGCGGTCGCAAACGCGAAAATTAAAACAAACAATATATTGCTTGTTAAGAAAGCAATTTTTAAATCATCGTTTGGCGCGAGTGCAAGCTTACTGACTCTTAGCAGGCGGTAGGCGAGTTCAACTCAGCTTGCAGGAGAAATCAAGTCGCCGTGGTTCAAAAGGTCGCCTTTGTTTTTTTTTAATGAAAACAAACTGGAAAGAACCAGAATGAATACGGAGGACGATAAGAACACGACAACGCACAAACGAAAAGGCGCCCCGAAAAACTCCATTTTGACGCGAAGCAAAACCGCGAAATTGACGATGGATAAAGGAGATCAACAATTGGCGGACGACAGTGAGCTCCCCTTCCCCTCCAATTTTAACATATATGGGGCAAATAATTCATTCGCTTCTCTTGCATCCTCAGAGTCTGAGGATGAAGAGGAAGAGATAAGTGAATTGGAGGCGAAACTGGCGATGGCAAGAGCCCGATTACAAGAGAGACGCCGAAAGAAAAAAATAGCGGCGCTCGAACAAGAACAAAACCAGCAACAACTACAAAAGCTAAAGCCAAAAGTCGGCCAACAGCAACAATCTCACCATCAACAGCAACATCAACTTCAACATCAGCACCATCAACAGCAACAGCAACAGCAACAATTAACACAAAAGCGATCAACGAACCAGCAAGCAACACAGCAGCAGCAAAGCAACAATAACAGCGGAAAAATAAAGATGCCACCAATCAACACCATAGATGTTGACTGTAAGGAATTGGTAAGTCTTTGTAAGCTAGCCATAGGTAACAATTTTGCAGTTAAAAGACTGACGGGTAACAGGCACGCCATTCAAACATATACGGTGGCAGACCACGACAAAATTAAAGAGGTCTTAAAAATTGCCACCGCGGAATTTTACTCGTTCACGCCGAAACAAACGAAGAGCGTAACGGTTCTATTAAAGGGTGTCGACCCTGAAATGGAACCGGAGGCTCTGCTCGAAATGCTTCAAAACCTGAAGCACGAAGATCTCGAGTTTACCGCGGTAAAACCATTCACCACACCCAAGGCAAGAAGGGAAAACCGCAAGCTACCCTTCTTTTTGGTGCAATTAACACCCAACAGTAGGATTGGTGGTCTAAGAAAAATTTCAGTCTTGGATCATCAAATGGTCACATGGGACAAATTAAAAAAAGGCAGAGACATCCTGCAATGTCTACGTTGCCAAAGGTTTGGTCACTCGGCGGCTAACTGTGAAATGCAGCGCCGTTGCGTAAAGTGCGGAAAGGACCATAAGGCAGAAGAATGCCCTCTGGGAAAAGAACGGGTAGAAGACAAAGCCCTTCTAAAGTGCGCAGTGTGTCGGAATGAGGGACACCCCGCTAACTATCGAGGATGTCCTAAATTCCGAGAAATAATGGCAAGAAGTGTGAACCGGCAAAAAAACACAGAGCCAGCTCGTACTTCAACAATGCCCGTAACATCGCAGCGGTCGTACGCACAAGTTGCTTCGGGTGGGAGAACACCAAATCAGGCTACATCACAGGTAGCCACAAATACTCCCACACAGACTGAAACAACACCGCAAGCGGACGTGTTCGCAATCCTGCTCAATCTGCAGAGACAGATGACACAGCTACAAAGCCAAATAAACGAGATCTACTCGCATTTGCCCAGTCTAAATAACAAGTCGATATAAACCCTCTAACCACAACATCAATAAAAGCTCTTGTCGTGAATGTAAATTCACTAATAAGAACTGAGAGAAGAGCCAATCTTTTTAACCTGTTGCAAGAGGAACAACCTGATGTACTTCTGGCGGGGGAAACAAAGTTAAACCAGAGACATAAGATAGGACATAAAAACTACGATATTATACGAAGAGATCGACCTAACTCCTCTCAAGGGGGGGGTGTCGCAATCTTTATTAGAAAAGGGATCAATCATAAAGTAATATATAGTGGAGAAGTGCGCAGGTTCCGGGTGCTGGAAGCCTGTATCGTCCGCATACCCCTTCAGCAAGGAAGGGGTTTGTATGCGATTGCGGTCTACGCACCTGAGGAGCACCAACAAAACCTATTTATAGCGGAGCTCGAGACACTCTTTCGATGCTTACAATTGCACCTGGACAAAAATTACTTTATCCTAGGGGGAGATATGAACGCCAAGCATAGAAATTGGGGAAATTATATATCTAATGCCAGAGGAAATCAGTTGGCTGGTTGGTTAGATCAGTATCATATTGAATATAGAACTGACCTGCTAGCTACGAAATATCCATCGTTCCCCAGAGGTAGATCGTTCTTAGATATCTTGCTAATCGACTCACGACTGAGATTACTTAACACCAACAGACGAAACACAAACTGTTTACGGACAATTGAATACGACAGTGACCACTGTGCATTCACGGCAGTAATAGAGCTTCCGAACGAGCTCGCAGATCTGGAGGAATTCGTGACCCCGCAACCCTATAACTACGGGGCAATGCGATGGCCGCGGTTCACCAGATCATTAACAAGAGAACTTCGTTCGAATGACTTTAATCTGCCAGTAAACAGAAACCTGACTAATGACGAAATCGACAAATACATTCAACAAATGGACGAAGCCGTAAAACAAACAATGGACAAAACAATTCCCAAAACAACAGTTACAGATCACATTAACATGTACAGAAACGCAACAATAAACGCACTCCACAAGAAAAAGAGCAGACTGCTATCGAAATTAAAACAATTACACAGACAGTTTACAGACAGACAAGACCAGGAGATAATATCACTGAAATCTCAATTAAAAAACCTCCAACAATTACTTAAAGCTAATTATAGATTAGCAACAAATTTGTATTGGAACAACAGAATTCGAGCTATAAAAACTAATAACCCGAATATGTTCCCACAAATAAATAAAATATTCAGGAGAAATAATCAAAACGAGATTCAGTGTCTCCAAATTCCACGTACCGAGGTAAACAAGCAGCTGCTAACCAACATTGGCATAGATACAGAGAACGCTATCCTCAATAGTGAGCTCTTCGTGATCGAAGATCCTTTGGAGAGGGCGAACGCTGTGGGAGCTGTCTTTCAGGAAATGTACAAGGTGAATGAAGGCATTCGCCGAAACAATGACCTGGAGGACAGAATTCGACTGAATCACCTGCACCTCCGGAATGAAATTTCACATTGGCAATCGGAGAATCCTGGTTTTACGGAATTCAGTGACGATAATCTGTCAATCGACATTAATGCCAATGGTGGGGCTAATAGCCTTTTAATCACAAGGGAAGGAATCCAGAGTATCTTCGACTCATTAAGAAGCAAAAAGTCAGTGGGAATAGATGGAGTACCTAACATCGTACTCAAGAACCTGCCCCCAAAGGCAATAGATATATACACGGTCCTGTTTAACAACGCGTTGAATAATGCATATTATCCCGCGCGGTGGAAAACGGCTATCATTCAGCCCATCCCAAAAAAGGGCAAAGACTGTACAAACCCAATGAACATGCGTTCGATAAGTTTACTCCCAAGCATCAGTAAAGTATTTGAAAAAATCATTAACAAAGCTCTGCTAAAATGGGTAGACGACAATAGCATTATTCCAAACAACCAGTTTGGCTTTAGGGCGGGTCATGAAACCACACATGCCGCAGCTAAACTGGTCTCCGATATACAATGGAATAAATGTAGGAACCAATGCACAGGTGCCTGTCTGATCGACTTGGAAAAAGCCTTTGATACCGTCTGGATCGAAGGGTTGTATTACAAACTGGTCAGATATGGCATACATAAGCCTTTACTATATGTACTTTACGATATGTCAAAGGACAGGAGGTTCGTGGTCAAAAGTGGTAATGTGACCTCTAATAAAACGTATAATATCAAGAATGGCTTGCAACAGGGCGCGGTACTCTCTCCGATTCTTTTTAACATTTACATTAGCGACTTATTAGATGCACTTCCGCAGGCTATTGCGTACGCAGACGATCTCATAATTTACAGAACAGCTCCGAAAGTTGCGATCATAAATAGGTTAATACAGCGAGACTTCAACAAAGTGCAGCGCTATTGCGATGACTGGAAACTTAAGATCAACTTCCAGAAATGTGAAGCCATCCTATTTAGAACTCCATTATATAAAGCCACGTACGACACAAGGAAAAACTGGCGAAAGCTAGTTATCGTGGGACCGCATGGAGATAAACTGGAAACCAAGAGTTTAGTTAAATACCTGGGCATCTGGCTAGACCAATATCTATATTTCAACAGACATGTAGAGGCTGCTTTGCTCAAAGCGAGGAAAACTTTTGCTATGACAAGGAGGCTATTTCATAGTAGCCAACTTGACAGCAGGGTAAAAGTCATATGCTACATGACGCTAATCAGGCCAATGCTCATATATGGTTGCCCAGTATGGTTCAACATAGGTCCAAATTTGATAGAAAAGATTCGGGTGTTCGAAAGAAAGTGTCTCAGAAGTTGTCTCAGATTATATCGGACACCGGAATCGGACTATAAAAAGTATTACTCAAATGAGACTTTATATAATGAAGCGTACATAAATAGGGTGGATAATTTTATGATTAAATTAATCAGAGGACATATTGCGAGAGCAATAAGCTCGTCCAATGACCTAATTTTCGGGGCTTATTATCCAAACACCTTATACTATGAGAGCGTGCGTCGCAACGGCTTTGTTCCACCAGAGGCGTTCCTTGACTTGGATATGAAAGGGCTTATACAGGATAGATCCGGAATTCCGCTGATCTATCATGTAAGTAGATCATCTGTAGACGGGCGATTGTGCTACGACCGGGAAGTAGCGCGCACCGAAGAAGAGCTCCTGCGCTTCAGTAGGGCTATCTCCCACAGAGACCGGGACGATAGTATTAGACAGCGTCAACAGTTCTGGTGGTTGAATGGCATATAAAGACCTGGATACCAAAGTCGGTATAGAATCACACTATCACCAGCTAGCTTACATAGACTTAGCTTTTCTAGAATTAGGGTAGTATAAGATTTAAGTTAAGTTAGGCTAAATGATTTTACATAAAAAAAAAAAAAAAAAAAAAAAAAAAAAAAGTAGATAAGTTTAGGTAAGTTAAGTAAGTTAAATTTTAAGAAAAAAAAAAAAAAAAAAAAAAAATTTACAAAGTTTTTCAAATTTTTCTTTGTCTTTCAAATAATTATAAGTTATGCCACAAAGTTCTGTCGCCGAAAGGCAAATTATACAAATATTAAGTAATGTTTAGCTTAGAGCGTCTGCGAAGGACCAGTAAGTTATTATATAAGATATTTAAGCTAGAATTTAAGCATTTTTTGTCTAGCCTTTAATTTAGAAAATAAGAATATAAAAAGAAAATAAAAAAATGTTTAAAAAATGAAAATGAAAATATATTCTCGCACTTTTCACAGCACTAAGAGGCGTGTGCGGATAATTGCAACCGTAATCAAATTTTCATGAGAACAATTTTATGCAAGGTATCCAAATGTATACCCACGTGTCACGCGGGAGATCGGGGTTCGATTCCCATAACCCATAGCACTTATGTGGCGGTTCCGCCAGATCCCACGGCTCACCTTCCTGAAAAAACCCCCATAACCACAACCCGGTCTGCACCAGCTTTCGCTAATGCAATTCGCATTAGCATCTTAAATGCTTCACGCATCAAACAGACCCAATTATTATAACCCTATAATCCCTATAAAGAAAACTTACCTTTTCATTGCATCCCTTTGCATACAATTTTCCGTAAGAATTCTTCTTGACCTTTTTAGGAATTCCACAACTCCCATTGTTTCCCGCCAATGCATTTGCATTTGCCCCAGAAAACATTTCCTTTTCCAAGGACATGTAATGCTGTCAAGCATTATCTGAAATTCCTAAAATTGATCCTTAATGTGCATATGCACCATAAATAGCAAACATTCGATACCCTTAGTCTGAGTTAAAATACTATGTCGTCAGCTTGTTTTTACAGCTGCAACACTAGCGATTCAATAGACAAACAATGATGCATTTCTTTCGTCGCCACCACTAATTGCTTGGCATACCTAAATGCAAGCAAGGGATGCGTATCGGCAATTAACCTAAGATACGATATACAATTTCCATGGTATAAAGTATCGTATCCCATTAACACCTTTTTTCCAACGTCAGTCATAGCGACGTTGCATAAACATGACCCTCATTAAAGAGCGAACCATTTGGTCGCCTTTTCTTTTGTCCTTGCCGCCTGCCTGTTTCGTTGTTCCACTGCACGTGTGAATAGCATTGATCTCAACGATCCCACACATACCACCATGACCTTTATTACAAGATCTGGTTTCCTATACCACCAAGAGAGACTTTACGTTTCCCTGGTGGTAGGTAAAAAAAAACGATATCCTTATTGGAGAGGATATCGTTTCAGTCGTATTTCATCTACCGACCACGCTGGTCGCGTGAGCTCCGTTCCTCCGTCGCGCGGCGGAGGAACATAGATATACACAGTCGAGTCGCAAAGTGTCTTGAGGCGTTCTTTTCAAAAGTCCTCATTCGTGTTAACTGAAATCCATTTGTAAAATTTCGTTTTGGGAAAAAAACCAAAATCAAGTGCTCGTGGAAACGTAGTTTAAGTGTAGACAAAAACCTTTTTAATTACCACCAGTTTTAAATATTGTAAACTCCATTAATAAAAAACATTATCATTAATAAGAACAGAACAGTGCGTTTAACTTTTTCTCCTTGTGGACGGTATGTCGAAGAGTTTGTTGTGTTGCATTTCCTTTTCCGTGGTGAATAGTGTTCTTTTGATTCCTCTTGTGTCGAACGTTTCTGGGTGACAATTTCCGGCGAACAATTTCCAGCTGTACACGAAGTAGTGGGTGGATGGTAGAATCAGCGTCCAAGCCGACGCCCAGACTATTCGTACCCCACACTTACCTGCAATTAGGGGCAGCGTAAGCTCCCCTGCAGCATCACACCTGAAAGTTAAAATCAAGGCATGCATCACATTGAATTATTATATGAACCGTACCATATCTCCATCGGCTCGGCTTGTCAGCAATTATAATAGATAAATACTTGCTGGCCAGCGTAATTGTTGACGCAGTCGTAGCCGATGGGTTTTGCTACGGTTCATAACCATTTATTGCTCCAGTCCCGAGGTTCGCAACACTTGCGACCAATTTCCTTTATCGGTTATCTACCGATCATGGGATTTGGGCACTAATATGATTCACCATAAACAATCATACCCCAGCCATGCCTATGATGACCTGCCTGAAAACCTAAAGTAAACATACAGTATCTCACATACAGTATCTCACTGTGTTTTACTTACCCGCATATTAATCTAACACACAGCCATCCAGCCTGACCCTTTCCCGCCGCCCACGAGGTTTCTGCTGACTTATGTCAATAAAAAAATTTGCCTCCTTATGCACCGGAGCCATACGGCTAGATTGCATATTACCTACATCGGTGTTTCCAAGGAATTTTAGGCAAATACCACGACGACCCGTTGTATCATAGGCACATCATATACGTCATGTGTACCACCATTTGATCTGTGAAATAGCGTTTTTGTTTACTTTGAAACAAAAATCTATTTCGATCTCAGGCATACATCACCAACGATGTATGGGTACATCGCCCCCGACGATCGCACTTCTGTTTGATCAGTTGTCCACCGATCAGCGTCCTCATCGCAGGGCATTGTATTTGTCCTATACGGACACATATAGAATCCTCCCTTATCTATGCAATTCGCGGCCATCGAACTGATGGATGTGAGTTGCATCACCAGAGTCAGAATTCAACCCCCAACCAGGACGGATCAGTGGAGTGTGTCAAAGCCTGAGTCGTTGTACGCGAGTACATCGACTTTTTTTATTTTATTTTTTTTTATTAGACTTCTCTCGGGAGAGGCGTACCTATAGCGCCGAGTGGGCTGTTGCTGTTCTTTTTGAACAGTTGCAGGTTGTAACGCTCCGGGAATACTCGCAGTTCCACAGCTTCCCCGCTCTGTAACGGAAAGAGTTCTGATACAGGGATGTTCGCGCCGTCGGGAGATGAACCACCAACGGGTGTTAATTTTCGTTGTTCCATTAAGATAGAGTTAGCGCTAAGTGCAAACAATTCGGTTATATCCTACGCGAGTTCGTCAAATGTTAATTTTTGTCATTCAATTAAGAAAGAGTTACCACTAATGTACAACCAATTCGGTTACACCCAGTGATCGTGGTGTTAATATTTAATAAATAAGTGCGTTTAATGTTTACTTCAAACACAATCATGTATAGACTCCCACGACTGTAAATTGACTTTTAAAATAGTTATATATCAACGGAACAGCAAAAATAAATGAACATTCTACAGAGCAACAACATCCGCGTTTTAATTTGTCATCATTCTGCAGTGTACAGTGTCCTGGAACTCGAGTGTGGAGATCAGTGTTCTTCGGCCCAATTTTTCATCGGTATCCTGTGTTTGCTTTATCTACTCATTTCTGCAGGTGATAACTTTCCCGTGAACTATCCGTGGTGTTTTTATCGAACTCGCATCCTTGCTGATGCCATAGTAAAAACCACCCACAAGCCTCTGGCGCAAGATTAATTCCCCTTGCCCGGAAAAAACAAATCATTATGGAAAATTTAACAAGCCTCAGACTTGCTAAATAAGGCCAAGACCGGTTCCCGGTTGTAGTGCCGATGATGATGATGATGATGATCCAAATGTCTTATGGATACAATGAGACATTTGGATGCGCGATTTGTGAAAGACGCGATTCAACAGCTTGTGTACACAAAATGTGTTTAAAAGTACACAACAATTAAACCTTTATTACTCCGCTAAGATACAATTGTCTTGAGGATGCAATTGTACGTGTAAGTAACTCGGTCCTCATTATATGGACTAGTACTGTTTCTCTTCATATGCATTTTCTTTTTCTACTTCAAGCATTATGACGCGTGGCTAACAATTGTGTTAGGGCTTGGGTGTGCATTGTTGTCGTTCCTTAATTTCCTTAGAGTTTTCCAGCTTCCCAGTGCGTTGTTGGATTCTACAACTGACAGCTCAACTTATTTGCCTGAACAGCTGCACTGCGCCTGACGCTTGAACTACATGCTTAGTTTGAGTTTGATGTTTTTCACTCAGTGTGGAATAAAGTTTTTGACGGCAACATAAAGAATTTCTCTTATTGTGTCAGCTTAAGTGTTAACTTCATAATTGACAAAAAACAACGAATTAAAAACCTGTGAGACTTATTCACACCATCCCAATCGGTTTTCCTGTATAGGCTGTTAGGTTTGGAACTCTCCCAATATAGTTATGGTAAGTTACAGGCAATTTAGCCGGCCCAACACCTGCCCAAGCACGACTCTACCTCGGATTTTTAGGGGTGTTAGCGGAGCACACTGTTCCTATGTTATGTTCTTCACTATTTGGTTGTATATCCTGTGTGAATCTGTTCGAAACGCCACAAACCCAAACCACCAAACGGGTAAAATCACAGTAAAAAAATAGAAGCGGAGCGTTTACACACCAAACCATGGCCATATTAGTGCGCCGCAACTGTGCTTGAGAGTGTGAATTTCCCTGGCACGAAAAGTTAAATTCATAATGTGCTAGAGGCTGGTAAGCTAATATCACTCACATATTTATTTATTTATTTATTTATTATTACTAAGCTAATTACAAGACTTGCCATTGTATAATAACAATCTCCACACCACTATTTAAAAATAATACTGGGACTTAGATTTATCTAAGCAGATTGATATAAGAAATATTAATGTCAACGACTATCTGGGTGTCAGTTAGTTTAAGATATAATTGTTGTCTACCTGACGAGCTACAGCAGAAACCTTGTAGTTCAAGCAACGAATGTTGCACTGATCGACGCGAAACTTCTACGCTATTACAACGATTTGTTGACCACCTCGGAATGGCATGTACAAGTATGCTGAAGTCGTAATGAATGACTACTGAAAAGGGGTGAAGTACTTACTCTATTTCCCATGAATTACGAAGCGAAAGGAAAGGGCGTATAATATGGAACCGTAGCAAAGTAGAGTTAGTGAGGATATGAACTTTTGGATTCCTATACTCTAATAAGAAGATCGATAGACAGAAAGAAAGAATAACAGCGTATTCTCTACCTTTTCGTAATGGATAACACGTCATTACCATGGCTAAAATCTAAAATTATAGTAAGAAACCTTGTAGATCAAGCAACAAATATCGCACTGATCGACGCGAAACTCCTACGCTATTACGAGGGTTGCCTTTTATATTTCGGGATTAGAGAACAAAAACAAATATTGATCATCGAAAATCACTTTATTGTTTTTCAAAATATTCCCCATGAAGATCTATACACTTTTGCATGCGTTTGAACCAATTGTCGAAGCACTTTTGCCACTCTGATTGAGGTATCTCCAACACATGCTGGATTTGGCACTTTTGTTGGATTTGGCTCATCTTGAAACACCCAGACAGTCGACTGCTGTTTACTTTCGGGCTCATACGCGTAAATCCACGATTCATCACCTGTCACGATGTCATAGACGTGTTTCGAAGCACCGCGACCGTATTTTTTGAGCATTTCTTTCGACCAATTGACACGAGCCTTTTTTTGGGCGATTGACAAATTGTGTGGGATCCAACGCGAACAAAATTTTTTTGACAGTCAAATGTTTAAAGTCCGTTTGTGAAGTCCGTAATAAATAACTACTGAAAAGAAGTGAAGTATTTACTCTAATTCTCCACTGAATTACGAAGCGAAAGGAAATGGTGTAGAACATGGAACCGTGGCAAAGTAGAGTTAGTGAGGACATGAACTTTCGGATTAATATATAGTACTCTAATAAGAAGATAGATAGACAAATAGAAAGCCTAACAACATATTCTCTACCGTTTCGTAATGGATATTACGCGACTGCCATATCTAAAACCTAAAATTATAGTACAATAAACATTCCAGATTAGTGGTATGTGATCAGTGCCCTATACGCACGATTGGGGACAAACATGCGTTATTCTATGCCATAATGCAGGAAATTAGATTTATCTATGTAGATTGATATCAGAAATTTCGGTGTTAACAATAACCTGGATATCACATAGTGAAAAATTTACTGGTAGAGACGTCATTCGAGATTAATGGTGTTTGATGAACGCACCATGTAGGCGATTTGGCACAAAGTTCTCTTTATTTAATTAATCCTCCACACCGTTTTCTTTTTGTTTTGACTTTACAGATATCTTTGACAATACACGATGCGGGTGAAGTATGTATATCGTCTTTGTACATGAACAGCTACCGATATGTTTATTTTTGGTTTTTAGGCACTTGAGTCACGAACAAAACGTCCTACTCCAACACAACATGAATGTTCCTTTAGATTTCCTGCGCAATAGGCTGCCTATTAGAAACGTTAGTATATTTCAACTCTTAAAACTGACAAAAGAACTGAACTTCCGACTCGACTACAAACGTGTGTGTATAACTCGGCTCTTAAAATGGTACTCCGTGGCACATGCGCACACTCCGGATGGTGAAATTTGACTCCTCGATGCAATCCACATCCGTCAGATTCAACGGTGGTGGCTCACATCGTTGTAGGAGGGGCGAACCGGATCAACCTGGCAGCAGCCAATGGTGATCGAGAAAGGGGTTGAATGGGAGGATTTCCCAATGCCCCTTTTGCCTGCAATATAGACAACGATTGGCCGGCACCTGATCAAACAAATGTACGAGCATCAGGGGCTACAGGCAATGTGGTCATAACTCATCGATGATCCACGCCTGGGAACGAAATAGGTTTTTGCTTCAAAGTAAAAAAAAAAAAACGCTATTTCAAGGGTCAACGATGAGATGCACCACGTTCATGGTCTGCCGATGTTTGCATGGGATCGTCATCGTATTTATTTATGAGTTCAACGAAATGCCGTTATAGGCGACATATACTTCGGTGACGATAGTTCAACCGGAGATTTTAGTTATGTTTGTTTTAGCCGTATTGCTCTGGAGCATAAGGAGGAACATTATTTATGGACATTAAGTCAACAGAGACCTCATCGACGGTGGCAAAGGGTCAGGCTGGGTGACTATATCGTTAGGTTAATGTGCTGGTACATGGATATGGTGGTAAGGGATTTGACCTGCAGATGTGCAAGCAAACGTCTCACCCAGGGGAACTGTGGGGGTTTCTCTATTCTATATGAGAAACAACCCACAATTCCAACCACTATTCCTACCTAATTTCGACCGCTTTCAGCGCGTCATACCTACCCATTTCCTTTAGATGTTATTACCCTGTAAAACATGTCAAACGGACGCATAGCTAAGCCCATTATCCCATGCAGATAATGCATAATTGAGTTTAGCTACAATCTTCGCCATACGGCAACACTATTGCTCTAACCATGGGATTTCCACCGGAAATTCCATTCGTATTGGTTAGCAACAACCAAGTCAAACCAAGCGACGCCGATGCATCATCATCCATTGGCTTGGGTATTTACCAACATTCCACAGAGTTTTCTCCATGGTATTATATCCCCAGCCGACGCGGCGTCCTATTGACTTTTCCCAGATCACCCATTCGCTTGGGATCAATGATCTCTTTTTGCAGGTGAATAACATCAGCTAGGTTTTCCTCTCCCTCGTATTTCTGTCTTTCTATAGTGCGATGACCTATGAGATCATCACTAGGTCAGTAGACCAGTCGCATACGCGGCACTGATGCACACACACTAAGCCAGATCAACCCTGGGTTATTGTGCTTTCCCTTTTGATTTCTCCATCCTTGCTACGCCCATCGACGTCGAACGAATACACAAGTACGTTTCTACCTCGATGAGTGTGGTGAGTTGAGGAACGCACAAGAGAGCATGATTACCATTGGCGGATCGATGGGTAAAAGCAAAATCACAATTTCCACCCTAATTCAAGTTAGTCACATCTCAATCGTTAGAGTGGAAGGTCGCGCCGCCGCTCGTCTACATCAATTTCGAATTTCTTCTCAAACCATGACGCATGCGTTAAACTTCTTGCCAAAAAAGCTGGAGCATATAGCGGAAGACCGGGGCAAATTTCATCAATAAAAAAACTAACGAAATAAAACGAAAAGTTATTAATTTGAAGCTTTCTTTAGAGTGTAAAATAGTATATTGCGTGCGTTTCGAATTCATCTAACATATTTAAATAAGGATACCTGCAAACAGACTTGTGTAAAATAGTATATTGCGTGCGTTTCGAATTCATCTATTTAAATATGGATACTTGCAAACAGACTTGAGCTGAAAGAAAAATATGAAACAGAATAAAAAAAAAAAAAATAAATAAATAAACCTCAGTGCTTTTCATTTATTGCTTTCTTCCGCTGAACAATTTTCTGTGGACAAGCGTGGGTAAAAGTGGAAACCGTGCCATACGCTGGCAACAATACTTTTCAACCCCCACAGAACCATAGACCAGCGGTTAGTAAACAAAACAAACGCTGGGGTAATGTGTGTTTGCTCGGTTTGCAGGAGGATCATCATAGGGCATGACATGGGTCAACGATCATATTCATGTCCAAATCCCAAGATCGGTTGATAGCCGATAATAGGGAATTGTCGCAACTGTCGCGGACCTAAGGGTATAGGCGCAATATACAATTGTGAACTGTAGAAAGAATATCGGTTACAGCTGTGTAAACAGATACGCTGGCCAGCGTGTATTTGTCCATTATAATTGCTGACAAGCTGAGCCGATAGGGGGGTATTGAATGGTTCAAGTATTATGAACCAGAACAATTCAATAATATGCATGCCAGGTTTGATTTCAGGGGGGAGATGCTGCAGGGGCTTACGCTGCCCATTTGCAGGTAAGTAGAAAGACTTGCTTGGGAAGTGGGAGACAGGTGAAAGGGAATGGGTGGTTCTTGGAAAATGGCTTAAAGAACCCCCACAACTTCAAAAGAACTTACGCCACTTTCAAAGAAAACGACTCATATGCATGCGCGACTGTATATCCCTTTGCTGGCAAAACGATAACTGACATTGTTTGTTTAGCATACACATGTGGAGGTAGAAACCGACAAAATAACAGGTTCGGAAAATGAACCGCAGAGTTGCTTCGTCGGTGGTTGACCTCACCATTCCACTATTTAATGATAATGAAACGGATGGTAACAACTACACTCAGTATGGAATTTACCAATACTCCTATAGTTGGCGTATACTGGGCGGTTGCTATCATTGCTTTCGAAAAATGTTTAGTATACCTGTGCATGAGTTGATGACGCTGTCCACTAATGAGGAAGTAGAGAACTTTGGCTTAAAATCCAGGCGAGAGTTCGAATTCCATTGGTGGAAAGAACAGTGATTCCAACTTATGGTGGGCTTAGGGCCTAACACATGCTGAACGCTTTTGAGGATCCAGTGAATTGAATGGACAATTCGAATATTATCATTAGTGTTTTTGAAAGGATGTCCACCTCCTGTTGGTAAATGAAAATACCTCCTGTGATCCCTCCGACATTCCGACATTACAAAATATCTTTTAGGTGTGATGCCACCTTTTTAGAAAATACAAACTCTGTTCCAAGTCTGTGATTGGCTGTACCTCCAATACTGCGTCTGTCTTTTCCCTCGATTATAATACCCCACCTTAAAAATGATGTATTTCCCGTGGTAGTCGCTAAAATTCCCTTAAATAAATAATAACGAAAATAACAACACCCAACAGGTAGACATCTATTTTGAAGACAGGCTCTGGATTAATAGCTCTACAAACACACATTCGTATGTAATGTAAATGTAATAAATTTCACAGCAAAGGAGGGCAAGGCTCGCATATAACTTAAATTAACATGAATTTGTAGACCGACATAATTTTTTAGAGGCAATATGTGCTCCTGCATTTGGAGGCTACACCGCTCGGAACTTTACTGACGTCAATATTAATTTTGAAAATGCTGTTGGGTAAAAACAGGAGTCTAAGAAAAGTGAATGAAATCCACCATGATCCCAAATAAAAAGCCCCAACGATTATTCAACAAAGATGTATTGTGTTATCAGCCATCTGGAACACAGTGTTAACCCTACGAATCACACTCAAAGGATGCAGCATCCATTTGCTTGTGTTAACAACGAATTTGAAGGGATTAATCAAGTGAATCGTTGCGAGAATAACTGACACCTTCTAGCTCCGTTCTACAATAATTCCACAGTTGGATTCCTTTGCAGACCGTGCAAGATTTATGGATTCGACAATTGATTCCGCAGCTACGGTCGAAGTGGGAGACGACATCAGGTCATACCTCAAGACATCCCACTCCATCCTTTGATTTCTACAGGCTGTCATATGAGAAGATCGTAATCCATGAAACGTGTCGGCTGTTTACTTTGCTTGTGTTTCCAAGGATGCCAAACAGCAAAAAGTATCGATGTTCAGTTTGCTTTGTGAAATAAGATAAGTTGTCCTTGAGAGACACTCAACATCAGCTACATATTACCGTGCGAGGCTTTTATGCCTAATCAGAGATGGTCCGTCTTAAGTTCTTGGTCACTCGTTTTAGGTGAAAAATCCCCTTAGAGGATTGTCATGTTATTCGCATTCAACCTGTGGTATCCTACTTGGAAACCTTTTTAAGTTGTTCCATAATACGGTTTTCGAGGTAACGTCCGCATGTAGACAGTTCAATTAACCGCAAGCAGCTATGTAAGGATAACAGAAGAAAAGCATCCTTGTGCCCCGCTCCCAAAAGCGGGAATTGAATAACTTTAGTTAAAATTTCGTACGTGACACGACTACAGGAAAAACAAAGTGTTTCATGAATCAATCGGACTCTTAGGGACCGACTTCTATTTTCGGATATATCTGCTCCATTTTAATTTCCTCAAGTTTTTCATTTAGATAGCACGAAGTTTGGTCACAGCCACAAGTTGAAGGTAACCTTGGCTCGGTTGCCTAAATCCGCTGAATTCAATTAGGGATCACGTACGTCGCTGTGAAAAGATTACCGGAATGGGCAACTGCACGGAATTGTTGTTGCCAGTCACGTGCGTTTAAAGGTTCTTGTTAAATGTAAAGTGTTCTCTTGTTTGTATCTTAATTTCCGCTAATGGTGCTTAGAGGTCACAAAGGGCAAAACAGGTGGCATAGGCTGACGGTGTACATTGCCGGGGGCCTAGTATCGATGGCCCGTGCACATGTGACATGCCGTCCATTTCCTTTGCAAAATGGTTCGGGGCAATTTGAGCTAATGGAATTGTAAGTAGAGTAGTTGAGAATGTTTCAAGTTTCAAATAAATTGAAAATGAGTTAAAGAGGTGATTGAACAGTAACAGTGTGGTTATGCTGTTAACTACGAGTGTTTGGAATTAGTCGATAGAAGAGGTGTAAGGGAAGGTTAGATCCAAGACCCAGTAGAATCAAATTAGTTATAATAAAACACAACATAATTGAGATATTAGGCTGAAATGTATTCTAGGTGCAGTACACATGTTACCTCTAAATGCAGACGTCAATGGCTTTCATATGATCCTGGCGAACTCTTTTGCGGCGAAAGATGTTTTGGAAGCAATTTTGCAGCACTCGCGTTAGATATTGATCCTGAGCATCTCTAATGTCGTTGGATTTTTGGTATAAACCAACGAGTTAACATAACCCCATGAAATGAAATTCGACGGCGCTAATTTACATAAGCGAGGTAGCCATACGAGCGGAACATTTCTCGAGATTACACGATTCAATAAATCAGTTGTGTAGTCAGCCATATTGGGTATCCGACTAGCTCTCGGTGGGTCTGCAAACTACTGCCGACAGTGTTGTGGACAAAAGGTGCCTGGCTGGTCAAGGAAAACAAATAAGTCCAGAAAGCATTTCCTTCAGAATCTCTCGCTGATTCTACCGGTTGCCCCCAGTCCAATATTCCGTAGTATCTATTTCTTTTCCTTTCGCTCGAGAGGTGTTTCTTACCCCTTAAACGCTTTTCTTGTATCTAAACGAAGAGGAGATTTAGACTACCCCTTACCACTGACGGGGGGAAGTACTCTGGGATACCTGAAAGACAGAAAAAGCATTGGAAGCGACTACCCTCTGAATAATACGAAATACATTTCTTATATTTTGTTAATTTATTTACAATTCTATAAGTCTGAATTCCGAAACGATATTTGAATCCCTAACTATTTCCTACCAGCGAAAGCAACCCTAGGAGCTCTACAATCGAACTCATTTGGAGGTGAGATCGTTCCCATTTTATATCGTCCTCCGCACGATGATGGTCCTCTTGTTCTATTGTCTTGCGAGTGTTACACAGAATCTGTTGCACAAAAATAAATATATAAATAATGGGTACTCGGCCCTGTGAGTAAGGCGTTAGAATATACCCACAGTTAGGCGGTCTTGTCGTAAGAAGCGACTATAGGCCGAGTGATGAGTGGGGTCCCAACGCCAGGTCGCCCAGTGAAATACCACCTCATCAAGATTTAGGCTCCGTGAAATGGTCTGGAAAAATCCCTGGCCACCTTTCGGAGCTTAGCTGATAGACCGGTTCGAGAAAATGTTGGTTTAGGTGGTAGTTGGTCCCAAGGTGAGATACCTCCCCATTACGCTGTACATTCCGCGATATCGTCGGGAGAAATCCTCGACTATGTTTGGGATGAATGGCTGACGGCCCGGACTGACATGGAGATTTGTTGTGATGTTACCTTCTGAGATAAAGAATTCCGGAGGTCAGCGAGTTTTCAATTGGGACCCGAGAGGGGGGGGGGGGGGGGCTAAGTGGGGTACGGAAGTATTGTGCCAAACATGGGCACTCGGTCCACTTCCTTCCACTAGCATCTCTAAAAGCTCGAGTTGAAGAGAACACCGACATAAGAACAAAACGCCGCCACGTTTGTTCGCAACCAGGCGTAAAGGGTGAGAGATAAACACCCAGGACACTGCGACACAGCAAGGAAACAAAACCGTTGAAATAAAACACCTAGCCTTCACTGCACAGTAACTGAAACGCGTTAGATCGTTTATTAATTAAATGTTTTTCTTTATTGTTACGTTTTAGTCTCAACATAAAAATCACTTTGTTCTCCGTCATTATTAAATATAACAGTGTTTTTATACCTTACTTAAACTACGTTTCCACGAGCACTTGATTTTGTTTTGATTTCCAAAGCGAACTTTCGCAAATCGATTTCAATTAACACGAATTGAAAATAACGTCTCAAGACACTTTGCGACTCGACTGTGTATATCTACGCTCCTCCGCCGTGCGACGGAGGGCGGGAGCTCGCGTGACCAGCATGGTCTGCGGATAGTAAAAGACTCAATGATATTCATTCGTTGTCAAAGGAAATTCGCCCACTGAAACTGGCTCGCTTAATTAAGGGGCGCATTTTCTATTCCAAGAGAGACGTAAAGTCTCTCTTTGGAGTAACCAAACCGGTCTCATAGAGGAGACCGTCACGGTACACATGTATGTGTACATTGGTTCTTCCGTCGATCAAAGCCATGAGAAAAAATCAACAACAAAGAAAGGGCATAAGTGCATTCATGGGATGCGAGTTCGGTAAAGCAAACAAAACCGAAACTCGTCGGATGCTAATTGCATCTTTGTTTGAGATGTGCGTCGCGGCTAAATAAATAGACGCGACGCATCGAAGAAATGGTGTTAATGGGTTGGCGGCCGCACGAATCCCTTGTTTGCATTTGTATATGCAGGGTAATTCGTTGCGGCAAAGAAAGGAATTGGAGATTGTTTGTTAGTGGGAAAACAAATCATTGACCGGATATTATACATGTTTACATGCGTAGGAAGTCAATTTTATGGCACTAGACGCTAGATACGCGTATTTGCTTTTGTCCCTTAGACAAAGGGTCTGCAAGATACGAGCACGTGGGAAGGTAAGAGTGCCATGAGGAACAAAATTGCTTGGCAAACAATGGTGCCGGATGGTTTGTATTTATGGTGCATATGCACATTAAGGAACTATTTTAAGAATTTTAGACAATGCATTAAATGTCCTTGAAAAAGGAAAATGTCTTCAGGTGCCAATGCAAATGTATTGGCCGAAAACAATGGGAGTTGGGTTGTAATAATGGAGGTTCTAGCTGATACGTTAAGAAAGAAATCTTACGGAGATTTGTATGCGAACAGATGCATGAAAGGTAGGATTTTTTCCAGGGGCTTTTTTAGATTACAGATTTGATTTCTTTAATGTGTGAAGCATTTAAGATGCTAATGCGAATGCATTAGTGGAATTAGGAGATTGGGCGAAGGTTATGGGGATTTTTTAGGAAAGGTAACCGTGGGCTTTGGCGGAACCGCCACAGCTATGTCAGGGGGAACATCATGCAAACATTTTCATAAATATCCGAACTTTAAATTTCGTCATAGCGTAATCGGGCTCATTCTCGAGGGTCTGTCAACGCGCGACTAATAACGGCATTTGGTAACATCAGGGGCATCCGTTTCACGAATACGAATGGAAAAATCGTCCACCAATTTTTGCAAACCTGATGTTCTTGCCCTAACGGAGACCCAGGTCGATTCGTGAACTGATTTAACATATCTTCGTTGTTCAGGCTACGGCCTGCATTCAAGATTCCCTTTTACGGGTAGAGTCTGCGTCTTCGCGCGGTCCGATCTAGCTTGGCAGAGGATGGAGGCGTTGAAACCCAATAACATGGACATCATGTGGTTGACGGTCGTGCTGACAGCTTTCTTTGTTGTCCTTAGCGCTCCCCAAATGACGATCGACCAGCGATATTTTTCGAACATCTTTCACGCACCATTGACTGGATACAGATTAAACACCCAGCTTCTGGAAATGTCGTCCTTGGCAATTTTGATGTACACAATTCCGCGTGGTTGGTGCATTCTAACAGAACCGACGAGACTGGGAGGCTGGCGGAGATGTTCGCTGTTAGCCGCAGTTTGACTCAACTTGTGGAGGAACCTACGGGAGTTCCCGATGCCCGTGGTGATTATGCGAACACCCTGGAGCTGTTTTTGACATCAGACCCGAGCGTCTATACCGTGGTGGTGCGCCACCTTAGATCACTGCTTGGTATTGGTCGTGCAGCCACTGGCATTTCAGGCGAATAACCGACCTAGGCAGCTTGGCCACGTATGGGGGCACGCGTCTTCCAAATGGGACTATTTGCGAGATTTCTTCGCATCCTTTCCGTGGTGGGAGGTGTGAGTCGGAGACTCCGATGTCGATGCATGTGCGAGTCAGTCACAGAGATTATTCTTCTCGGGATGGAGATCTCCATTCCGCATTCCATCAAACGAAGTTCATCTGATACGCTTTGGTTTGATAAAAACTCCGAGCAGATTACAGCGGCAAAAAATATAGCATGTAAACAATGGCGCTCCAATCTCACCCAGGTTAACAGAACGAATTTTGTAAGAATCAGAAACGCGTGCAACCAGGCGAATGATACTGCGAAGAAGGCCTACAACTCCCTGAGTGTCCAACTGGTCCGCGTCCGTTCTGTTCAATGACACGGGTCGTCAGCAACAACTTCTGTTCCTCCCCGTTTCACCCGTTAGTGACGGACAGCGGAACAGTAGTCACAAATTCAAAGGATAAAGCTGATGTATTCCCGAATTTATTTTTCGCAAATTCAAACCTCGATGCCGGTCTTTTGGAACCGCCTGTAATCGCGCCGGTCGGTCTTCGATGCGAGAAGTGTAGTTTCGCCCGCGCACTATTCAATCGATTCGGACGGAATACCAGCAACTGGCCTTAAGAACTGTGTCGTAGAACATACGCCTGTTCTTGGCAGACTCTTCCGCTTAACTTATGAACAGGGGACATTTCAGCTGGATATTTGCCCGAGTTCAGCCAAGCGCAAAGAGGGAAAAAAGTGTCTCCCATAAAATTACCGTCCGATAACATTACTGTCTATGTTATCTAAGGTAGTGGAAAGCGTCTTCAAGGTCGAGTTAATTATGTATTTGGAGTGCAGCGGACTTCTGAATGATAGCCAATACGGATTCCGTGGTAGGCGGTCCACGGGAGACCTTTTGACCCTTATGGCCGATATATGGACATCTGCGATTGGGCGCCATGGTGAGTCGATGAGATATCTGCAAGGCTTTCGACTGCGTCTGGCACGGTGCGTTGCTGAACAACCTTCGATCATATGGACCTTGCCAGCAGCTTTGCGACTGAACAAAGCGATTCCTCGAAAATCGATCGATCCGGGTTGTTATAGACGGCGAGTCGTCGGCTCTGTATCCTGTTAAATCGGTGGTGCCTCACGGTTCTATTTTGGCACCAACCCTGTTTTTGCTTCACATAAATGATTTGTTGGAGACAACGGATAACAAAGTGTTCAGTTTTGGGTATGATAGTACGCTTGTTTCCTCTTTTTCGAGTGCTCGGTCGTTTGGTGGATCACTGTCGTACCAACTGAGATGCAGCCAAATACACACTCCGAATTCGAATCTGGATAAAGTCCTGTAGTGGGGAGAGGCCAATTTTGTCGATTTCAATGCAACGAAAACACAGTATAGAACATTCACAAAGAAAAGTGAAAACTGAGTTATATTTTAGAGCCAATAAATATTTCCCTCCGACCCAACTTTTTTTTCTGTATAAATCTCAAATTAGACGCGCGCTCTAATATTGCTCCCATGTTTGGAGCTCTGCTCCTCAGCACACCCCCAACCTACTTGGGACCATACACGAGACGAGCGATCCGCCTGATCGGGGACGCGGCGCTGACGTCGGGATTACACTGGCTATCACATTGAAGGCGCGTAGTCCACATCTCTCTGTTTTACAGATATTATCACGGGTACTGTTCTTCGGAGATCTGTGGCCTTGTTTCGCGCAATTCGGTTTATATGCGCTCTACAAGACAATCCGACAGATCGCAACAATTTGCGGTTCATCTCCCGCCCGCGCCAACAACTCTGAATCAGAACTCGTTTTATTACATAACAGGTAAGCTGTGGAACCCTCACCACGCGCGAGTGTTCCCGGAGCGTTACAACTTGCAACTGTTCCAAAAAAACTGCAACAGTTATGTGGTGGCATGTCGGGGCGCCCAATCGGCGCTGTCGGTTCGTCTCTCCCGAGAAAAGTGTAATAAAAAAAATGCACCTTTTTCCGTACTTCGACTTTCTCGACTTGTCGAAGATTTTCTTCAGATCCTCGGACAGTTGTTTAAGTTGGGTTTGGTCACTGTTGGAAACTCTCTTTCTTATTAAATTGAAACACCCCCCACTTTGTGTTTTGTCTTTTTATTTCACTTAAACGTTTTAAACTAGGTTTATTTTATGATCTTTTTGGGTTTAAATTTAACTAAATTGATTTCACATTCCTCTCCTAAATAGTTTTATTTTTAGTTCTCACTTAAGTTCTTTTTTGTTAAAAATAATTAAATTGGTTTTACATTCCTTCTCTAACTAGTTTTATTTACAATTTCCACTTAAGTTCTTTAGCTTTTTTTGTAGATTTTCTGATTCTTTGATTTCACATACCCTTTCTAACTTTCAATTTTATTCTTAGTTTTCACTTAAATCTACATACATTGTTATTTCCACACAAAGAATTGATTTTTACCAGAATACAGGTGACAAACAACCACTGACTACTTGCTGATACCCACTGACCCGAACAACAGGTACTCTCCCCGTTCGCACCCTTTTGTGTGGTGGCCTACTTCCGTTCGCACACTCATCCTTATCTTCCCATTTCTCCGCCCAATAAAGGTGAATAACTTCTCGTGAATTTACTCAGCACTCAAACAACCCGGGGAGAATGGGAAAATTGCAAAGGAGAGTAGCTTGGTTTAGGGGTTGATTTGGTTTCGCTCACAACAGAAAGCGAAGCTAGAAGGGTGACCGCGTGAGCACATTGGAACCTGAGGTAATTTTTGTAATACAGAACTACAAGTGCACTCCGAGAAGGGGAAATGGAGAGGGATAACAAGTATACTCCAGCATAACTTTCACCGGACAGAAACTATTCCCAAGCGAATTGCCTGTACTTTTTAATTTTTTTAAGGGGAATTTTGGCTTGGGATCTTCTTTGCATGGAAATTGCAAAAGGAATTTGAAGATAGACTGAACTGTTTCACTATGTAGAACCAGCGGTCGTCTACCCCTGTTTTGCTGGCGTTAAACAGCAGGATGGATATGGTTTCTTGTAGGGAAATCGGTATGTGGGATTTATGAAGGATACTGCTATGTAGGTTTTAGGGAATTGGTTTTTCTAGGTAAAAGGGATGCGATTTAGCTTAATGATTCGATGGCCGGGGGGGGGGGGGGGGGGGGGTAATTATGTAATACTATGTGTGCTGCTATTATATGAGCAGAGTCTTCCCAAGAAGTGAGTCATTATTAGTCATTATTGTTACGTCTCCCAAGAAGCAAGTTGTTAGTTGGTGATCCTTGCGTCTTCCCTGGAAGCGATTAATTAGTCGAGACTGCGTCTCTCCTAGACATGGAGTCACGCAACGCTAACAGAAGTATTTTTTGTCTCACTCCCTGGCCATGTATCATGAGCCTTGAATATGCACATTGTAGTATTTTGTGGCTCGCTTGAATGTTCTCCGGCTTTCCTCAGTATTGTTCCTTAGCCTTAATGGCTTTTCTGCACGCAGAATCGAACCACATATTGGGATTGGTACTCTTTACACCGTGTGGAATATAGATCCGCATAGCAAGTGAAATCGTACCTTTCGATGTGTCAACATCGTTATTGGGGAAAATAATGACTAATTTAACTTCTCAAAAGTCGTTTAGTCCTAATGTTGAGTTACTCTGATGTGGCATGCTGCTTGTGGACTGTATTAATTGGTTCAAGGATCTCCACGAATTGTTAATGGTATGCCAAAATCCGTATGTCGGTTGGTTGAATGGACCACTGCGGACTAACCGACTGCTGCGAATGAACCGAGCACACGTCCACCAAGATGTGTCATCCATTTGCCTCAAGTTTCTGTCAATTATTCCTTGTGGTTCATTTCTTAATTCTGTGATGGAACCCCTATGTGTTATTTAGAATGTCACCTATTAATCATCGATGAGGATTTCGATTTCCCTTACTCCAATTGTGTCTTGTCGTTCCTTTTGTCTGAAATCTATTTAATTGCAATTACTCGCGTTTTCTCGTTCTGCTTCTCGGTGTTATGTAGCTTCCACTTCTCGCAGATTGGCTTCTCTTCACACTGAACTCCATTTTTTTTTCTTCATTTTTGCAACATTTTTTATTTCCGTTTTTTTCATAGATTCTAAATTATATGCTAGACAAAAAAGGCTTAAATGCTAGTTTAATTCACTGCGAATTGAATCCGCCGCTGAAATTCCAAAGTATTTATACCATGTCTTAACCACTTGTCGCGGGATATTAGGGACAAGTTGCATATTCCAAGAAAATTAAGACACAGCAAGGGTTTATGGTTATTAGAATCTTCTTAGAAATTGGGAATGATTACCTAACATCAATATTTGCAGTACACACGGAACCAAATTATCGATAAAAACGGAAATCAGGGGGGTGTCTCAACTAGTTGTCAGAGGGTGTGTTTATGTGTTTATAGTACGGACACACATATAACTTTTCTGCACCATGACAACCCTTAGCAGGCGAATAAATCAGTGGCCTTCTTTTTAAGTTATAATTCACTTGTCATAACAAGGGAAGTTTTATCTCTAGGAAGAGTGCTATTGTGGGGGTTCTCTACACCACATGAAGAACCAACCCACAATTCCAACCAACCTTGACCGCTAACGGCGCATCACCTCAACCCAACTCCCCATGCATCCGCAATAGCATACATTCCAAACTTTGCAATTAAACACACTCCAAAACCCGCAACAGAATACAATTCAACAGAATACATTCTAAATCATCCCCGCATACATTTCCCCGAAATTGCTTCGGTCAATTCTCTATTTAAATTATATCCCTTGCTTGCACCCAAGCAATTCCAATTTTCCCCGAAAACCATTTCGGTTCCTATTCTACCTAAAAGATCTAAAACCACATCAATTCCCTACAATCAAACCGTATGCATTTTCCCCAAAAACCACTTCGATTCATCTCCTCCTTAATCCATACTTCTCGCTTGCAACCAAGCGGCAGCTAATTTTCCGCGAAACAACCATCACAACGATCAAGGCCCTTGATCATACTTGGCTATGCCGCCGAAACCAATTTCCCGGTATACGCAACCAACAAATCCAACTCAGCTTATACGACGAGGATTCCCCGGAACTAATCCCCTATACAGGCATAGCAACTCTTCTCGAAATTCCTAGTAAGTGGCAGTGAGTTTTTTTTTTTTTTTTTTAATAGGCTTCTTTGGGGAGAGGCGAACCTATAGCGCCGAGTGGGCACCCCGAGATGCCATCAAATAACTGTTGCAGTTCTTTTTGAACAGTTGCAGGTTGTAACGCTCCGGGAACACTGGCGTGGGAAGGGAGTGTGGCAGAAATCTTCGTCTTGGTGCCGGCGTTGGCACAGGTTGTACGAAGATTCTGCACCATGAGTTCATTGGACACAAAACACTGAGCAACGCAGCAAACCGTTCACCAAGAAGAACAGAAATGATGAAACAATGTTTTATGTTCACAACCGAGCGGACACAGGAACAATGAGACGCACTATTTTGTCTATTATAATTTGTTTTATTTTATGTGAAAACTATAATTATATTTGCTTTACACTCGGTATTCTGCCGCGGCAATGTATTAGTTATATTTCAAAAGTAAATACAAAGTAATGTTAAGTATTCACTATAGTTATTATTTTTACTTCCGATATATAGCAATTTTTAATAATATTCGTACGTAGAAAAACGCGTGTGTAAACGCACCGTACCGTGGTGCACGGTACGGCAGAGGGTAGGCGACCCGACCAACTCGATGGTTAAATGTCGACTCCGGTGATTCAATCCTCGCTTGGGGTGAGTTTGTGGTGTGGTGAAAAGGAAATGAAATTTGCTTTGACCAGTGACCAACGGAAGGCGATCTCTGGAACGCGGTGGTGTATGTGTGTGTTTGTACACATCACCGTGTTTATCGATGCGTTTAGCCAAGGATAAACTAAACCTGAAACGAGGAAAATAAGAACAATGGTGAAACGACCTAAGGCATCTTTCGGTAATGAGGGTCAGCTGTCTAAATAGCAACCACTCATTAGATGCTAAAAGGGATTGCGATAATTCATACAATAGAGATCGTATATCGTCTCTCTGCCGACTGGGAGAATGGGATTCTTTTGTTTGCATATGCTTATGTTATTGAATACGATCCGACGGCAAAACGTGAGGTCGGTGATTGCTTGACGATTCAAACAAAGAAATATTTCCGCGAGAAGTGCTTGCACCTGAATCAATAGTTGCACGTCTTCAGAAAGAAATTTAGATGGATACACAATGACGGTTGTGTATACCATCTGTGTCAATTATGCATGGCATCTATGGCGACGGCAGGATCGAACTCTAGTGTGAAAATCTATACTAATTGGAAAGTCGGTTTTTGGGTTGCTAATGCAGAGATGCATTGATAATGTATGAATGGCCTTGTAGATGCAATTCTTTTTAGGAATTTTATGTAATGCTTGTATGCATTAATGTCCTTGGCAAAGGAAATATGTTCAGGTGCCAATGCGATTGCATTGGCGGGAGACAATAGGAGTTGAGTTGCAGATATGGGGGGTTTTTCAGGTAAGTGGGCCGTGGGGTTTGGTGGAACCGCCACAGGAGTTCCACAGCTTCCCCGCTCTGTAACGGAACGAGTTCTGATGCAGTGATGTTCGCGCCGTCGGGAGATGAACCACAAACGGGTGCGATCGGTCGGATTGTCTTGTAGAGCGCATATAAGCCGAATTCCGTGGAACAATACCACGAATCTCCGAAGAACAGCACCCGTGATAATATCTGTAAAACAGACAGAGGTCGGCCACGCGGCTTCGATGTGATAGCGACTGTAGTCCCGAAGTCAGCGCCGAGTCCCCGATCAGGCGGAACGATCGTCTCTGTATGCTCTCAAGTAGGTCCAGAGTATGTTTAGGAGCCGAGCTCCAAACATGAGAGCAATATTCGAGCGCGGGTCTAATTTGAGATTTATATAGGAGAAGAAGTTGGGCCGGAGTAAAATATTTCTTGGCTCTAAAAAGATAGCTCAGTTTTCCTGAGGCTTACCTGGCGATGCTCGACACGTGATTATGCCATGATACATTCCCACAGACCGTGACGCCGAGCAATTTTAAGCTTTCCCCAGCCTCGAGGGCCCGGCCATTTATCAACAGCTGTGGAACCGATGATCCACTTTTCTTTGTGAATGTTGTATATTGTGGCTTCGCTGCATTGAAGTCGACGAGATTGGCCCTTCCCCACTGCAGGACCCTAACTAGATCCTGATGTAGAGAGTCAATCTGTCTGCATCTCAGCTGATGCCACGCAGATGCACCAATCGGCCGAACACTCGAAAAGGAGGAAACAAGCGTACTATCATCCCCAAAACTGAACACATTGTTGGAGCCAAAATAGAACCCTGGAGCACCCCTGAATTAACAGGATGCAGATCCAAACACTCGCCGTCCACAACAATCCGGATCGATCGATTCTCGAGGAAGCTTTTCGTCCAGTCGCAAAGCTGTTGGGAAAGTCCATATGAACGAAGTTTGCTCAGCAATGCCCCGTGCCAGACGCCGTCAAAAGCCTTGGAGATATCTAATGCGACCGCCCTTAACTCACCATGCCGTTCAATCGCAGATGTCCATATATCGGTTATAAATGCCAAAAGGTCTCCCGTGGACCGCCTGCCACGGAATCCGTATTGACGATCATTCAGAAGTCCGTTGCACTCCAAATACTTAACCAACTCTGTATTAATGACTTTTTCCATTACCTTAGATAAAATAGACAGTAATGCTATCGGATGGTAATTTTGTGGGAGACACTTTTTCCCCGTCTTTGGGATTGGCTGTACTCTGGCGATTTTCCAGCAGGCAGGAAAGGTCTTCCGTGCATAAGATAAGCGGAAGAGTCTGCCAAGAACCGGCGATAGTTCTGGATCACAGTTCTTAAGGACTATTGCTGGTATTCCGTCCGGGCCGGTTGCCTTCCTACAATCCAGTTCACGTGGAATGCGTTGAATAGGGCGCGGACGAAATCTCACATCCCGCATCGAAGACCGTACCGGCGAGATCACAGGTGGCGCCAAAAGGTCGGGATCGAGGTTTTTATTCGCCGAAAATAAATTCGCGAACACATTATCTTTATGCTTTGAATTCGTGACTGCTGTCCCGCTGTCCGTCACCAACGGAGGGAAAGGGGAGGATGCGAAGTTACCGCTGACAGCCTTTACCATTGACCAGAAGGAGTGCGAACCAGTTGGGCACCGAAGGAGCTTATTGATCACCCTGTCGTTGTGAGCTTTCTTCGCGGTATCTATCGCCTGGTTGCTCGCGTTTCTGATTCTAACAGAATTCGTTCTGTTAACATGGGTGGGATTGGAGCACCATCGCGTAAAAGTTCTATTTTTTGCCGGTGTAATCAGCTCGCATTTTTTCGATCAAACCAAAGCTTATCAGACGAACTTCGTTTGATGGAATGTGGAATATACATCTCCATCCCCAGAAGAATAATCTCTGATACCGACTCCGCGCAAGCGTTAACACCGGATTTTCTGAAGCACACCTCGGACCATGGAAAGGATGCGAAGAAATCTCGCAAATCGTCCCAGTTAGCAGCCCCATACTTCCATACATACCGAAGCTGCCTAGGCCGGGTATTCGCTTGATATGCAAGTGCTTGCGCGACAGATACCAAGCAGTGATCTGAGTTTCCCAGTTTATTTCAGCTATGACTCCACCGCCACGACGCGATGAATAGATTCTTTCCATTTATTAGTCAGTCGAGATCCAACCGCCACCAGGGCCACACAGCCGCCTGCAACCATTTTGTTTAGTTCCAAATGTTTCCATTCGATCCACTCAGTCGGGGTTGACGTAGTGTATTTCGGGAATACGTTGTCAGTACGTGACGTCCATTTTGGCCACACAGCCGTATGCAAGCATCTTGTTCAGCTTCAATTTTTCCATCCGATCCACTCAGTCGGTGTTGACGTAGTGTATCGTCAGAACCTGGCGCGCGTTTTGGCCACCTTGCGTTTGGCAATCCTCGCGCATCAAACAGCCTTTTGTAATATAGTGCGGCGCAACTCGGGTCACTGTTAAGAGAATGTGGATTTACCCAACCACCAGGTGTCTCGAGACGTTATTTTCGAAAGTCCGCATTCGTTGTTAATTGAGTTGATTTGCAAAAATGTCGCTTAGGGAATCAAATCCAAACCAAAACTAAGTGCTCCCGGAACCGTGGTTTAGCGAAATATAGTACTAGAGTAATCCTAAATAAAAAGGGAAATTAATCGGTAAATAAACATATGAGAAATTGAAGAAATAAAAGACTGAGTTCAACGAAGTCCGGGTGTTTCATTTGTGGTGTTTCCTCCTTACGGATGACGTTTTCGCATCAGGTTTTCAAGTGCTCGCAACGTACCCGAAGTGCGATCTTTTAGTGGATGACCGCCAGTGAATAACTTCAATGTATGACCCAATCAATCAAACTTTTGGAATAATCGCAAACGATCTAAACTGGCCCAGTGGTGACTGTTCCCTGGCTTGCCATTACCCGCAACTATTCGCCGTTCCCCGGATTTCTGTCGGTGGGTGAGAGTGAACGCCGTGTCGTACGTCGGCATCCATACCTAAACCCGCACACTATTACTATGTGTTTATCGAAATACAAAATTTGATCTTGTTAGATACCAATGTATCTTATTCAATTCCTTGCTACCAGAGGCAGATCGTTTAGTTTACGCAAAACTTTTTTCAAATCTGTATTCTGAAGTGCGGAGAATAGGAAACGGTGGCGTAGCCGAGTAGTGAGGCCATGAATTTTCGGATTTCAACACACCAATAAATAGTAGTGTATAGTATTGTATAGTTTTCTTTCATGCAAGGATTTGATTAGGAGCGTCCGGATAAGATAATATTCGGAATGTTAGTCTTTACCTTTCGCGCAGTAGTCTTCTCGTTTCCATGCGCCTAACAAAATATGAGAACTATACTCCAAAGGGTCGTTCTTCATCCGAATTACACAAACGTGTATGTTTCCTCGCGTTTATATTCTTCAGGCGTACAAGGCCAATAGACGATGATACCTTCATGCTCTTATTCCCTGCCGCGACTCACATCTACACTATGCTTTCACATTTAAAGCTACTAACAAAATTCCTATACATGCATATCATGTTACCAAAATCCAGTCTGCTGGGGAAGCTTTTTCCGATAGAGTGAAAATATGCTCTACTTCAATTAAAGTCTACATATTTTTATGGTAATGAGAATGAGAGACCAATAAAGGATCATCCTATATATATATGAACATCTTCGGTGACATTTAAAGGTACCAAACAAATCCCGATACATGTATGTTATGCTGTTTATATATAAGGCGGTAAACCATGAAACTAGGCACGATAAGAGGATTGGGTACATATTGACCCCCTGTATACAATCGCTGATTCAGATATACGTGCAGGCCAGGGCCACGAATGCAAATTTTGTAAAACGTACGTTAATTGAATTTTCCGGTCGTTTGCTTTCATTTTCAAATAATCGATGTGCATGTGCGGAAAATTGTCATGAGAACAACAGAAAAAAATCCCTAATCATGCAACAGTTGCTCCTAATGCAAAACATTATTGCTCCAGGTGGCGATTTTCGCCGATGGCGGACAGGAAATCCCCGTTTCCATTGGTAGATATTTATGGTACGATAATTTGTGGAATGTCGGCATTTTAAATCCGAGAACATGTTTCATATTAAATTGTCTGCAAAGTTAATATGTGTAGTATGTAAAAATAAGACCGGTTAAGGGTTTTCATTGCCCAGAAAAGTTATATGTGTGTCAATTCAATTCAATTTTTATTTGGTAGATAATTACATTTATGGTATATCTTACAACTAGTACTTAAGAGATTTAGGATAGCAATTCCTTTACAACTATAATCTTAAATCTATATAACGACAATAGCACAATTTTAACGAATAACAAATAATAAATTAAGGGAAAACTACAAGAAAAAACCCTTATTTGAATCTTAAGACTAATATTGCACGAGCTTCCGGTTATTTTATATAATAATGACCTCGATATAATTTTCATAGACAGAGTACATATGTAGTGATTTAGGATAACGCAAGACGGGAAACTAGAACATTGTCAGAAAAAGAACAATTGACGAAGAAGTTTCGATTGATTTTGTCAATAAGGAACTCTACCGGTTTAACGTTGGCGTTTTCATGTAGTTCATGTGTCGAATAATGCCATGGCAAATTCAGCAACGTTTTCAATATTTTATTTTGACACCTTTGCAATTTTATTTTGTGTGTGCGAGCACAGTTACACCATACAGGAGCCCCGTACAGGAGTATCGCTTGAAAAATGGTTTTAAATATTATAATTTTCTTTTCGATGCTAAGCTTTGACTTTCTACACACTAATGGATACATAACTCTTACGACTTGGTTTATTTTGTCAATTGTGGTAGTGATGTGTTTTTGAGAGATGAGTTTTTTATCTAGAATAATACCTAGATATCAACAGTCTTCGGACCAATCAATATCAACTGCACACATACTGAGTTTAGTGTCATTTGGTAGGTAGCAGTGTTTCCTACATCTCGAAAACCAGACAGCTTGTGTTTTATTACCATTTATTTTTATTTTCCATTTCCTGTAATATACTGCTAGCTTGTCAAGAGCTGCTTGCAAAGAGTTGTAGACATTAGTGAATAAGGCACCCGAAGAGAAAATGGCCGTATCATCGGCAAACATAGCTACCTGAATGTTTTCACCTAGACATGGTAAATCTGCGACAAACAATGTAAATAATATGGGACCAAGGACCGAGCCCTGGGGAACACCATGGTGGATTTGGTGAGTAGAGGATATGTCGGTTCCTAAACTCACAACATATTTTCTCGAACGAAGAAAGCTCTGGATAATTTTGATAAGCGGTATTGGCAGCTTAAGTTTTAGTAGCTTATAAATCAAGGCATCGTGCCATACCGTATTAAAAGCTTTTTCGATGTCTAGAAGAACCAGTCCCGTTGATTCCTTGTCGATGAATTTATCAGCTATGTGGTTTTTAATGCGCAATACTTGGTGGATTGTGCTGTGACCACCACGGAAACCGAACTGAAAGTTTGGTAATATGTTATTTGCTTCCACGTAACGATCAATCGTTTCCTTAATGATTTTTTCTAAGAGCTTACTTAGACAGCTAAGTAGACTAATAGGTCTGTAGCTTTCGGGGCTGTTCTTCGGTTTGCCGGGTTTCGGGATAGGTATTACTTTTGCTGTTTTCCAACAGTCCGGAAAATAACAATTCTTAAGACAAGCGTTGAAAATGAACGTTAAATAGTTACTTGCAGCAGGTGGAAGTGCTTTGATTAATTTGTTGTTAATATTATCGAGAACAGCAGCCTTTTTAGATTTCGATTTTTTTTATCAATTCTTTAACTTTGCTGATATTAGTTGCGTAAGTACGTTCAGCTGGTGTTTGAAAAAGTACATGGATAGTGTTAGCAACTTCAGCTTCAGTATACGCGTCGCTTAGATGCATAGATATGGAGTGGTTCTTACTAAACGTGTTAGCAAGTTTCTCCACTGAAGAAATAAACAACTTGTCGTAAACTTTAAACGGAGGAATACTTGACCCTCTCTTTTTCATAATTTTTGATATTTTCCAGAACGGTTTGCTTGCTTTGTCAAGAGAGGAAAGGTGTTTATTCCAACACTTGTTCCTATATGTTGAGATTTAGTTTTTAATGATATTATTTAAGACTTTAACATTAACTAGAAAACAATCGATTCTATAACGCAGCCATTTTCTTCTTTCAGAGTTTCGTAGCCTAATCAGATGTAAGATATTTTCAGGAAGCGGTGCCTTATCAACTGGAGCAGTGGAACATTTAGGTATCGCAAGATCGGCCGCTCTGTTGATAACAGAAACAAAATTGTTGCATAGGATATCAATGTGCTCGCTGCAGGTTATAGAATTTAGCCTGATATCACCTAGAACCAAGTTCGTGTTTATATATGATTTATAACAATTCCAGTTGGCGGCGGAATAGTTGTGGTATAAACTGGTACGATTTACAGCTACTGTGTGATTCACTGTGAGGCTGATCGGAAGGTGGTCTGAACTTAACGCATTTAGAGTTAATGGTACTGTGCAGTAATTTGGAATATTAGTGATATATAGATCAAGAGTTGAGGGGTTCTTGTTAGCACTCGCTGGAATATAGGTGGGGAGAAGTGGATAAAGTATGGAAAAACTTGGGCTCGATTCAGCAACATCTAGTAAAATGTTACCCCAGCAGTTTGCCCTAAGACAATTCCACGACTGATGTCTGCAGTTTAGATCACCACCAATAATTACCTTGTTTCGAGTGTTGACTCTATACAATTTTTGCAGATCCCGCTTAAAGTAAGTAGATTTCTCAATGTTTCCATTTCCTCCAGGGAAATAGACCGAAAAAATACTCACCTTGCAGTTGTCACTTAATGTTACATCTATACTAATTACCTCAATTAACTTAAGGCGCAATGAAGGACGCAAGGAATGCTCTATACATTTTTTGCAGATCCCGCTTAAAGTAAGTAGATTTCTCAATGTTTCTATTTCCTCCAGGGAATTAGACCGAAAAAAGACTCACCTTGGAGTTGTCACTTAATGTTACATCTATACTAATTTCCTCAGTTAACTTAAGGCGCAATGAAGGACGCAAGGAATGTTCTATACATTTTTTCACAACAATGGCGACACCTCCACCACTAGCATGTACCCTGTCTAGGCGATAACATATGTAATTTTGATGTGAGAAAGAAATGTCTTGTTTGAGCCAGGTTTCTGAAACAAGTGCAATGTCAATATTAAAATTTATCCAGAAACTAAAAAATTCATGCTTTTTGTTTTTGATGCTTCTCGCATTCCAAGTTATGATGTTAAGAGAGTTTCTTAACATGTTTTTTCCGAGTACATGTACTTAATAGCTAATGAAGTAATGACGTTAAATTGGTCAGCTTTAATTTGACAAGCACTAAGCTTGGTTACAACTTCATTAAGAAGAGAGTTTATCTCGCTAAATGAGAACAGGTTATCATTAGTTAAAGTTTCTGACGGATTTTTCTTCGTGTGTGTCGTATCACTGTTGGAAGGTTGCTGGGTTTGATGGAGGCCAGAAGCCCAGGTGGATGAAGGAAGTGAAGGTTGACGCACAGATCGAGGTAGTGGAGGAAAATTATCAATGGATAATCGGTCGGGCACTGGCTGCTGTTTGTCACTCGGAGGCTGTAGGAAGGTTGTATTTCCTGTACCACGTCCGCGTGGGGATAATTTGCGGCGAATATCTATGTACTGCTTTCGGCTTATGCATTCTGGATCGGTGGATTTATGTGGCCCACTACAATTTGCACACTTGATGACCTCATTCGTTTTGCAGTCGGATGTTTTATGGTTTCCCGAACATATTGCACAGAAGCTATTTATATGACAATGCATCGAGTCGTGACCGTAAAGCTGGCAATTATGACATTGTGTGACCTTACCTGGATTATGTTTTTTAAAGTCCCAGCGAACGATGGTTTTGAACAAGGTTGAGTAGTTCCGTTTTAGTTCGTTTAATTTAACAGTACCGCGTTGAATATAGACGATGTACAAGTAGTGTTTGTACAGGGCTTTCGTTGACGGATTTAATGTGATGGTTTTAACATCTAGGCACTTTATCCCGAGTGCAATTAGTTCATTTTTCACTACATCGTTGCTAATTAAGTCTAGTCCGGATAACACTACCCTTTAATGGACGATTTTCCTTACGCGAGTGGGTGAAAAACTCACATTTTAACCGTAAGAGTTCGGTTCTGATTTTGTTGTATATGTCCATTGTTGGGGCACATATTTTTTACCCAAGCGAAATGTTTTTGATTAAGTATTTGTCTATCTTAATGTTGCTCAAAATATCACGCACTTTAGCACTAGTTGTTTTTAATACCACAATTGGCGGAACGGTTTCTTTAGGAAGTTCTGCGCACTGTTCGTCCATCAGACTTTGAAGTGGTTGAAAAAAGTTAGTGTTTGAACACATTTTAGATTTTTCTAGAACTTTATTGTTCACTTTTGAAAGTTTATCGGGAGGAGTTTGGCCTCCAATAACGGGGTCGTAACGCAACCGTTTGCGCTTAATTTTATTTAACACACGTGGCCCAGGGGCCATAACTTAACGGTTATAACACTTGTTCAAATTTTTGTATGCGGAAAACGAGGCAAAGAAAACAAGATAATGATAATTAAATTGTGAAAATTATTGTGAAAATAACGGTTGATTAAGATAAATAGCACGAGCAAAACTGTGAGACAAGTTGTCTGTTTGAAAGTCAGCCAGGTACTATATGTGTGTCTGTGCTATAAACACATAAATACACCCCCAGACAACTGGTTGAGACCCCCCCTGATTTCGGCGTTTCTCGATAATTTGGTTCCGTGTGTACTGTGAATATTGATGTGAGGTAATCATTACCAATTTTTAAGAAGATTCTAATAACCATAAATCCTTGCCGTGTCTTAATTTTCTTGGAATTTGCAATTTGTCCCTAATATCCCACAACGAGTGGTTGAGACATAGTATAAATACTCTGGATTCCATTCGCGGTGTGAGTTGTTGATCAGTTTTAGTGACCTGATTTAAAAGAAAGTACTTAACACGCCTTAGAAGTAAAAAAGGTAAAAATTAGATCTGGAAAGATGTTAAACCAAACAGAGATCCAAAACATTCAAAAAAAGCGCCAAGATGGATTTTCTGTCAACAAAATTGCAAAACTTTTGAGCCGCCATCGTACAAGTGTTCAAACTATTTAAATGATCGAGAAAACGATGCGAAGAGATACGTACCTGGACGAAAATATAGCTTGACACCAGCAGAGCGGCGGTGCCCAGTTCAAATTTGGACAAAAAACTAAGGACTTGCCAGCGTGTGTTAGCTGAAGCGGAACATCTTGAAGGAAAGCGTTTGAAAAGAGATCTCACTTTACTACAACGTCATCGAGATGCTCGTTCGACTTTTGCCAGAATACATTTAAGATGGAAGAAGCGTTGGAGAACTGTATCTTCACTGTTGAGAAACGCTTTTGCCTTCACGGACCCGACGGATTTCGTCTTGATTTAAGGAAGGACGAGCTGTTTTTAAGACGACGACAAAAAACATTTAAATCTCCGCGATGAAGAGTGTTGAAGGTTGTAAGAAAATCATTACCAAAAAATAAATTAAACGATTGTAATGAAACTCCACTTTTTTTTTACTTCAAAAAAAAAAACCAATCTTGACTCAGCCACTTGTCCCAGGTAATTAGGGACAAATTCAAATTCCAAGAAAATTGAGGAAAAAAATTTATTTATGAATATCAGAACCTTCTTAGAAATTGGTAATGATTACCTAACATCAATATTTGCAGTACACATGGAACCAAATTATCGAAAAACGTCGATATCAGGGAGGTGTGTCAACCAGTTGTCAGGGGGTGTATATGGGACAAAATATGTTTGAATGTCCCTGTCAATCGTATGTTACATGACAACCAGAATAATTATTTAGATGGCAACGGTAGAGAAGATGGATTTGCTCTACACCGAGCAGTAGGATTTTATTAAAAAATTAAGCGCAGTTACAGAAATCAAATGACAATATTTTTGTGTGCGTGTGTGTGACAAAAGAGATGATGTTACGCATGAAGCTAAAAGTCAACATAATCTCCCGCCCCCATCCCTTTACCACCACATAAGGGAACCAAACAGAGAAGAATTGTGGAATAATGCCTGTAATCTAGGAATCCGATAATGAGATACTCTTTATCCACGTGACCTTCATGTTTGATATGCCAAATTGGGAGTTTTTGTCGCATTTCTGCCTTGAAAATATGACAGTTAATTTGAATTTTTTTGATAGACTGGAGCAAAGGACGACTTGATGTCCCATAAAGCCCATCACATAAAATTGGAAGTAATGAGATTTACCAGCTGCTCATAAAAGTCATCCTTTTATCACGTGTATTACTTTTTCAATTATTGCATCAAATAACCTTCCCCGTTTTCAGCTGCCGCCTGATAAACTCAGTCAAAAATCATGTGTTTTGCACTAGACTGAGAGTATTCATAAAGGTATCGTAAAGAAGCAAATGGCAACTGAATTTATGGCCACTGTATCACGGTCAGCTCACGACAAAATATTGATCCGTTTAAAGTAGTATTAAATTCCAAAAATCAGCTATTGTTTCATTTGAGTATTTATTGAGTTTGTGATATTGGGTGGACCGCACTTCGTGATAGTTTTTGTATCCAGTCATTTGCCAATTGAATCATCACATCACGGCCGGACGGTTGTAGACCACAATTACCACATAATGATCAAACAAAATTGTTGTGAAACAGCGGTATTCCTCTTCCTCCTATTCCCCACCCATTGGTTTCAATACATTGATGCTTTGGTGCTAATTTGCGCACTAACGTGTCATTTTATCGCAACCTGTTCTTTCATAAATCGCAACGGGTTTTCTGATACCGGTAAATGTTCATGTATTGTTAGAGGCGTTGAACGGCCGCCTGGCTCTCAGCGGCTCCGCAAAACTCGTCCTCGTGATGGCGCAGCGATCTGTATTGCCTGGCTGGTCAAGGATGCGTGAAATTTGATAAGTCCAGAAAGCCTTCCCTCTAGCCCCTATCACCGATTCTATCGCCTGCCACCGCTGCAATATGTTTTGGTATCTATACCTTTTCTTTCCCTCGCAAGGCATCCCTTAGCACTGTTGGAGGAAAACGCCACTCGTTTATCTAACCGAAGAGGAATTGATTTGGAGCACCGCTTACCACTGCTGAGGGTAGGCGCTCTGGGGTACCAGAAAAACAAGAGAAAGAATTGGAAGCGACTTCGCTCTAAATTGACACTTTCTATTATATAGACAAATTTATTTATATCGAGAAAAAGCCTACGCAATCCATGAGCTCCAGAGCAGAACTCAAGCATTTAAAAAAAAAAGTGGCGGAGGACGATTTAAACGACATAAGAACAAATGTATCCTTCATCTTGTCTCTGGCTTCTGGTCATCTTGCGACAACCAGATTCACCCACATCCGTGAGGATGTCGGGCTCGGTCACAAGATATTTGAAAAAGGGAGGGGGAGGTATCTAAGGATAGTGTTTAGAGGGATAGTTATAATGTTCTCTAACTACTGGATGGATAGTCGGAGAGAAATCATACAAGACCGGTAGGTCTTGGGTGCAGTAGTAAACACTGTTTAAGCCTTTGGCGTCTGATAAACTATGCAGCGGTCGGTGTTTGTGTGTGTGCATTCGTTCCGTCTTGTACTGCGCGTGCGTGTGTGTAGCGTGTTAGTGGGAGACCCTATGGGGTGGGTCCGGGAATCCTCTATTATAGAGGGGAATGTTGTTTGGAAGAGTGCTTTTTCAGTTTTCTACTAAAGAAAAAATTGTGGTGGTCGGATGCGAAGAGATCGAAAGAAAAAGGGTCAATAACGCAAGACTCCCATACAAGTAGGTTCTCGCTGTTCTGAATGCTTTCGAGGTACTTGTACGCTCAGTCGAGTTCTGACCACCAATGAGACAGCACGTGTGCTTCTGCCTCGTGATCCGTACCATCGGATCAGTTGTGCAAATAGTAATACTAAATCTACACAAGATACCCAATTGCACTATCGGTTCGCGCGACAAGTCACTGTGGGATCCTAAGCAAGCAAACGGATCTCCACACACGCCTCCAAATGCAATGCAAAGTTATCTGTGCGATCCTAGGCAAATAAACGGATCTCCACACAAGTGCTTTACTGCTGTGAACCGTGCGAGGATATACACGCGAGCGATGTGCAGTGCGGGAAAACCCTCTACTCATTCCATTCCTTGTGTCTGTTTTCCTCTTTCTCGTACCTCTGTTTGCGTCGCTCAAGCATTGATACTCTTGTTTAATTTATAATTTTTGAAGAGTTTTTGGTGTCTGACTGGCAATGTTCGTCATAGACGGGATGTGCCCTGGATTTCGGCATGGATCTAGTGGGGCCACTACTACAAGGTTGTGGGGGTTCTCTATACTACATGGAGAACAAACCCACTATTTCAAACCTAATTTTGACCGCTAACACCGCGTCATATCGACCCCTATCCCACCGTCCAGTAATTCACATGAAAATCATGTTTTCCAAAAGGACGCATTAGCTGAAATCATTATTCTATGCAGGTAATGCATAATTGAATTCAGCTACCTTTTGTGCCATACGGCAACTCCATTTCGCTAACCCATAAGATTTCCACCGGATATCGCATTTCATGTCGGTTAGCGACGGCCTAGTCTGAACAAACGACGCAGTTGCATAATCATCCAATCGCTGGGGAAATTATCAAAGTATTTAATTTAGCTCCCACGATCAGATTTCCCTAGCCGATTCGGCGTCCTATTCACTTTCCCCAGACACTCCATTCGCTGGGGATCAATGATCTCTTGTTACAGGTGAATAGCTACAAAACATTTTCCTCTCCTTCTCATTTTTATCTTCCCACAGTTCAATGCACTCTGAGATCACCACATTCGCCGTATTACGTCAGTGGGCTATCCTCAGAGTTGCATTGGTACATGCACACAAAAACCAAATCCACCCCGGGATCATTTTTTTCATTTTTTAAACATTTTTTTATTTTCTTTTTATATTCTTATTTTCTAAATTAAAGGCTAGACAAAAAATGCTTAAATTCTAGCTTAAATATCTTATATAATAACTTACTGGTCCTTCGCAGACGCTCTAAGCTAAACATTACTTAATATTTGTATAATTTGCCTTTCGGCGACAGAACTTTGTGGCATAACTTATAATTATTTGAAAGACAAAGAAAAATTTGAAAAACTTTGTAAATTTTTTTTTTTTTTTTTTTTTTTTTTTTTTTTTTTTTTTTTTTTTCTTAAAATTTAACTTACTTAACTTACCTAAACTTATCTACTTTTTTTTTTTTTTTTTTTTTTTTTTTTTTTTAATGTAAAATCACAGCCTAACTTAACTTAAATCTTATACTACCCTAATTCTAGAAAAGCTAAGTCTATGTAAGCTAGCTGATGATAGTGTGATTCTATACCGACTTTGGTATCCAGGTCTTTATATGCCATTCAACCACCAGAACTGTTGACGCTGTCTAATACTATCGTCCCGGTCTCTGCGGGAGATAGCCCTACTGAAGCGCAGGAGCTCTTCTTCGGTGCGCGCTACTTCCCGGTCATAGCACAATCGCCCGTCTACAGATGATCTACTTACATGATAGATCAGCGGAATTCCGGATCTATCCTGTATAAGCCCTTTCATATCCAAGTCAAGGAACGCCTCTGGTGGAACAAAGCCGTTGCGACGCACGCTCTCATAGTATAAGGTGTTTGGATAATAAGCCCCGAAAATTAGGTCATTGGACGAGCTTATTGCTCTCGCAATATGTCCTCTGATTAATTTAATCATAAAATTATCCACCCTATTTATGTACGCTTCATTATATAAAGTCTCATTTGAGTAATACTTTTTATAGTCCGATTCCGGTGTCCGATATAATCTGAGACAACTTCTGAGACACTTTCTTTCGAACACCCGAATCTTTTCTATCAAATTTGGACCTATGTTGAACCATACTGGGCAACCATATATGAGCATTGGCCTGATTAGCGTCATGTAGCATATGACTTTTACCCTGCTGTCAAGTTGGCTACTATGAAATAGCCTCCTTGTCATAGCAAAAGTTTTCCTCGCTTTGAGCAAAGCAGCCTCTACATGTCTGTTGAAATACAGATATTGGTCTAGCCAGATGCCCAGGTATTTAACTAAACTCTTGGTTTCCAGTTTATCTCCATGCGGTCCCACGATAACTAGCTTTCGCCAGTTTTTCCTTGTGTCGTACGTGGCTTTATATAATGGAGTTCTAAATAGGATGGTTTCACATTTCTGGAAGTTGATCTTAAGTTTCCAGTCATCGCAATAGCGCTGCACTTTGTTGAAGTCTCGCTGTATTAACCTATTTATGATCGCAACTTTCGGAGCTGTTCTGTAAATTATGAGATCGTCTGCGTACGCAATAGCCTGCGGAAGTGCATCTAATAAGTCGCTAATGTAAATGTTAAAAAGAATCGGAGAGAGTACCGCGCCCTGTTGCAAGCCATTCTTGATATTATACGTTTTATTAGAGGTCACATTACCACTTTTGACCACGAACCTCCTGTCCTTTGACATATCGTAAAGTACATATAGTAAAGGCTTATGTATGCCATATCTGACCAGTTTGTAATACAACCCTTCGATCCAGACGGTATCAAAGGCTTTTTCCAGGTCGATCAGACAGGCACCTGTGCATTGGTTCCTACATTTATTCCATTGTATGTCGGAGACCAGTTTAGCTGCGGCATGTGTGGTTTCATGACCCGCCCTAAAGCCAAACTGGTTGTTTGGAATAATGCTATTGTCGTCTACCCATTTTAGCAGAGCTTTGTTAATGATTTTTTCAAATACTTTACTGATGCTTGGGAGTAAACTTATCGAACGCATGTTCATTGGGTTTGTACAGTCTTTGCCCTTTTTTGGGATGGGCTGAATGATAGCCGTTTTCCAACGCGCGGGATAATATGCATTATTCAACGCGTTGTTAAACAGGACCGTGTATATATCTATTGCCTTTGGGGGCAGGTTCTTGAGTACGATGTTAGGTACTCCATCTATTCCCACTGACTTTTTGCTTCTTAATGAGTCGAAGATACTCTGGATTCCTTCCCTTGTGATTAAAAGGCTATTAGCCCCACCATTGGCATTAATGTCGATTGACAGATTATCGTCACTGAATTCCGTAAAACCAGGATTCTCCGATTGCCAATGTGAAATTTCATTCCGGAGGTGCAGGTGATTCAGTCGAATTCTGTCCTCCAGGTCATTGTTTCGGCGAATGCTTTCATTCACCTTGTACATTTCCTGAAAGACAGCTCCCACAGCGTTCGCCCTCTCCAAAGGATCTTCGATCACGAAGAGCTCACTATTGAGGATAGCGTTCTCTGTATCTATGCCAATGTTGGTTAGCAGCTGCTTGTTTACCTCGGTACGTGGAATTTGGAGACACTGAATCTCGTTTTGATTATTTCTCCTGAATATTTTATTTATTTGTGGGAACATATTCGGGTTATTAGTTTTTATAGCTCGAATTCTGTTGTTCCAATACAAATTTGTTGCTAATCTATAATTAGCTTTAAGTAATTGTTGGAGGTTTTTTAATTGAGATTTCAGTGATATTATCTCCTGGTCTTGTCTGTCTGTAAACTGTCTGTGTAATTCTTTTAATTTCGATAGCAGTCTGCTCTTTTTCTTGTGGAGTGCGTTTATTGTTGCGTTTCTGTACATGTTAATGTGATCTGTAACTGTTGTTTTGGGAATTGTTTTGTCCATTGTTTGTTTTACGGCTTCGTCCATTTGTTGAATGTATTTGTCGATTTCGTCATTAGTCAGGTTTCTGTTTACTGGCAGATTAAAGTCATTCGAACGAAGTTCTCTTGTTAATGATCTGGTGAACCGCGGCCATCGCATTGCCCCGTAGTTATAGGGTTGCGGGGTCACGAATTCCTCCAGATCTGCGAGCTCGTTCGGAAGCTCTATTACTGCCGTGAATGCACAGTGGTCACTGTCGTATTCAATTGTCCGTAAACAGTTTGTGTTTCGTCTGTTGGTGTTAAGTAATCTCAGTCGTGAGTCGATTAGCAAGATATCTAAGAACGATCTACCTCTGGGGAACGATGGATATTTCGTAGCTAGCAGGTCAGTTCTATATTCAATATGATACTGATCTAACCAACCAGCCAACTGATTTCCTCTGGCATTAGATATATAATTTCCCCAATTTCTATGCTTGGCGTTCATATCTCCCCCTAGGATAAAGTAATTTTTGTCCAGGTGCAATTGTAAGCATCGAAAGAGTGTCTCGAGCTCCGCTATAAATAGGTTTTGTTGGTGCTCCTCAGGTGCGTAGACCGCAATAGCATACAAACCCCTTCCTTGCTGAAGGGGTATGCGGACGATACAGGCTTCCAGCACCCGGAACCTGCGCACTTCTCCACTATATATTACTTTATGATTGATCCCTTTTCTAATAAAGATTGCGACACCCCCCCCTTGAGAGGAGTTAGGTCGATCTCTTCGTATAATATCGTAGTTTTTATGTCCTATCTTATGTCTCTGGTTTAACTTTGTTTCCCCCGCCAGAAGTACATCAGGTTGTTTCTCTTGCAACAGGTTAAAAAGATTGGCTCTTCTCTCAGTTCTTATTAGTGAATTTACATTCACGACAAGAGCTTTTATTGATGTTGTGGTTAGAGGGTTTATATCGACTTGTTATTTAGACTGGGCAAATGCGAGTAGATCTCGTTTATTTGGCTTTGTAGCTGTGTCATCTGTCTCTGCAGATTGAGCAGGATTGCGAACACGTCCGCTTGCGGTGTTGTTTCAGTCTGTGTGGGAGTATTTGTGGCTACCTGTGATGTAGCCTGATTTGGTGTTCTCCCACCCGAAGCAACTTGTGCGTACGACCGCTGCGATGTTACGGGCATTGTTGAAGTACGAGCTGGCTCTGTGTTTTTTTGCCGGGTCACACTTCTTGCCATTATTTCTCGGAATTTAGGACATCCTCGATAGTTAGCGGGGTGTCCCTCATTCCGACACACTGCGCACTTTAGAAGGGCTTTGTCTTCTACCCGTTCTTTTCCCAGAGGGCATTCTTCTGCCTTATGGTCCTTTCCGCACTTTACGCAACGGCGCTGCATTTCACAGTTAGCCGCCGAGTGACCAAACCTTTGGCAACGTAGACATTGCAGGATGTCTCTGCCTTTTTTTAATTTGTCCCATGTGACCATTTGATGATCCAAGACTGAAATTTTTCTTAGACCACCAATCCTACTGTTGGGTGTTAATTGCACCAAAAAGAAGGGTAGCTTGCGGTTTTCCCTTCTTGCCTTGGGTGTGGTGAATGGTTTTACCGCGGTAAACTCGAGATCTTCGTGCTTCAGGTTTTGAAGCATTTCGAGCAGAGCCTCCGGTTCCATTTCAGGGTCGACACCCTTTAATAGAACCGTTACGCTCTTCGTTTGTTTCGGCGTGAACGAGTAAAATTCCGCGGTGGCTCTTTTTAAGACCTCTTTAATTTTGTCGTGGTCTGCCACCGTATATGTTTGAATGGCGTGCCTGTTACCCGTCAGTCTTTTAACTGCAAAATTGTTACCTATGGCTAGCTTACAAAGACTTACCAATTCCTTACAGTCAACATCTATGGTGTTGATTGGTGGCATCTTTATTTTTCCGCTGTTATTTTTGCTTTGCTGCTGCTGTGTTGCTTGCTGGTTCGTTGATCGCTTTTGTGTTAATTGTTGCTGTTGCTGTTGCTGTTGATGGTGCTGATGTTGAAGTTGATGTTGCTGTTGATGGTGAGATTGTTGCTGTTGGCCGACTTTTGGCTTTAGCTTTTGTAGTTGTTGCTGGCTTTGTTCTTGTTCGAGCGCCGCTATTTTTTTCTTTCGGCGTCTCTCTTGTAATCGGGCTCTTGCCATCGCCAGTTTCGCCTCCAATTCACTTATCTCTTCCTCTTCATCCTCAGACTCTGAGGATGCAAGAGAAGCGAATGAATTATTTGCCCCATATATGTTAAAATTGGAGGGGAAGGGGAGCTCACTGTTGTCCGCCAATTGTTGATCTCCTTTATCCATCGTCAATTTCGCGGTTTTGCTTCGCGTCAAAATGGAGTTTTTCGGGGCGCCTTTTCGTTTGTGCGTTGTCGTGTTCTTATCGTCCTCCGTATTCATTCTGGTTCTTTCCAGTTTGTTTTCATTAAAAAAAAACAAAGGCGACCTTTTGAACCACGGCGACTTGATTTCTCCTGCAAGCTGAGTTGAACTCGCCTACCGCCTGCTAAGAGTCAGTAAGCTTGCACTCGCGCCAAACGATGATTTAAAAATTGCTTTCTTAACAAGCGATATATTGTTTGTTTTAATTTTCGCGTTTGCGACCGCAGTGTTATCTTTTTATTGTTTTTGTTTTTATTGTCGCGAACACTTTTGCACCTCACTCAACTGTTTTTATATGCACTTATTTTGATTTTATTTAATGCATTTATACCGGTACACCTGGTAAATACAGATTGCTTAACGAGCAATCTATTTTAATTTTTGTTTTTTGCGCTTGTGACCGAGGTGATATATTATGTTTCTTATCGTTGATTATTATTTTATTTTTCGCACTTCACTGCAATATGCACATTTGCTTTTAGGTTTTATTTTAATTTATGTGTTTTTAATTCACTTAGTATTTACAATTAAGTTTTTACGTTTATTATTTGTTTTGTTTGGTTTCTGAATTTCATTGTTTTGACTATCTTCACTGTTTTAATTTTGGTCACCACATGTCTATTGAATTTAAACTTTTGGCGTGAACTCGAGTATATTTATTGTTTGTCGCGCTTGTTACATTAATATTTAGTTTACTGGTGTGTCCTTGTTGTCTTTTGTTTGTGAATTCTTAGGAATTGTATTTGTTGTCAAAAATTGCTTTTGACATACTTTTACTTTTTAAATATGTAGTCACTTCACTTTTTAACTGGCGCACTGTTAAACTGGTGTTCTCTGTAAGAGAGTTCGCGGGTGACTGTCCACCCCGGGATCATTGCACATTGTATTCCGGTTCTCTTATGCTCCCTTGTGCGTCGACTGTTGAATTAACCGAAGCGTTTATCCACCTCGATGGGCAGGGAACATGAGAGAGCACAAATGTAAGGATGGTCTCGATTGGTTGCTCGTTGTGTAAAATCAAAATTACCCAGTCATCCCTAATTCCAACCAGTCAGTACTCAAACACGATCGCAGTCGGTCACGCTACGTCGAGCGTCCAAGAAATAAAGTCGAGTTACAATTGTCGTGTTGTTCCTTTCTCATTACCTTTCGTATATACATACAGAGGACGGTGTTTTTAAATCTTAGTAATAGTGAAAGGCCCTAGACATAATTTGTTGCCGTTGTTTATTTTAACTAAGTTAAATCCTAGATCTACAGGATAAGAATTCTAATAGATACAAGAAAAAAACTCAAGAACTAAAGCAGACGCAGTGAAATTAATTTGTGTAAATAAAGTTTATATGTACCAAATGTAAATAAATGTGGATAGTAATAAAGAATAACAAAAAGGAACACTAACATCAAACCAACTCCAGTGCATGTTATTATTACAACATTTCTTTTCTTCCTTTAATATCGGCGAACCAAGTGTTGGGGAACCAAGTGAATCCGAGTCATACGTTGACTAAAATACTTCAACCCCCACAAGGTCATAACAGCTGTAGTGGTTGCTTTCGCTCATCTATCGCTGGTCCCGAATTGCATCCTTTCCGAGGCGGTATTGGTTTTCTGTGTCAGGGCATTTCAATGGAGCGGGAATTTCGCGTCGATTTGTGTAACATTCGTCGCTTGAAATGCAATTTCTCTTCTGTGTCTGCCCACGTTTCTAACCACCAACCCTTGCATTTAGCGAAACCCGGATAATAACTTTTACAGATTTGGCGGATTTTTACGAACGGCTGAGGTGTTCCGCCGAACACTGTCCATAAATGAAACACGGATTTTTTTTTTTTTTTTTTTTTGCTTTATTGTTTTCCTTTTTAAGTATAACAAATAGTCGGCTGTTAATCGAATTACACACATGAAAAGGACATCGGCAGCTACCGTGAGGAATGGTTAAAAAATTTATTTTACACACACTGTGGCTAACGGACGTGTTCTAATCTCTGGATTAGCAACACATTTGTATTGGAACAACAGAATTCGAGCTATAAAAACTAATAACCCGAATATGTTCCCACAAATAAATAACATATTCAGGAGAAATAATCAAAACGAGATTCAGTGTTTCAAAATTCCACGTACTGAGGTAAACAAGCAGCTGCTAACCAACATTGGCATAGATACAGAGAACGCTATCCTCAATAGTGAGCTCTTCGTGATCGAAGATCCTTTGGAGAAGGTGAACGCTGTGGGAGCTGTCTTTCAGGAAATGTACAAGGTGAATGAAAGCATTCACCGAAATCACGACCTGGAGGACAGAGTTCTACTCAATCACCTGCACCTCCGGAATGAAATTTCACTTTGGCAATCGGAGAATCCAGGTTTTACCGAGTTCAGTGACGATAATCTGTCAATTGACATTAATGCCAATGGTGTAGTGGCTAATAGCCTTTTAATAACAAGGGAAGGAATCCAGAGTATCTTCGACTCATTAAGAAGCAAAAAGTCAGTGGGAATATATGGAGTACCTAACATCGTACTCAAGAACCTGCCCCCAATGGCAATAGATATATACACGGTCCTGTTTAACAACGCGTTGAATAATGCATATTATCCCGCGCGTTGGAAAACGGCTATCATTCAGCCCATCGCAAAAAAGGGCAAAGACTGCACAAACCCAATGAACATGCGTTCGATACGTTTACTCCCAAGCATCAGTAAAGTATTTGAAAAAACCATTAACAAAGCTCTGCTAAAATGGGTAGACGACAACAGCATTATTCCAAATAACCAGTTTGGCTTTAGGGCGGGTCATGAAACCACACATGCCGCAGCTAAACTGGTCTCCGACATACAATGGAATAAATGTAGGAACCAATGCAGAGGTGCCTGTCTGATCGACTTGGAAAAAGCCTTTGATACCGTCTGGATCGAAGGGTTGTATTACAAACTGGTCAGACATGGCATACATAACCCTTTACTATATGTACCTTACGATATGTTAAAGGACAGGAGATTCGTGGTCAAAAGTGGTAATGTGACCTCTAATAAAACGTATAATATCAAGAATGGCTTGCAACAGGGTGCGGTACTCTCTCCGATTCTTTTTAATATTTACATTAGCGACTTATTAGACGCACTTCCGCAGGCTATTGCGTACGCAGACGATCTCATAATTTACAGAACAGCTCCGAAAGTTGAGATCATAAATAAGTTAATACAGCGAGATTTCAACAACGTGCAGCGCTATTGCGATGACTGGAAACTTAAGATCAACTTCCAGAAATATGAAGCCATCCGATTTAGAACGCCATTATATAAAGCCACGAACGACACAAGAAAAAACTGGCGAAAGCTAGTTATCGTGGGACCGCATGGAGATAAACTGGAAACCAAGAGTTTAGTTAAATACCTGGGCATCTGGCTAGACCAATATCTGTATTTCAACAGACATGTAGAGGCTGCTTTGCTCAAAGGGAGGAAAACTTTTGCTATGACAAGGAGCCTATTTCACAGTAGCCAACTTGACAGCAAGGTAAAAGTCGTATGCTACATGACGCTAATCAGGCCAATGCTCATATATGGTTGCCCAGTATGGTTCAACATAGGTCCAAATTTGATGGAAAAGATTCGGGTGTTCGAAAGGAAGTGTCTCAGAAGTTGTCTCAGATTATATCGGACACCGAAATCGGACTATAAAAAGTATTATTCAAATGAGACTTTATATAATGAAGCGTACATAAATAGGGTGGATAATTTTTTGATTAAATTAATCAGAGGACATATTGCGAGATTGCTCCTCAATAGTATACTGGTTAGTATACCCGCCTGTCACGCGGTAGACCGGGGTTCGATTCCCCGTCGGGGAGCCTCTGGCGCAAGACTAATGACCTTGCCCGGAAAAAACAAATCATTATGGAAAATTTAACAAGCCTCAAGACTTGTTAAATAAGGCCAAGACCGGTTCCAGGTTGTAGTGCCGATGATGATGATGATATATTGCGAGAGCAATGACCTAATTTTCGGGGCCTATTATCCAAACACTCTGTACTATGAGAGCGTGCGTCGCAACGGCTTTGTTCCACCAGAGGCGTTCCTTGACTTGGACATGAAAGGGCTTATACAGGATAGATCCGGAATTCCGCTGATCTATCATGTAAGTAGATCATCTGTAGACGGGCGATTGTGCTACGACCGGGAAGTAACGCGCACCGAGGAAGAGCTCCTGCGCTTCAGTAGGGCTATCTCCCACAGAGACCGGGACGATAGTATTAGACAGCGTCAACAGTTCTGGTGCTTGAATGGCATATAAAGACCTGGATACCAAAGTCGGTATAGAATCACACTATCATCAGCTAGCTTACATAGACTTAGCTTTTCTAGAATTAGGGTATAAGATTTAAGTTAAGTTAAGTTAAGTGCTTTTACATAAAATTAAAAATTTAAAAAAAAAAAAAAATTGGTAAGTTAAGTAAGTTAAATTTTAAGAAAAAAAATAACAAAAAAAATTGACAAAGTGTTTCAAATTGTTCTCTGTCTCTCAAATAAATATAAGTACTGCCACAAAGTTCTGTCGCCGAAAGGCAAATTATACAAATATTAAGTAATGTTTAGCTTAGAGCGTCTGCGAAGGACCAGTAAGATATTATATAAGATAATTAAGCTAGAATTTAAGCATTTTTTGTCTAGCCTTTAATTTAGAAACTAAGAAGATAAAAAGAAAATAAAAAAATGTTTATAAAATGAAAATGAAACATCGAGTTGAGTTCCAGTGTTTGACCGAGACCGTCTTTTGAATGTCAATTCCTGAATATGGTGAGACTTGGTGTAGAGGTGTGCGCGTTGTTTTTGGCGGTACTCTGTTTACGGTGAACGACTAGTGAAAATTTTTATTTGAAAATATTGGCAACAAACTCCTGCATCGAGATTATTTAGAAATAAAACATTTAAGTCGAAGATTGTGTTTTTGGGGTTCCTTTTCAAAAAGTGGCACAGTTTGTGGCGAGAGACACATCGACGAGTGCAGCGCAGTGAGAAATATTCAAAGCGGCCAGGACCGGGTGCGGTGCAGAGTAGTACCAGGGTGGCCAGGAAATTAGTCGCCCGCTTCGGTAGTGCGGTTGACAGTAGCGGCAGATTCCCGGAACCAGGGAAAAGGACTGAGTACTCCAATTCACCAGCCGGTGGGAGCTTTTATAGGTAATTTAATTTAAAATAATAAATAACAAACACAAAAAGATAACCCTATACTGGTGAAGTCGATATCTTCGGCTGCGATATTTTTAAAAGGTTTGTATCACCTTGTAGGAACAGTGTTGTTTCATGTATTGTTTATCTTCTGTTCCCACAATGGTCCTTTCGATGAAGGAAAACCAAATTGCAGCTGACTCAAGAGGAGATCGTAAATATTGTTTGTTTCTTCGACGTATTCTTATCACGCGGGATTTTTGATGGCTGTCGGCGTCTGGCGCTGCCACACTGGGACACTTTGTTTATCCAGCTAATGGGTAGCCAAACGAATTCGCTTATAGTGTTGTGTCCTTCAACAGTCGTGCAGGCATAAGAGATTGATGAAGGAATGCGCCCCACGTGTCTGTGGATATGTCGGGCTGAAGACACCAGTATGTATTACTCCTTTAGCTGGGCGAAAAGGTATTTAATCCCAGTGATTTGTGAGATTCGCAAGACCGCCGCACCCTTTATTTGATAATTTATCAATCATCGTTAGAAATATGTTTGTGGAAATGGTAAATATCCATATGAATTATTTCATTAGGTTGGTTGGGGGTCTCTGTTAACTTGAATTTTTCTCGTATCGGTTTCCTCTCATACTTAGCTTTCTGACCGATATCGCAAGTGTTTATTATCTGCATAATAATTCGAGTAAGTTTGGGATAACAAAATTTGTTGTTTCAGTGTGTAATAAGATTCTTTAATTCCCGAGCGTTTACTCTCTCTAATGTGATAAATGGATATCTGTTTTCTAGCTTCGTCTTCTGTTCTTAAATCTCTTACTCTCTGTGTCAATTTCACAAGTTTCCCTCTCCTGTTTCCTGCATATAAATTTATAATTATTTGTTGGATTGTATTACAATCTGGCTCTCTTACATCAGCATAAATGCCAATCGTTCCTTGAGCCATTATTTGAGTTGTTTCGTTATTATTCCCATAGGATCTGAGCCTCTAATATATAAGATGCTTTTACCATGGAATGTTTCGATTTTTGTTTCTTTATCGTAACTTACAACGGTTTGTTGTTTGTATATATTGACTATACCCTCTTGGATAGGAATGTGATCAAATTGATCCTCCCTTCATGAATGGAATGTTTCGTTGTCCGACGTTTAGTTAACTTCCAAGCTTGCCTCCTCAACTCTGCTTAGAATATCGGCGACTTAATTCTCCTGACCCTTGAGATATTCGATTTCATAATCGAACTCTTGCAATTTAAGTAATCACCACTGGTTGCGCTGGTAGAATTCGGCACCATTATGTCTTTTATTCAGGTAATTTATAAGAAGGTCGTCAGTAGTTGTCTTGACCTTGTTCCCCCACAGGTACGGTCTTAATTTAGATACACTCCGTACAATAGCTAGAAATATTTTATCCGTCACTGAATAATTTCTTTCATGCTCACTAAGAGTCCTTGAAACATACCAAACCGGTTGTTTTTCCTGTGTGCGGAGAGCTCCAATGGCGAAATTACTTGCGTCGGTGTATAGATGGAATGGTTTTTCAAATTCCGGAAACTTTAGATTTGGATGTGTTATCAAATTAAGTTTAAGTGTCTCGAACGTATTTACATATTCGGGGTCGTTAACGTTTATCTTGGTGTCTATCTTAAGGTACCTGGTCATTGGGTATGCTATTTTTGCATAATCCTGTATAAATTTTCTGTAGTACCCCGAGGCTCCTCGAAAAGTTCTAAGTTATTTTTCTGTTTGTGGGAGTGAAGGATTTTTGATTGTACCTATTTTAATAGGGTTCGGCATTATGCCCTCTTCCATCAGGATGTGGTGTAAAAACTCGGTATCTTTCTTAAGAAATGAGCATTAAACAATTTGCAATTTTAGATCATGACTTTTCAGAATTATGAAGATGTCTCTAGGACTTTTCAAATGTTCTTTTAGAGAAGTAGAAAATATCAAAATTTCATTTAAATAGACAACGCAGGTGTCATTTATGTATTCCCGTAATATATGATTCATTAAACGTTGGAACGTAGCTGGTGTGTTTTTAAGCGCAAAAGGCATACGAACATATTCGTACAATCCTTGTAGAGTTATAAATGCAGTTTTTGATATATCATTTGGATGCATAAATATTTGACGGACATCTTCAGTGATTGCATTTAGAGCTTTATAATCGACACAAATGCGGTACTGCAACTGACCACCTTCCTCCGGCTTTTTCGCAACAACTACGATTGGGAACGCATATCTACTCATAACCTTCCCGATTATATCAACAATTTGTTTCGCGACTTCATCTTCATGTTTTTTCGGTAACCTACACAATTTTGAATACAATGGTTTATCGTCTTTTAAATGAATTTCGTGTTTTATAGTCAAGGGGTGTGTTAATCGATCCCGATATTGGGTATCTTTGAATTCATCCAGTAAGGAGGTCAATGCTGATTATTCTTCGCGATTGAAGCTGCGCAAGTAAGGATTACCTTCTTCTAGATATCCGGCTGGCGTTTGCATTATTGCGTTAAGTATTGAAAATATATGGAGCAGTTTATTTATTTGCCTTATTGCAAAATATTTTGAAAGTATTTGGTGACAATCTATTTATTTGTCCTATTGAGAAACATTCTAAAGGTAATTGTCAGCATTATGTTTTGTCCAGGGGTCACTGGATTAACTCTAATATCTAACTTGTACAGAATGGTGTAGAAGGCGAGCAATCTTGCACTCTTGAGTTCGATTCTAGAACTCCTAGGGATGTTAAGTCTTTTCGCTCGTAGGGAATTCAAGAATGTAGATGTCAAAAATTATATATACGTATATATTGTATATAGCTCCTCAATAGTATACTGGTTAGTATACCCGCCTGTCACGCGGGAGACCGGGGTTCGATTCCCCGTCGGGGAGCCTCTGGCGCAAGACTAATGACCTTGCCCGGAAAAAGCAAATCATTATGGAAAAGCCTCAGGACTTGCTAAATAAGGCCAAGACCGGTTCCAGGTTGTAGTGCCGATGATGATGATGATATTGTATATATAAATTGTTTGTCGTTTGGGATTGGTTTTCCCTTTTTGCAGAGCACCTACCCCCACCAGCGGTAAGGGGTGCTCGAAATCGATCTTTCTTCATTTGGGTACACCGAAGGCATTTCCCCGCACCAGCGGTAAGAGACGCCCGGTGAGGGAAAAGAAAATGTGTACCACGGCCCATTGAGACAGTGGGACGCAGTAGAATCTAGAGCATGATAGGATTTAAGACGTCGTTTTTTCGTCGTTGGTTTTTTGACAGGCTTATAGCGTTTGGGATGATAGGGAAGAAAGTGTGATTCGAACTGACGCTATGACAGTTCGAACCACCAAAAATTGAACCAATGCGTAACACATCAGGCTACTGCCGGTGTATACGAATTCGATTTCTAAACTCAAGTAGATTCAACTGATGTGGAATTATTATGTTATCGCTATGGTATACGGCTCTGATGCCTTTTTTTTATTCGATTTTCGTTCGGTGTTCTTCACTGTCTACTTGTGTATTGTGTGTGTATCGGTTTGAAACGCCACCCTACTCCCTCCTCAGTAACTTTGTTACGATCAGCTTCGTGTGCGAACGACGGAGCGAGCGAGAGAACCTCGGAGTGTGCCGGTGATCTGTGTGGAAGTCGTGATCGTGTCGTGAAGTTCTGTTTACTATGGGAAAGTGTGTGCTGTGTGTACAGATCACGGTCGGGCCTGTTGCATTAAGGGGACATTCCGGTTTGTCGCGTCAAAAAATGGGTTATTTTCATGATTTTTTTTTAAAGAAAAAGTATTAAAGATAAAACAACGATTTTTTTAAACATTTTATTCATCTTTCGACTACGTTTGTAAATTTTGTCGAGTCACTCCGGAACCGGAAACCCCCCCTCCAGGTGTTCAAAGTTAGCCACCCGTTCTGCTCGTGTAATGGTTATTTTCGTCCCCGGTGAAAAAATACGAAAAATGCAAAAGGTTTATTGAACTCAAATACATTTAGCCCAATGTGAGTGAACAAAACTTTAAAATTGATAAAAAACAACAAAATGGCGGACTATTGAACAATAAATGATTTTTTGGACCCTTTTTACTATATTTTGTAGTTATAACTAAAAAAATAAATAAGTAAATAAAAAAGTAATTCGCTCACAATTTGCGTGTGGCTGTTAGAAATATGTGTGCGAACTTTTATAAGAATCGCAAGCACCGTTTTCATATTATCGCTTACACCGCACTCAAAAAAGTCGTTTCGAGAAAAACGCATTCAAAGTTTTGTATTTGTATTTGTATCTGCGGGAGACCCGACCCTTTAATGACCTATAACTTAAGAACCGACTAAGATTTCGTTTCCAAATTTTAAGCATTCAATTATCGATTAAGCGAAAAAAAATTTGATTTTTTTGAACCGAACAAACCGGAATGTCCCCTTAAGCAAGGATAGTGAAGAATGTGAATTGAACACACGATGAAACGCTTGAGAAGCGAAGCAATGAATCATCAGGCTACTGGCCGCGTGTATGAATTCGATTTTTAAACTCAAGTACATTCAACTGATGTTAAATTGTTATCGCTATGGTATACGGCTCTGATCCATTTTCATATTCGATATTCGTTCGGTGTTCTTCACTATTTGCTTGTGTATTGTGTGTGTATCTGTTAGAAACGCCACAGATTCAATTTGAATTTCCAGGTATCTTTTGACTAGTTGACGCTGCAAGTTAATTAGATTTATTTTATTATAGACCGCTAGAAAGAGGTTTGTGGATCCGCTGAGAGCAAGCCGTCTATTTAACCACAATATTTGATCCATCAAACTGGAGTCCAACTATAATTGGTCCTTCGAGATGTGTAGTGCTCCAAAAAGCCCTACCATCTTTTTCTCCCATTCCTAATCCAAAATCCTATCAAAACCTGAAAAAACCCAAACATTATCCAAAATTCGCAATAAACGAATCAAACATTCGTTTATCGCATAACATTTGCCCCCACGGCATAATTAAATCCAGAATCAAAATTAAAATTAAAATTCACAATAAACGAATCCAATATTCGTTTATTGTTCTATATTTGCTCCACAGCATCACCCAAATCCAAAATTCAGAGATTGTTATCTCTATCCTAAAAATTCCATTGAGTTAAACAAACAATAACTCAAAAGCAGATACATTCACACATCTGCGTAATGGTTTCGTAAGAATTCAAGAAATTGATTTCTTATCTTGTGTAAACACAACATCTCGCTCGAAATATCCAAAAGATCGAGATTGTTGCACGAAAATGTGTATCTTTGAGATACAATTTTCGATTCCTTTTCCTTTATAAAGGAATGGTTACGTGATCTCCGGGCCGCAGTATCTAGATCCTCCTGCCACAGAGCAGTTATTTTTCAAATAAAATCAATAAAACTAAATCCAAAATAAATAAAACTGCTTTCATTACTTTTGAAATTTTGTGCTGGCACCCAACGTTGGATGATTCTTTTTATATATATATATATATATATATATACCAGGACGACTCCAAAGAAATCGGTACAGGAACCAGTACTGAGGTTGCAGGGTATAAGGAAACTATCCCCTAGGTTACGTCCCACGAACAATCAGGACGTTGCTCTTCCCTCTGGGTCAGAGGAAGCACGGCAACGAACCCTTGCTGAAGTGTGTTGTTCCAGGAGCAATCAAATAAAGAGATCCAACGTCCTTCTCAGGACAAGAAAACGCGCTTCCTGAGGGACAACCCCCACAACGGCTAAACAAAATTTTGGTGGCAGCGCGTGGGATACCCAAAATCCGCTCACCACAGAAGGAGGATCAGAACACACAAAATTCTGGTGGCAGCAGTGAATCGGACTGATTCCCAATATCCCCTACCAGTAAAAGTATAGAGCACATAAGGTTACAGAGAACCATCGGCAACAAAATAACAAAAAGCGCTTCAGTGAAAATAATAATAAACAAATTTTGATAAAAACAGCGTGCCCGGGGCTAAACACCGGCAAAGTGACTTAAAATTTTAGAAATTTCTAAAAGCGTCGCCTGGGGCTTAAACACCGGCAGAGTGAAAAGCAAACAGAGGTAATAAAAGTGACAAGCAGAGACGACCACATCTAGCAGCGACATCACTGGAGGCACCAAAAATAATATATGCAGTGGAGCAGCCAAAGATAGACCGATTCCTGATGCAGCGGCAACACCCAGAGTAAGCAGCGTACTCCACGATTTCCACAGGTACTTATATTTTATTTTATTTAGTGATTTATAATTATTAAAAGTGAAATCAATTGTGTTGATAAAATAGAGAGTGTAATTTGTGATTTGGTCATTTTTTGCGGCCCCCCAAAATAATTTTTTTTTTTTAAATTCAAAACCGTTAATTACAAGGACGTGCCAAGAATGAATCGAATTGTTCTTTTTACATGGGGATAAAGAATAATCCCTCAAGCTTAATAATAATTTGTTAACTTGTTTTTCTAATGATAATAAACAAAGTTTGTTCTCATTTTCCAAGCCATATATAAGCATAAAAGCCAAAAGTGATAAATCCAATTAATAAAAGAAAATTTTTCACAAGTACGCATTTATTTTTCCAAAACTATTTTGACTTATAGAAAAATTTTTAAATACATTTTCCTTAATAAACGTATATTTTTAAACGCACCTTTTTTAAAAAAATTTCAAAACCTTTTTCACACATATATACATATACACATTTATTTTTCCTAAATTTTTTCCAAAAAATAACAAATAAAGACTAATCAAATAAAATAAAATTTTTCCATTTATAAGGGGATACAGAAAAAAACCCATTTTATTAAATATCCTGACAAGTTTTAAATATATTTATAGAAGGGAACAAGTAAAAACCCCAAAATTTTAACAAATTCGTTTTTTAAATTTTTACTTATAAGGGGACAAAAGAACAACCCCAAGAATTTGATTTCAGCTAAATTTTCACATACACATACATATATACATATTTTTCCATTAATTTAAATTTCTTTGGTGAAGATTTTCTCATAAGCATATTTTTCTATTTGATTTAAACTTCTTTGGGAAGATTCCATCTCATATTTATGTGGTTAGCTGAACATAAACAGGAAAGCTAAGCTTTTGATGCTTGCCTGACCGTCGTCTGGACTCTTTTGTGTGTTGGATTTTTCCTTTTGTAACATTAGCATCCTTTGGAAACTATTTTGAACATCTTTTCACCTCTCTACCTTCGACACTTTAAACATTTCTTCGAAAGGGTTGTATCTCTCACCTTAGGAATAAAATACACTTTCCCCATAGCTTCGAAGGTATTTTTCTTCTTTTCGCTCTTATTTTTTCTCTTGGCCATCTTATCCGACAATAATGAAGGTCTCCTCTTTGAGTTCTCTGCCTTTTCTTACCCTTATTTGGGAAGGTCTGTTCCACAAATACGTCGTTAGCGACAAAAATAAACCGGGTACGCGTTCGCAGAGACCTGAGCCCGAGCTCATACAAAATCGCGAGGACGAAACTTCGGAAACGTTACGAACGGAAATACGCGAACAAAGTTCTAGAATGAACTACGGATTCGGATTAAGCGACATACTGGGACTCGTGCCGGTATTTAACGGTCATCCTGACGAATTAGAGGGTTTCGTCTCTTGTGGAGACATTTTGTTCTCCCAAGCACAAGATGATAACCAGAAATCTTTTATTCTAAGGGTGGTCAAAACCAGATTGCAGGGACCGGCGCGTGATTGTATCCGGCATAAAATCATTTCTACCTGGGAAGATCTTGTTTCAGAATTAGAGGGAGAATTTAAAGCTCTCATCTCTAGGTCTGCTGCCCAAAATAACTTAATGGCAACAAAACAAGATAGCAAGGAGGGTGTGAAAGAATTTTCAAATAGACTCACACATCACCTGCATGAATTGGACAGCGCCACATACCCTAGTTCACCTGAGCCTGCAGTCAGAAGTTATCTTCTGGCTGAGAATCAGAGACTCGCGTTGAATACGTTTGAGGATGGGATACGAAATACCAGCCTCAGAATCTTGGTGAAGTCTCACAACGCCCCAAATTTAAAAGCAGCCATTAGCTACGCTTTAGAACAATCTCGAAGATTAGGTAACGATAACTCAATGCTAACTTCCAATAACAATTTTAGGAGAAATAACCAACCAATTGTTTGTCAAACATGCAACAAGAGGGGACATACTTCTGCGACTTGCTATCGCAACACTAATTTTCCTAATTTCGTCCCCCAACGCATTAAGACTGAGGCTGAACGTCTCCAATGCACATACTGTCGAAAGTATAATCACACTCAGGCAGAGTGCAGAACCAGGTTAGCTCATATGCGAAACCAGGACCAACCTTCAACGAGTCGAAATCCTTTCAGAACTCAGCCCAATCAATCTCAAAACAGGACAATGAGAAACTCGCCCCGCATTGAAAATCGATATACACGACAAAATCAAAATATTAACAGGGTATCCAATCAACAACAGGGAAACGAACTCACTCGGGCAGCGAGCAACGGCAATCCTTCTCGAGTTCAGACAATCGCCGATATACACCCCACCCCGATGTAAATTTTGAAATGCGCGTATTTTTCTGCCCTGAATTTAAGGAGCCAGTAATACGTGTAAAATTTAATCCATCGGATAAACAATACTCGACTTTCCTTATCGATACAGGCGCCGACATCAGCCTGATCAAATTAGATAATCTTTATATTGAACAATCTGTAGAAAATTCAGACCCAGTGACTATATCCACCATTGCTGGAAAAACGGTCAGCACATGCGGAAAGGTATTGGGGGAGTTCGAATTCAGAACTGATAGGCACTCCATACCCTTTAAGCATAATCTATTTGTAGTGGGAAGCAACGTAGACTTCCAACACGATGGCATACTGGGAAGCGATTTCCTTACGAATCACCAGTGCCACATTAACTTTGAAAAGGGATTCCTTAAATTCGCTGTAAAGAAGAGAACTATGGTAGAACTCGAGCAGCCTTTAGGGAACAAAAATGAGGTCAAGGAAAATATTCAGAAGGCCACGCTTTACGAGGTATCTTCCACGGATAATACAGGCATTCTTGAAAAATTGGATAACACCGTTCGTGAGTCAACATCCGAATCCGTTTGTCTACGGGCCGGATCTGATGCTGTGACAAACACAACGAAACCAACCACCCTTGAATCTTCCTCTCCCCATTTAAATAAAGTTTGTGATAACGAAAAAGTTAAGGAAACTGCTGAAAAACTAAGTTCAGGAAAACATGAACCTGAAACTCCAATATCCCCAGTAAATTTAAAACGAAATGCCAAAATCGATTTCATAAAATTGCATTCACGATCTCAACAAATAATGGAGATTCCCTTTAAAGAAAAATCCAGTCAAGAACTGATTATAAAAAAATCCGAGATCATGCCAGGGATATATCTGGGTAATAGTTTGACAACACCACAGGACAACAAAATAAAGGTATTACTAATGAACACATTAGAAACCGATCAAGAAGTAAGCACCAACGACATAGAAGTCGAATGGGAAGATCTGGATGACTACAATGTGTTACAGGCGGATGAAACTAAGAACTTTCTAAAAAATAGGCTTGAACGGCTAGAATCACTCCTAGAGTTGCGTCATTGTAACCAGGAGGAAAAGATATCTATCCTAGACATCTGCCGCAGATTTAACGATCTCTTTTACTTAGAGGGCGACCATCTCACACACACTGACGCCATAGAGCATCAGATCATCACGGAAGAAGGAAAGCCCCCACTTTACATAAGACCATATCGCCTCCCAGATAGCTCGAAGCAAGAAATCCACAAACAAGTGAATGAAATGCTTCAGGATGGCGTGGTACACCCAAGTTTCAGTCCTTGGAATTCCCCTCTCTTACTAGTACCCAAGAAGGCCGGACCTGATGGGACAAAACGGTGGAGAGTGGTTGTCGACTTTAGAGCCTTAAATAAAATAACAGTCGGAGATGCATATCCATTGCCCAATATTACTGATATTTTGGACCAGCTAGGAACAGCTAAATATTTTAGCACTTTAGACTTAGCAAATGGTTTCCACCAAATAATCATGGACAGTAGAGACAAGGCAAAAACAGCGTTTAGCACACCCTTCGGACATTACGAATATAATCGAATTCCCTTCGGACTTAAAAACGCACCTGCCACATTCCAGAGGCTTATGAATAATGTACTCATGGGTCTCCAAGGAATAGAATGTTTCGTCTATGTAGATGATATCGTAATTTACGGATACGATCTGAACGATCACAATTCCCGACTCACCAGAGTTTTCGAGCGATTACAAAGGCACAATCTGAAAATACAACCAGAAAAGTGTCACTTCATAAGGAAGGAGCTCACCTACTTGGGGCATGTTATTTCAAAGGAAGGTATAAAACCAGATCCAGAAAAAACTAAAGCGGTGAAAACGTTTCCAACGCCCAAGAAACAAAAAGACGTAAAATCTTTTCTCGGTTTTGTAGGCTACTACAGAAAATGTATCCCAAATTTCGCCGAACTGGCAAAACCTTTAAGCAGATTGCTCAGGAAGAATGTTCCATTTTATTGGGATGCCTTTTGTGACGAGGCATTCACAACTCTAAAAAGAAAGGTTATTACCCACCAATACTGGCTTATCCAGACTTTAACCGGGAGTTTATAATAACTACGGATGCTAGCAATGTTGCGTTAGGAGCAGTGCTATCTCAAGGTACAATAGGACAAGATAAACCTATTGCTTTCGCTAGCCGAACTTTAAACGACGCAGAAACTCGATATACAACATCCGAAAAGGAATTACTAGCAATCGTTTTTGCACTAGCCCAGTTCCGACCATACGTTTACGGACGAAAATTTACTATAGTCACTGACCATAGCTCTCTACAGTGGCTTATAGGACGAAAGGATCCTACAGCCAGACTTATGCGATGGAGAATTCTACTCGAAGAGTATGAGTACACAATCGTCCATAAAAAAGGAAAGCAAAATGCAAATGCTGATGCTCTCAGCCGTATAACAACGACTACCCCTGTCAATCCCATTAAAAATAATATCCTCGTCACCACACGAAGTAAAGCCAAACTCGAAGAAGATGTGGCTGCACAATCATACAAAGATACTACCAATCTTGTATGGCAAGAACAAACAGGGTCCATCTATACCAAGAAGAAACTTGGACTACGTATCATAATCCTCCCATTGATAGACTCTGCTGAGGAAGAAAATCTGGCAGGAAGAATTCCAAACTTCACCAAGCCAGACGTAGGTAAAATTACGTTTCATGAGCAAGATGGGTTATGCGCCATCACATTGCCATTGCCTTTCAGAAACCTAAGCGACCAGGAAACCGCTAAGAGTTCCCTTATTGATCTGAAGAAGATTTGCGAAGACCGGAATTTCAATTCCATTGGAATTTTAGTGCCCTTCATAGAAAACGAATCAAAAGTAACACTTAATAACTTGCTAAAAGAAACTTTTGCTCACCTCAACGTGACAATGTACGTTTTCTCCAATAAAAAGAAGCTTCTAACAGATCCTAACGAAATACAAAAGTTACTCGCGGAATACCACAACTCACCTTTCGGAGGACACCAAGGAGCCACCCGAACAATCAATAGATTGAAGCAAAAATATTACTGGCGCACAATGACCGCTGACGTCGCGGCGTATATTCGAAAATGTGCTTCCTGCCAGATAAACAAAAGTGGAAGGAATCCTAGAATTCCTATGAAGATAACCACAACAAGCTCAAAACCTTTCGAAAGAATTGCTTTAGATATAGTAGGACCATTACCAGTCAGCTATAATGGAAATAAATACCTACTAACGTTTCAAGACGATTTGACTAAATTTTCAGGAGCTTACGCACTGGCCAGCGCCGAAACCAAGGACGTGGCCAGAATTTTCGTTGAAAATATCGTCTGCCAGCACGGCATACCATCTTCTCTATTAACTGACCGAGGTGCTAATTTTCTCAGCGCACTTTTTAAGGACATTTGTTCCTTACTTAAAATGAGAAAACTCAATACAGCACCCTACCATCCACAAACGAATGGAGCACTAGAACGGAGCCATAGAACTCTGGTGGAATACCTCCGCCACTATGTAAACCAGGATCCTCTCACTTGGGACACCTGGATACCTTACGCAATGTTTGTGTACAATACTACACCCCACAGTAATACAGGCTACACGCCGCATGAATTACTATATGGTTTCCCAGCCGAAATACCCAGTTCTCTCAGACAAAACCCCGAAAGCACTTATAACTACGACCATTACGCAAATGAATTAAAAATGCGATTACAACATGGTTATCGTACAGCTAAGGGAATACTGATAGAGAAAAAACAAAAATCTAAGGCATACTACGACCAAAAAGTAGGCCGTAAGAAATTTAATGTTGGCGACAAGGTTCTATTAAAGAATCACTCAAGACCTAACAAACTAACCTCCCTGTGGAAAGGCCCCTATGAAATTGTAAAGATCCTATCCGAAGAAAATTCAATCCTCAGAATAGGAAAAGGAACCCGAATAGTCCACAACAATAATATAAAACCATTTGTGGATTAGGCAATCACAAATAAGAAACCCAAAATAAATAAAATAAAGGTTGAAGGAAAGTAAATGTATAGATGTATTTATAACCTTACAAAAACAAAAAAAGAAAAATAAATGTATATACGAAAAAAAAAACCTTAGAAAAATCATAAAGTAACACTGTACGAAAATACCACGATAATGTATTTAAAATTTGCCTGCAAAATTTTTCTTTTCAAATACTGTTACACGAATAAATAATCTTGTAAATATTATACAATATTTTAAATAACCGAAATAAACAAACAAAACAGAAAATATATCTATAAAGAAAAATATATATACAACTAATAATGTTAAATTCACCTCTTAACAAATTATTGTTCAAAAACGAAATAGATAGATAGAATAAACAAAGAAAATTTATAAATTCAGGAGATAACAAATAAAATATCACAAGAAATTGAATCTCCACATAACTCATATGTTTCAAAAATAGAAGTTTCAAAACTATACTATAAACAAATATTGACTATCGAAAAATGTATTATACAAATATTTTAATCAACCATCACTAACTTAAATAAATAAACAAACAAACATTTTTGTAATAATAAATAAAACAAAACTTACAATACGAAATAATGTTAAAATAAGAATTTATATAAGTACAAAACATTTTGTAATGAATAAATTGTAATAAAATTTTAGTATAACTCAAAACAAATTTAAAAATGTCTAGAATTTAATTTTACGTACAAACTACATGAAAAAATTATATAAATAAATAAGCACAATGAAAAGTCCTCAAAAAAAATGCTCCGTAAATAATATGTAATCAGTATTAATATGTAATACACAAATTGTAATAGTAAGCCTTAATAATCTTACGCAACACTTACATATATATTGTACCACAAATTGGAAAACCTATAATAATACTTTATAAACAAAAACAAAAAAAAAAACCTCTTATATAAAAAGAAGAAAAACATATTACTCACAATTGTTACTAAACGTAATGGAAAAAAAAATATAACATAAACACTGTAAATAACACTTTTAATATATGTAATTACAACTTAATCATTGATCACTTTAAATATCAAAACAAAAAAAAAAAAAAATTGTACTGTAAGCTAAGAAAATAAATATTGCATACATAGAACTAAAATGAAAAAAAAAATCAGGCATATGTAACGGAATCACGATACTATCATCCTTATTCCCAATCACACCATTTTCCAGAAAATTAATATCATAAAGATCAATTTTCTTTTTTTTCAAGGAGGGGAGGATGTAGTGCTCCAAAAAGCCCTACCATCTTTTTCTCCCATTCCTAATCCAAAATCCTACCAAAACCTGAAAAAACCCAAACATTATCCAAAATTCGCAATAAACGAATTTTAAACTCAAGTACATTCAACTGATGTTAAATTGTTATCGCTATGGTATACGGCTCTGATCCATTTTCATATTCGATATTCGTTCGGTGTTCTTCACTATTTGCTTGTGTATTGTGTGTGTATCTGTTAGAAACGCCACAGATTCAATTTGAATTTCCAGGTATCTTTTGACTAGTTGACGCTGCAAGTTAATTAGATTTATTTTATTATAGACCGCTAGAAAGAGGTTTGTGGATCCGCTGAGAGCAAGCCGTCTATTTAACCACAATATTTGATCCATCAAACTGGAGTCCAACTATAATTGGTCCTTCGAGATGTGTAGTGCTCCAAAAAGCCCTACCATCTTTTTCTCCCATTCCTAATCCAAAATCCTATCAAAACCTGAAAAAACCCAAACATTATCCAAAATTCGCAATAAACGAATCAAACATTCGTTTATCGCATAACATTTGCCCCCACGGCATAATTAAATCCAGAATCAAAATTAAAATTAAAATTCACAATAAACGAATCCAATATTCGTTTATTGTTCTATATTTGCTCCACAGCATCACCCAAATCCAAAATTCAGAGATTGTTATCTCTATCCTAAAAATTCCATTGAGTTAAACAAACAAAAACTCAAAAGCAGATACATTCACACATCTGCCTAATGGTTTCGTAAGAATTCAAGAAATTGATTTCTTATCTTGTGTAAACACAACATCTCGCTCGAAATATCCAAAAGATCGAGATTGTTGCACGAAAATGTGTATCTTTGAGATACAATTTTCGATTCCTTTTCCTTTATAAAGGAATGGTTTCGTGATCTCCGGGCCGCAGTATCTAGATCCTCCTGCCACAGAGCAGTTATTTTTCAAATAAAATCAATAAAACTAAATCCAAAATAAATAAAACTGCTTTCATTACTTTTGAAATTTTGTGCTGGCACCCAACGTTGGATGATTCTTTATATATATATATATATATATATATATATATATATATATATATATATATATATATACCAGGACGACTCCAAAGAAATCGGTACAGGAACCAGTACTGAGGTTGCAGGGTATAAGGACACTATCCCCTAGGTTACGTCCCACGAACAATCAGGACGTTGCTCTTCCCTCTGGGTCAGAGGAAACACGGCAACGAACCCTTGCTGAAGTGTGTTGTTCCAGGAGCAATCAAATAAAGAGATCCAACGTCCTTTTCAGGACAAGAAAACGCGCTTCCTGAGGAACAACCCCCACAACGGCTAAACAGATGGATGCAAAACACCCTGTATCCAGAATTTTTTTTTGTTTTTATTATTACACTTCTCTCGGGGGCGGCGAACCCACAGCGCCGAGTGGGCGCCCCGAGTTGCCACCAAATAACTGTTGCAGATCTTTTTGAACATTTGCATGTTGAAACGTTGCGGGAACACTCGCACGGGAAGAGAGTTCTACAGATTTCCTTTCTGTCACGGAACGAGTTCTAATGCAGGGATGATCGCACCGTCGGGGGATGAACCGCAAACTGATGCGATCCGTCGGAGTGTCTCGTAGAGCGCATATAAACCGAATTGCGCGGAACAATACCACGAATCTCCGAAGAACAGTATCCCTGATTATATCTGTAAAAGAGACTGAGGTCGGCTACGCGCCTTCGATGTGATAGCGTATTCTCGATGTCAGCACCGAGTCCCCGATCAGGCGGACCGCCCATCTTTGTATGCTCTCAAGTAGGTCGGGGGTAAGTTTAGAAGCCGAGCTCCAAACATGAGAGCAATATTCGAGGGCGGGTCTAATTTGGGATTGATACAGGAGAAGAAGTGAGGCCGGGGTAGAATATGTCTTGACTCTAAAAAGAAAACTCAGTTTTCCTGAGGCGATCCTAGCGATGTTTGACACGTGTTTATGCCATGATACATTCCCACAGACAGTAACGTCAAAGCTTTCCCCAGAGTCGAGGGTGTGGCCATTCATCATCAGCTGTGGAACCGATGATCCACTTTTCTTTGTGAATGTTGTATATTGTGTTGTATGTTCGTTGCATTGAAGTCGACGAGATTGGCCTCTCCCTACTGCAGGCCCCCATCCAGTTCCATCCCATCAGAGAGTCAATCTGTCTCCATCTCAGCTGGTGCGACGTTGATGCACCAATCGGCCGATCACTCGAAAAAGTGGAAGCAAGCGTACTATAATCCGCAAAACAGAACACTTGGTTATCCGTTGTCTCCAACAAATCAATTATGTGAAACAAAAACAAGGTTGGAGCGAAAATAGAACCTTGAGGCAACCCGAAATTAACAGGATACAGATCCGAACACTCGCCGTCGACAACAACCCGGATCGTTGGATTTTCAAGGAAGGTCTTCGTCCAAGCTGCTGGGAAGGTCCATATGAACGAAGTTTGCTCAGCTATGCCCCGTGCCAGACGCGGTCAAAAGCTTTGGAGATATTCAATGCGCCTGCCCTTGACTCGCCATGCCCCTCAATCGCAGATGTCCATATATCGGTTATAAGTGTCAAAAGGTCTCCCATGGACTGTCCACCACCGAATCCCTGTTAACGATAATTCAGAAGTCCGTTGCACTCCAAATACTTAACAAACTCTGTATTGATGACTTTTTCCATTACCTTAGATAAAATAGACAGTAATGCTGTCGGACGGTAATTTTGTAGGAGACACTTGTTTCCCGTCTTTGGGATTGGCTGAACTCAAGCGATTTTCCAGCAGGCAGGAACGGTCCTACGTGCATAAGATAAGCGGAAAAGTCTGCCAAGAACCGGCGATTGTTCTGGAGCACAGGTCCTAAGGACTATTGCTGGTATTCCGTCCGGGTCGGTTGCCTTCCTACAATCCAGTTCACGTAGAATGCGTTGAATAGTGCGCGGACGAAATCTCACATCCCGCATGGAAGACCGTACCGGCGCGATCACAGGTGGCTCCAAAAGGCCGGGATCGAGGTTTGTTTTGGTGGAAAATAAATTCGCGAACACATTAGCTTTACCTTTTGATTTTGTGATTAGTGTCTCGCTGTCTGCCACTAACGGAGGAAAAGACGAGGAAGCAAAGTTACTCCTGACAGCCCTTACATTGACCAGAAGGGACGCGAACCAGTCGGGCATTCAAGCAGTTTCTTGGTCACTCCGTCGTTGTAAGCCTTCTTCGCGGTATCAATGGCGTGGTTGCACGCGTTTCTGATTCTAACAAAATGCGTTCTGTTAACCTCGGTCGGATTGGAGCGCCATTGCTTAAAAGCCTTATTTTTTGTTGCTGTAGTCTGCTGGCATTTTTTATCAAACCAAGGCTTATCAGCTGAGCTTCATTTGATGTAATGCGGAATGTTGATCTCCATCCCGAGAAGAATAATCTCAGTGGCCGACTCCGCGCATGCGTTAACATCGTAGTCTCCAAAGCACACCTCTGGTCATGGAAAGGATGCGAAGAAATCCCGCAAATCGTCCCAGTTGGCAGCGCCATACATCCATACGTGGCGAAACTGCTTCGGTCAGTTATTCGCTTGAAATGTAAGTGGCTGCGCGACCGATACCAACCAGTGATCAGAGTTACCCAGTGGCACAGCAATTTCAACGGTATAAGTGCTCGGCTCGGATGTCAAACACTTATTCAGAGTGTTCGCCTAATCACCTCGGGTATCCACCACTCGCGCAGGCTGCTCCACGAGTTGAGTCAAGTCGTCGCGAACAGCGAACATCTCCGCCGCCCTCCCGCCTCATCGGTTCTGTTAGAATGCACCAACCCGCCGGGATTGTGTATATTAAAATCCCCGAGGACGATAATTTCGGAAGCCGGGTGATTGATTTGTATCCAGTCGACGGTACGTGAAAGATTTTCGAAAAGTATCACCGGTCGATCACCACTCGGAAACCGGTAAAGACAACAAGGCAATTTGATGTTGCAAAATGCCGTTATCAGTCGGGCGTCGACAGAGCCTTGAGAACGAACCCGATTATGCGATGACGAGTTTCTTAAAGTTCGGTTATTTATCAAAATCTTGGCATGCTGTTCCCACTGACATAGCGCCCCCCCCCCCCCCCCCCCCCCCCCCCCCCCCCGGAATATCCGATTAGGAAACTAGTTTACCTCCGGAATTCCATATCTCAGAAAGTACCATCATGACATATCTCCGTGTCAGTCCGGGCCATCAGCCATACATCCGAAACGTTGTCGAGAATTTCTCCCGACGATATCGCGGAATGTACAGCGTGACGGAGTGGTATTTCACATTGGGACCGACTAGCACCTAAACCAACCTTTTCTCGAACCAGTCCATCAGCCAAGCCCCGAAAGATGGCTGGGGATTTCTCCCGAACATTTCATGTAGCATATAGCTTGATGGAGTGGTATTTTAACGGGAGACAGGGCGTTGCGACCCCACCTACCACTCGGACTTTAGTCGCCTCTTACGACAAGCCGGCCTAGGTGTGAGTATATGCTAACGCCCTACTCACAGGGCGTTAAAAGCTCCCTCATTCGAAATAATTGTGTTAGGTTTAATACTCTATGAATCAATAGAATAAAGTTGACGTGGCATTTCCAATAGAATCGCACGAGTTAACTTATCGCACTTACTCATCCCAATGATAGTTGACTTATCACGAATTAACTTACCACGCCTACTCATGCCAAAGATATGTAAATTTCCACAGCTCAGTGTTTAAAAATACATCTAGTGATAGGTCTCTCTTTGTTCAATGTTAAAATAACGATCTAACATAATGACGATGTAACATAATGAAAAGTCTCTCTTTATTAATATAACAATATTTTATATATAGAAAAAAAATCTAGTCGCTTAAGGCAGTCAGACACTTACTCAATCACTCATGTACTCACTTACTTTACTATCTGAACAATAAAGCAAAGAGCTTATAGTTTTTATTAGAATAAACAGTGCATAGTAAGGAAGAGCAATAAAAGATAAATAAAAAGTATATAAGCATAACCGTAGCAAGTTGAAACAGCGTCGTGTATAGACAATAATTTGCCTTGGTATGATGCATTTAAACTTTGGTTCATTCCTAGGTTTTTTATGGCGTGGGTTCGAATCACGCTCTTAACTACTTCGCTATACCACTTTTAGGGGAACTTTGATGAGCGATTCGAAGACCAAATGGCTTTTAACAAGTCCAGTAGAAGCAATTGTATTTCACAAAAAAAAAAAACTGTGCTATGTTTTTATGGCACACTTAGGGGGAAAGGTTTGACCTTTATTCGAAACTCTGTCGGTAGTAAGTACATTTTGGTACTGTACTTAAAAACTAACAAAAAAGCGAACAAGATATTTATTCGACATTAGTTTGAATCCAATGAGCTTGTTGTGCCAGAAAGCAATTAATACACATGTTTATTGCTATCAAAAACGGTATCAAGGGTTGTGAAGTGAAGACGTACCGCGAGATTGTGAAACAATACCTTACCCACATGTTGCTTCAACTGCTAGTATGTTAAGTATTACCGCAACTGGGTGCCTCCCTAGAAGTTATCATAGGCGATAAATGTCATCTGCAGCAAAACTTTGGACGTGTACGTGCGAAGTGAAGAATATTCCGAAAAAAGTGCACCGAGCTCCTTCACGCCATTACCGATGACCACCGGTTAAGGACGCATTGACAGAACTCTTCCTTTCGCATCTAATTTGTATATCCAATGACAAATTCAACTTATTCAAAATTCTATCGAAGTAGTTATCAATTATTTACAACACTAAATCTGACAACACACCATTTAAAACTTTTCAATGAATGATGTTGACATACATTCAAATTTGCCTTGATACATTAATGTCCTGCCGGGACAAAGAAATTTGAAAGGCCGTGAGGCGGTTCCATTATTTCGCGCCAAATCCCAGCATACCCCTTTCACCTCTTTGCATTCACGTCATGGGGAGCAAGTGTAACACGAATAAGGAGTTGAATAATGAGAAAGGCTCCCCTCATCACGGATGCCCACCCATTGCGCACATCCCGCCATACCACCTTGGAACCATTGTTTATCCGTCTATGAACATTGAGTATTTAATGTGATGAAAGGTGCCATTATTCTAACAGTTCTTTCCTGACCCACCTGTGCCCTTTGGCAATTCAGTTCAGCATTCCGCTCTTAACGTGAGTCTTCGTTAAACAATAGAAATGCGACGTGTAGCCAGAACTCTTACGCACACATTACAAGTCTACATTATTGTCCTTTGGCACAATTGGATAAGACGGTGTTGGTAAACATTGCGGGCAGGTTTAGCACCATTCTCTGGTTACCTCGCATAGTTCGTCGATGGCGTGATCGACCGACGGGCGTCCTGAAACGAAATGCTATTGGAATTGTAAATGTTAGCGAAGAATAGAGATTTGGTATATACATATATCTATATAGAGGTGGGCAGGGGACGACTGTAACCTCCATAAAACGCCCTCTTCCACTCGGACAACTTTGAATTATTATTCGGAATACATTAAATCGCCCTGAGTGTATTTGTTGTACGAGGATATTGCTAGTGGTGGTGCTGTTATTGCCGTTGGCCTCTTTGTATTGACCCTGTTTGTACGACCGTCATGGCTCACGTTTGCTGATCTTTATAGCGACTGATTTCTCGAGATGAACTTCGCTATAATTCGAATGAACGTGCGAAGCAAAACTAATCTATGAGGTGCCGGCAAATAAAATGTAGAATGCCGTTCTGATTTTATAATATTCCACTCACAATATTTTGGTTGCATTAGTCATGTTCTTTTATGACATTTGCGGGCGTATTGATGATGTGCGACGGAAAGGAAGTTGCCCACTTTCAAATGTCTGCTACTAAGATTTCTATGTCCTCCTATCTTGAACACCATGTTTTGATTTCGGTCGAAAACACACTCATAAATGAGGACGTTACGATGTAAACGCGCTGGGAATATCCTTGATGTATAGAAATCATTTCCTTTTTCCGCTTGCACTTCGTGTTGCTCTTAGCTGCTGACAAAACCAACGGTGCACAACCTTAGGAATTCTTTCGCTGAATTAAATGATGCGTGATGGTGGGAATATTCAGGAAGGATGCCTTCATCACCATATGGGTGCAGTCGTAAATGTGCAAAATATTTTTTGGAAGCATCCGATGAAATCGCATTACAAACGTGATGTTGGGAAACAGGACCCACTCACACGTTTTTGGACGTAGCAGTTCAGACCGGTAATCGAAGTGCTGCTATTATACGTTGCCTCTTTCAATTACATGAGGTAGTATCTCCAAGTTGCTGGTTGTGTTGGTTAGTGCTAAGTGACTACAAGGTAATCAACACGTATCAAATCATGTGAAAGACTGTCTTCCGCGACAAATCACGATTCTATAAAATTGTCAGAATATAACACAAAAACCGTTTTTGTACATCATATTAGTCCAAAGTCCTTTAGAGTTCAGACATCTTTATACAAATATACCTTTGTAAGAAATAGTAAGTAGCAGCCAACCCAACTGGTGAGATATCATCATATACGAGGGTTGCCTCTTATGTTTCGGGATTTGGCAACCCTAGTGTTGCAATCCGGCAATTGACAGCCCTGTCGTAAAGTTGGACATTTTTGAGATTATACGTACTCAGAACGTTTTGACATACGAGCGCTATTTGTGTTGTTTACAGTAACTTAAAAGATTCATCTCGACCCAAAAATGGAATTAAATCGTCAACATTTTCGTGCGATTATTTTTTACAACTTTCGGCGTGGATTAACTCAGCAACAGTGCATGGATGAACTTAATTCAATTTTTGGCGATGAAGCTCCATCAAGGACCAGTGTTTATCGATGGTATGGTGAATTCAATCGTGGTCGTAATTAACTCCAAGATGAATTTCGTGAAGGTCGTCCAAAATCAGTTGTTGTTCCGAAAACCATTGATGCTGCGCGCGAACTGATATTGGAAGATCGTCATGTGACCTATCGTGAGATTGAGACAACCTTAGGCGTTAGTGGGACCAGCATACATTCAATATTGCATAAACATTTGACTGTCAAAAAAATTTGTTCGCGTTGGATCCCACACAATTTGTCAATCGCCCAAAAAAAGGCTCGTGTCAATTGGTCGAAAGAAATGCTCAAAAAATACGGTCGTGGTGCTTGGAAACACGTCTATGACATCGTGACAGGTGATGAATCGTGGATTTGCGCGTATGAGACCGAAAGTAAACAGCAGTCGACTGTCTGGGTGTTTCAAGATGAGCCAAATCCAACAAAAGTTGTTCGCGCACGAACCACTTACAAGCAAATGGTCGCCTGTTTTTTCGGAAAAACTCGACATGTCGCAACCGTACCACTAGAACAACGCAGAACAGTCAATTCTGAGTGGTACACAACCATTTGTTTGCCAGTTGTCTTCCAAGAAATCAGGAAAACCAACCGTCGAAGACGGATCACTCTTCACCACGACAATGCGAGCTCTCACACATCGGCTGCGACAACTTCATTTTTGAGCACCCAAAACATCGATTTGATGGGTCATCCGCCGTATAGTCCTGACTTGGCACCGAATGACTTCTTTTTATTCCCGTACGTAAAAAACAAACTGAGAGGTCAACGTTTTTCGACACCTGAAGAAGCGGTTGCTGCATTCAGAATGCATGTGTTGGAGATACCTCAATCAGAGTGGCAAAAGTGCTTCGACCATTGGTTCAAACGCATGCAAAAGTGTATAGATCTTCATGGGGAATATTTTGAAAAACAATAAAGTGATTTTCGATGATCAATATTTGTTTTTGTTCTCTAATCCCGAAATATAAAAGGCCACCCTCGTTTCGTCACCGCTGCGGAATCCACAAAATTACGAAGAGGAATCTTGACTCTGTTTCGCGTGTTCAGGATGATCCACACAGAACTGCCTTAGGCGAAATACCATGACGTCACATTCTAAAATAACGAATATCGGGAGTCATCTCTCTTTCGACACCAAATGTGTAATGACATCAATTTCTAAAACGTGATATTCCAGTGATATCTTAGTTCTCCACTTAATGTCATAAAATCTTTTTAAAAATTAGACATTCCAGGGATATACATTTTATAGGAAGACAGTGCCTTTTTATGTACTGTAGATCGTCCACTTATTTCGAAATATTACACAATATATCCTCATTTTCTGGCAATAAGTGTCTGTACTTTTGAAATGTACCGCCCGGCGATCCAAAATGACATTTATGGCTTCATCACAAATTAGACTTTTGGTTGATATAAAAATATTATTTTGTTAATAACATTTTATTTAGTACAGGTTTTTAAGAGGGGTGTTCAATAACGACTGACACGACTGCCATAAATGTCTTTATTTATACGCTTACCATGTGACAGTTCAATTACGTTCAATGTAATCTTGCTGCCATGCAACATACTTATTCCAGCATATCTGTCACTTTTCTTCTTTATTTTTTTAATATACTTCTCTTAGGAGAGGCGAACCTATAGCGCCGGCAGGGCGCCCCGAATTTCCACGAAAGAACTGTTCCAGTTACTTATGAACAGTTTCAGGTTGTAACACTCTAGGACCACTCCCGCGGGGAGGGAGTTCCACAGTTTCCCCCCTCTGTGAGATAACGAATTCTCATGCAGGTATATTCGCGCCGTCGGGAGATGAACCGCCAATTGGTGCGATCCGTCGGATTGTGCTGTGGAGCCCACATAAACCGGATTGCGCGGAACAATACCATGAATATCCGAAGAACCCGTGGCGGTTCCGCCAAACCCCACGGTTTACTTACCTAAAAAAAACCCCATGACTGCCCTCCAATCACATAATTTCGCTAATGCAATCGCATTAGCACCTTAAATGCTTTACGCATCTAGGATTATCTAAGGTATAATCTAAAAAGCTTCAGTAAAAGAACCTTACCTTTTCTTGCATTCCCTTCGCATACAATTCCTGTAAGAGTTCTTTCTTCATCATCATCAAGATCGGCACTACAACCGGGAACCGGTCTTGGCCTTATTTAGCAAGTCTTGAGGCTTATTAAATTTTCCATGATAATTTGGTTTTTCTGGGCAAGGTCATCAGTCTTGCGTCAGAGGCTCCCCGACGGGTTCTTTCTTACCTTATCATAAATTCCCTGTAATAAAATTCATCGGTTCGCATATCATACGACCGCATATCAGGGAATCTTACCCTTGCGTTGGCTAATCCCAGCCTCATCGGCTGTCGACCCTTTTAGCCAGCGATAAATAGTCCGACACCAGCTGCATGTAATTAGCACCACCCACGTTGAGACTATTTCACTAACTCGCACCATGAGTAAACAAAGGACCGCTGTCCTTCATCAGCCATTCTGGCGATACGCAAACAATTCAATCATTCTAGTATCCCAAATGCACCTACCATCTAATGAGTTGCAACTTGTTCACTCAGTTGAATTCTCAGGTCATAAATTCCTTTAATCCTACATAGTTCTGGATTCGTTTTCCAGTAACCTTCTCACATAAACAAAGATCTCCACGATCCCTTTTTCCTTTCTTTGTTTCAGGTTCATTCCCATGGCCTTGTGTATGAAAAAACCCACACATACATTGCCAAGTCTTTCTTCCATGTTTTCACCACGAGAGAAACACTTTCTCTCTCGGGAAAACTCACCCCAAACGATTCAATATCGTTGAGTCGAATTTCATCCGCCGACCACGCTGGTCGCACGCGTGCCACTCCCGTTCACCGGTGCGCACGGTGGCGCGAATATAGTTGAGTCGAGTAATAACCCCCAGTCGTGTTTTAATAGTTTACCATTGTAATTTAACGCTTGCTAATTAATTCGATTAAGTGTACCCACAAACAAACTGTTTCCTGTATGGTGTTTTTATTTTATTTTCCGAGGCATCTGCCCAATGTAATTCGTTTATGAATATCATTATTTTACAATGAACTGCACCTAGTTCATTCCGGAATATAACGCGGTCTGAATAAACGAATTAAATATATTACAAGTGTGTTTTAATTCTACCAATCCTTTGGATCTCCTTGGCGGACAGTTTGCTGCGGCGGAACAATCGACGAGTGGAAAGTGAATGGTTTGTGGGGACGGAGTAGACCCATGTGCCTTACGCCGGCACCACGACTTCCCCCCCCACAAACCCGTGATAATATCTTCAAAACAGACAGAGGTCAGCTACGCGCCTTCGATGTGATAGCGACTGTAAACCGGATGTCAGCGCCGTATCCCCGATCAGTCGGGTCGCTCGTCTCTGTATGCTCTCAAGTATGTCGAGAGTATGTTTAGGATCAGTGCGCCACACATTAGATCAATATTCGAGTGCGGGTCTAATTTGGGATTTATACGGGAGTTGGGCCGGGGTAAAATATTTCTTGGCTTTAAAAAGAAAACTCAGTTTTCCTGAGGCGGATCTGACTATGTTCGACACATGTTTATGCCACGATACATTCCCACAGACGGTGACGCCGAGCAATTTCATGTTTTCCCCAGATTCGAGGACCTGGCCATTCATCATCAGCTGGAGAATGTTGTATATTGTGTCTTCGTTGCATTGAACTCGATAAGATTGGCCGTTCCCTACTGCAGGACCTTATCCAGATCCCGATTCAGAGAGCCGATCTGGCAACATCTCACCTGGGGCAACATTGATGCACCAAACTGCCGATCACTCGAAAAAGAGGAAACAAGTATACTATTATCCGCAAAACTGAACACTTTGTTATCCGTTGTCTCCAACAAATCATTTATGTGAAGCAAAAACAAGGTTGGATCCAAAATAGAACCTTGAGGCACTCCAGAATTAACAAAATACACATCCGAACACTCGCCGTCCACAACAACCCGGATCGATCGATTTTCGAGGTAGTTCTTCGTCCAGCCGCTAAGCTTCTGAGAAAGTCCATATGAACGAAATTCGCCCAGCAATGTCCTGTGCCAGACGCGGTCAAAAGCTTTGGAGATATTCAATGCGACCGCCCTTGACTCACCATGCCGTTCAATCGCAGATGTTCATATATCGGTTATAAGGGTCAAAAGGTCTCCCGTGGACCGCACGCCACCGAATCCATATTGACGATCATTTAGAAGTTAGTTGCACTCCAATTACTTAGTTAACTTGGTATTGATGACCTTTGCCATTACCTTAGATAACATAGGCAGTAATGCTATCGGTCGGTAATTTTGTGGGAGACACTTTTTCTCCTCTTTGGGATTGGCTGAACTCGGGCGATTTTCGAACAGGTAGAAAATATCCTCCGTGCATAAGATAAGCGAAAGAGTCTGCCAATAACCGGCGATAGTTCTGGAACACATTTCTTAAAGACTATTGTTGGTATTCCGTCCAGGTCGGTTGCCTTCTTACAGTCCAGTCCACGTAGAATGAATTGAATAGTACACGGACGGAACCTCACATCCCAGATCGAAGACCGTACCGGCGCGATCACAGGTGGCTCCAAAAGACCGGCATTGAGGTTTGAATTCGCGGAAAATGAATTCGCGAACACATTAGCTTTACCTTTTGAATTTGTGATTAGTGTCCTGCTGCCTGTCTCTAACGGAGGAAAAGAGGAGGGAGCAAAGTTACTGCTGACAGCCCTTGCCATTGACCAGAAGGGACGCGAAGCAATTGCGCAACTCAGGCAGTTTATTGGTCACTCTGTCGTTGTAAGCCTTCTTCGTGGTATCAATCGCCTAGTTGCACGCGTTTTTGTTTCTAACAAAATTCCATTTGGAGACCACGAGTGCACTCCGAGAAGGGGGAATAGAAACAGTTGAAAAATATACCCATGCATACTTCTCACCTGACATTGATTTTGTTCCCAAGCAAATGCTCGTACTTTTTTGTACAGGAACTATTCCCAAGCATATTGACTGTTCTTTTTCGTACAGGAAAGATGGGATACTGCTTGGGGTCTTCTTTTGCATTGGAATGTGCAGGATTAATCCTACTCGCTGGCAATGCCGCCATCTGTTGAGATAGCACTCGTACCTTATGACGAACGCAAAGCATGCATTCAGCTATGACCCTCCCGACAATTCCTCGACTTCCTATGAGGCAGTACCGAGAGTTCACTGCGGGTCCCTTTCGATGACGTTTGCAAGGTGATGTTTGAAGATTGGTGGATGTCGGCGTTCGTATTCCATCTTTGCTGCCTCCAAAAGTCCGCCCACCCTGAAGATACCTTGGTGGATAATTGGGTCGAGCGCAACCAGTTTACTTCGTTTTGACAATTTTTCCCGGCTCGAATGACCGTCAGGTCGGTCTCGAACGATTCAGTCTGAGCCGCTTGCAATACGATCCGTGTGACCATCCTCAATTCCTCTGTATCGAGAACGCCTGGCCGCCTGGTTGGCCTGTTGTCCCCCTTGCAGCTACTGTTGTCGATGAACCCCTTCAGCCAAGCCACTGTTCGCACCGCTCGAGTGAAGTTGGAGAATTTCCTTGTTATGGACAGATCCTCTTGCTGGATTATAAAATACGATTCCTTTCGCTACTCGAAATCTACTGGTGCTCAGCCTCTCAGACTTGGTAAATGGACGTTCGGGGCAACCTCAGCTCCCTGTCTCGAAGAACCGCGGGTCCTCGCCACTACAGATCTGCTCCGGTGAGCTCCCTTGCGGTTAGCCCCCATGATGCCACTAGCTTCTTGTCAGCCTTTCCAAAATGTACGACGTACGATTCGCGATGAATGTCTTCTACCGACTGGGATGATCCGATAGCTATTGCAGCACCATAGTGGAGTCGGTATATGCGAAACATTGAACCTCGCTAACTTGAAGCGCCTTCCTCACGAACGAAATGAGCCGGGCCAAGAGATGGGCTCCACATAACTCGAGCCTTGGCAGGGACACCTGCTTACCTGGGCCACCTTTGCCTTTGCTATGATGATACGCACCTGGGAAGCCCCTTCCTCCCCAAATCCTGCGCAGAGGACCGCTCCGCACGCCTTCACGCTCGCGTCCGAAAATCCATGTAATGGAAGAGGCTTCGGGTGTGCCAACCAACGTGGGATCCTCACCGACTCCAGCGCCGGTAATCCCTCGAAGTATTCCTTGCACTCCCTTCCAATCTCTTCGTCCAGTGGGTCATCCCAATCGACACCTTTAAGCCACAGTTTTTGCGATACCAGCTCGGCTGGCACCACCACTGGAGCGACCAAGCCCAATGGATCATACAGGTTGGAGGCGTGTGACAGGACCTTCTTCTTCGTGAGCGTTGATACCTCCGGAATCTCCTGTACCTTGTAGCTCAAATAGTCTGTCCTGGGACGCCAATTCACTCGAAGGAGCTTCGTTCCCTCGTTCGTAATGAACTGGTACACTTAACATATTCAGCACCTGACGAATCTTCGCTCAATTCTTGGACCACTATTATACCTCCTCTATACTCCACACATACCGCAGCCTCAGTCACCCAATACCGTAATGTTGAATTACGCTGATGACACTATAGTCTACTCCAGCAGCAAGTTTGTAAAGGAGGCAAGAAACCGCATTAATAACTTCTACCCAAATCTATCAACATACTTTAATAAATGGAAAATTCGCCTAAATGCTGATAAATCCCAACTTATAATGTTTAATGGTAAAAATTACCACTGCACAAACAAAACCAGGTGCACCCACAACAAAATTAGACTCAAACTAAATAACGCCTAGATAAAACCTTCCAAAAGTTTAAAACATCTGGGAATAACCTTTTCCAATGACCTTTCATTCTCCACCCACATTAAAAATACTTTAGGTGAAGTCACAATACAACAGAATCTCTGTAGAAGAGTGATGTGGTAACCTAACGGTCTCTCTCACAAACTTAAACTGCTCATCTATAAACAAATAATCAGACCCACACTCACATATGCATGCCTAATGCGGTCAACATATAACACCCGAAACTGGTCTCAACCGACAACCCAAGTCTTATAAATATTGCAATAACAGCTTACTATACAATCCGCTGATATTGACCGTCTCGATAGACGCTTCCTAGAGCTGCCAAATAATCCCTACTCCATAATAGCTTCACTCCTATCAAATCCTATAGATGATAGGGGTCACTATCTGAACTGTCTGCACACCAGAACTCTCTTCACCTCTGGAAGATTTGTTAATGATTTCAAAGAGGTAGTGTAACATAACACCGAGCTGCCACCTAATCAGTTCAAATACTGTAACATACAACCATTTTCCAACATTCTGGGTTTAACGAATACCGGAAACCACTGCGTTTAAAGAATAACCGGAAACCCACCCTAAACCACTAGCTGACCATCTCCCACGCCAACCTACCTCCTTAACCATCAATCCATCATCATCATCGTCACTACAACCGGGATCTGGTCTTGGCCTTATTTAACAAATCTCTCCGCCCGTCCCGATTTCGAGCTGATGTCATCCAGTTTGGCACTCCCAGGCTCTGCGCGTCCTGGTCTACGCCATCCCTCCATCGCAGACAAGGTCTGCCGCGCTGTCTCCTTCCATACATCCTGCCACAAAGGACTTTCCGGGCAGGCTCCTCTTCGCTCATTCGAGCTAGGTGTCCCACCCACCGGAGTCTACCGAGCTTGATTTTTCTTACAATCTGAGCTTCAAGGTAGATTGCGTACAACTCATGGTTGTAGCGTCTCCGGAATCGTCCTCCCTCACATACGGGGCCAACAATTCTCCTTAAGACCTTTCTCTCGATCGCGGCCAAGAGTTCAGAGTGCCTTTTATTAAGCACCCAGGTCTCGGATCCATACATGAGTACTGGTAAGACCATGGTCTTGTACAGTAGTAGCTTGGATGTTCTGGATAAATTTCGGGATTTAAAGAGCCTTGATAGACCATAGTAGGCTTTGTTGGATTTGATCAGCCGTTCGCGTATTTCTTCCTCCATATTGTTGTCGGCTGATACTATTGACCCAAGGTAGTTAAAGGATTGCACCACTTTAAATTCGTGATCCACTACCCTGATAGTTTGACCAACGTTAGGTCTTCTCTTCGCAGAAGTTGCCACCATGTACTTAGTTTTCCCCTCATTAATGTGCAGTCCCAGTTTTTGTGCCGCCTGCTCGATCTGGGTGAAGGATTCCTGTACAGCCGATTCGGTTCCACCGATGAGGTCGATGCCATCTGCACAGGCAAGTATCTGGCGGGACATGGCGACAATAGTCCCTCTTGTTGTAACGCCATAGTCACGGATGGCTTTCTCCAACGCCAGGTTGAAGAGGAGGCAGGCCAGACCGTCCCCTTGTCGGAGTCCATTAAAGATGTTTATTGGTTTGGACAGCAAACCCGCTATTTTTCCTTGACTAATTACGTTGGTCATGGTCAACCTATGGGGTAGGAAGTATGTGTGCCAACATTGGCACTGGTTAACTCCTATCCCCCAACGATAGTTTCGCCGAACAATGTCCACTAAATACGAAAAGCTCCGCCACTAACCGATCACCAGAAAAAAGGAAAATGAAACACACAGGCAGGATGTTGTAACAAATGTGCTTTTTATTTGTAGTTCCTTGTGTTATTGTTTAATATAACATTTTTAACTGTTTATAATGCGGGGAATGTTCACAATTATTTTATTCGTAATATGTCAAGCCATTTTTACAGTGCAATTAAGTATCATCAAGTAACTATCCACTGAATATATTTTTTGCATTTATTAAGATCAAATTCACTGTATACATAATTATGCACGAAAAAAGGGACCAGGTAAGGTAGGCAGTACACATTTTAAAACTTCACTTTAACTATTATTCGCGCAGTCGATTCACACGGTTCAAACTCGACTTTTCGTCTGTTGCCTAGGGAGTTGGGGTTGAAATTGTGGGTGGTTCTTGCGTCAAGGTTAAAGAACCCCCACAAACCTACAAAGTCGTATCAATTTGTTTGGAATGCCGAACTCTCTCATGGCATTATATAGTTCTACCCTGGCTTTGCTGTCGTAGGCGGCCTTAAAGTCTATAAATAGATGATATAATGGAATCTTAGATTCTTGACATTTTTCCATCGCCTACCTAAGGGTGAATATCTGATCAATTGCTGATTTCCCTGGGACGAAGCCACACTGATATTGACCAATGATGGTGTGGTCCTTTTCATCGATATCCAGTGTCTTTAAAGGTCCTCTAGTCTTGTGCCACAGACACAGGTTCACTACACTTCCTATAGTTGACCGAGCGGAGCGCCAACCCTGTCTATCGGTGGTCCCGCGACTAGTGCCACGGCGTTTATTATTGCAAAATGAAACGTCAAAGTCATTCGATTCACTTTATTTTGATTAACGTAAAGTCTAACACAATTCAGCGGTAAGTAAAAAAAAAAAACAAAAGATCAGCTTAGTTCACTACTGGTTAGAAGTAGGTAGTTTAACACTCTAGTTCAAACACATTTTTGATATTTACATGCCCACTGTTCTTTTTACACTCGTTCATCGTACTCCTTGCGGCGCGAAACTAATGCTATATACCCACCAGACACCTGTGCAGCGTTCGTACGCGATGGAATGCAAATCTCGACTGTATTACGTTTCACGTGGAGGGCGCGACTGGCCCCCACGGAATCTGTTAAATTATTATTATTATTATGTACTGGCCTGTAGGAACCCGGAAGTTCATGACCTCACCGACTCGGCGCCGCCATTGTTCCCTGTCCTGTGCGCTCTCCTTCCACGTTCGATCATTCCATCCGATCTCCTCGAGCCCAATCTAACATTGTCCTCCCATCTCCGTCGCGGTCGTCCTGTCGGTCTCTTCCCCGTTAGTTTACCGTCAAGAATTCTATGCACGGTCCTATCATCGCCCATTCGCGCTACGTGTCCGGCCCATCTTAATCTTCGCGACTTGATTACTCTCACTATTGTAGGTTTGCGGTAAAGCTCTTCCAATTCGTGGTTGTGCAGTTTCCTCCATTGTCCTGACTCCTCGTCATATATGCCGCCAAATATACCCCTTAAAACTTTATTTTCGAATACGCGGAATTTGTTCTCTTCCCGTTTTGTGAGAGCCCATGTTTCGCATCCGTATAGAGCAATCGGCATGATTATGGTTCTATAGACACGGAGCTTTATATTACGTGATAACAGTTTGGATTTTAAGAGTTTACTGGCTGCATGCCAACTAGCGTTGCCGGAATGTAGTCTTCTGTTAATTTCCTTTGACGTTTCGTTTCTGCTCGTCAGTATCCTTCCCAGATATTTAAATTCTTTGACATTTTCAAATATCTTGCCCCTGACGTTTATATGTGTTCTCTGATGTCCACCTGCTCTCGTCGTAATCATGTATTTCGTTTTGTCTTCGTTTATTTCTAGGTCCACCTCTTCTGCTGCTTGCATGATGATTTCACAGGTTTTACTTATAGTTTCGAGATCATCGCCCAGAACGGCGATGTCATCCGCATACGCGAGCACTTTTGTGACCCCGTTCAGGGATGATCTGGTCGTGTTGTCGTCTTGTACCTTTCTGATAACATACTCGAGGACTAGGTTAAAAAGGCATGGTGAGAGGCCATCCCCTTGTTTTAGTCCGTCCCGGATTTCGAATGGTTCTGAGAGGTGGTTTTCTATTCTAACTCGCCCTTTGTTTTCGTTCATGCAGATTTAAATGAGGGTTTTCGTTCATGCAGATTTAAATGAGGGCAGCATTTTCGGGATCCCCAGCTCAACCACAATATGGTAAAGTCTTTGCCTTGCGACTGAGTCGTAGGCTTTTTTGAAGTCCACGAACAGTTGGTGAACCGTCTCTCCGTATTCCCACTTCTTTTCCAGCAGTTGCCTTATTGTGAACATCTGGTCGCTTGTTGACCGGTTCCGACGGAATCCACATTGGTAGTCTCCCAATATTTCTTCTGCGTATGGTGTGATTCTTGCCAGTATGACATTTGTTAATATGTTGTATGTGATTGGGAGCAATGATATTCGTCTGTAATTTTCGCAGTCAGATCTGTCGCCTTTTTTGAAAATGGGGATGACTATTGAGGTTTTCCAATCTTCCGGAATGACTTCCTTGTCCCATATTATTTTAACCAGTTGGTGGATCTTTCGAGCGGTTGCCCCACCTCCATGCTTCACAAGCTCTGCCGGTATGCAATCGACTCCGGGAGCCTTGTTGTTTTTCAATCGATTTATCGCGTCTACAACTTCGTCGAAAGAGGGCTCTGGGATCTGGGGCTCGGCTGTATGTACGTCTGGTGCGTTTATTTGTGGTTGATGGGTGCGCACGTTGAGCAGGTTTTCAAAGTACTGCTTCCATCTTGTCACGATATTTTTTGTTTCTGTCACCAGACAGCCGTTTGTGTCTCGGATTATTTTGGCTCTCCCTCGGTAGCCGTTTCTAATTGAATTTATGCCGGCATACATACCTCTGCTGTTCTTTGCTCTGGCATTTTCTATGATTTTTTCAATCCGAGTCTTTTCCCATTCGCGTTTTTTGCGTTTGAAAAGTCTAGTTGTTTCTTTCCGAATTGTCGCGTATCTTACTGCGTTGACTTCATCATATGCTTCTAAGTGGATCATTCTGAGGCGTTTACGTTCTTCGATCTTAGCCCTGCACTCATCGTCAAACCAAGGTTTGGACTTAGTTGTTTTCTTAAAGTAATACCTCTTGGGCTGTTTGTTTGATTGTTTGATTGTGTCTCTGATCGATGCCCATTTAATGTCCACACTATTAGCTTCCTCTTCCTCACTACTGTCATTCTATAGGATGCTAAATCTATTCGTTAGCTCGTCTTGATATTCCGCCCTTTTACGTAGGTCTTTTAGTTTATCAATCTCGAACTTTTTGCTCGTCTCCCGTGACTGTCCACGTGGGTTTGCTGCAAGCCGACTTCTAATTTTGCCCATCACTAGAAGGTGATCGGTGTCGCAATCTGCTCCTCTATATGATCTTATGTCAAGGATGTTCGAGTGGTGTCTTTTGTCTATGAGGAAGTGGTCTATTTGGTTACGCGTTACGCCGTCGGGTGATATCCACGTGGCTTTATGAATCTGTTGAAAGACTGATTAATTCCTTCGAAACGACAGAATATCAAATTCCATCACATCAGTGACCAGTAGGGGATGATCTTCCATGGTGAGGATGTGCACGCACACAGATACGGTTACCTCGCACGCTCATGCTGTGAGTCTATCAGCATGCGGACAGTGGATATTAGAATTCCATAAAAGGAAATATTACCCGTCGTGTTTGCATCTGGGCAAGTATCATGAAGAAGATACTTTCGGTGTTTACCCGTTCAGCAACTGTGTAGAACATTTACGCTGATCGTGCACATATCTGTGGCAACTTGCAAGGGTCGAACTCTCGTGTGTGTATTTACATTGACGAGAATTCGATTTGCTTCGGCAGCCATTGGTGTGGTATGCTGTGCATTGTAGTTCCGAAGATCGACGGATGCGTCTGTGGATGTGACTTGCCATGCACGTGTGTGGGAAAAATACTTTCTTCTTGTGTGCATGGACAAGTTCGAGGATTTATGTATGTTTATTATGTATGTTTATTATATGAATTGAATTTCAGGGGCATGTTTATGGGTGCCAATGCATTTGCTTGTCGATTGGTTCGGCGACCGATATGGTCGCAGCAAAGAAGTAAAGCAAGAATATCTCCTGCTTGTGTGCTGTAGGATTCGACCAGGGATATGGGCGCCGATATGATTTGAGTTTATATTGGTTGTTTGGTGTTACGACCGAATTGCTTTTTAGGCACATGATGCGTTTCCTGCAATCATGCCCTTGGGGGAAATGTCTTTTGGTGCTAATGCTATTGAATTAGCGAAAATATGGCTTAGGTGGTTAGGAGCCATTTTAAGCAAATAACTGAAAGGTGAGTAAATGTTTTCCAGGGTCTATGTGTTTTAGGTAGCCGTCTTTGTGTCGTGCCTGGAAAAGGCAAGAAGTAGTGTTAATGGGAAACGCCACAATGGCTTTAGCGTATGGGGCTATCCGATCTTGTAGAATATTGGCGAGTATCTTATAGGCGGCACTCAGCAATGTTATAGCCCTATAGTTGCTGCACAGTGTGATATCTCCCTTCTTAGGTATATGGCAAATTATACCACGACGCCAATCTTCCGGCACCTCCTCTTGATCCCATACGTGCACTACGATCTCATAAATTGCGTGATGTAACGCTGTCCTTCCTTGTTTGATCAGCTCAGCTGGTATGCCATCAGATCCAGGGGCTTCATTTGATTTCAGCTGTCTAATGGCTTTTAATGTTTCCTCAATGCTTGGTGGCGGCAGCATTTGGTCTTGATCTTGCATTGTTGGACCCTCCAATTCTTCTGTGAGCTGACCATTTAGCCATTCATTGAAGTGCACTTCCCATCGCTCCAGAATGCCTTCAGGACCGGTGATCAAATTACCCTCTTTATCCTTGCAGTATGTGCAGCGTGGTGTGTACCGCGTTATACTGCGGATTATTTGGTAGAACTTCCGCGCCTGGTGCGGACCTCGCTCTCTATTTTTCTCTATTTCACAAACAAGGTTTTTCTTCCAGGCACTTTTCTTTTGTCTCTGAAGCCTTTTTTCAGATCTTCTGAGCTCTTTGTATTTCTCCTCGCCCACCCGAGTCCTATGAGACTGTTGCATTGCCCGGTATGCAGCATTCTTACGTTCAGTCGCTAGTTTGCACTCATCATCAAACCAGTCCCTCCGATCTCTACGACTACTGCCTAAGATGGAGTTGGCAGTACTAATAACAGTATTCTTAAGGCGTGTCCATTTCTCTCCTAGCCCGGCATTCTGGCCCCAGGACTTACTCCCTCTCCGTCGAGCTCCATCAATCCATATATTCCCAAATTCACATTACATATTATTATTATAATAATTACGTTAAGCTAGATTGAGTTAAGTTAAGTATTAGATTAGATTAAATAAAAAATGAAAATCCTGGTTTTCTGACATTTTCCAGGAAGACTGTGGGGAGAAGAAGTATTATGCCGGACACGGGCGCACGGTTCACTTCACTCCCCATCACTAATCGATAGTTCCGTCGATTGTTACGCCGAACACTGAGAGGAATCTGTCCACAGGAAATTGTCACCAGAAACAAGCGACCACATGGATGGTAGTCCCAGGAATAAAACGCACTGAATACCATTTTATTGTTTTTTTATTGTTAGAAAAAGCTCTTTGTCTTTCCTTGAGATTTTAATATATTATAAGTGAGGTGGCAATACACGGAACTGTCTTTTTGATTTTATTTCTTACACTAACATATACGACGCACCGGAATTTATTTTCTTATTTGATTGTTCTATACTACACACACGATTGATACTGACTACATTTTCGGATATAAATTGTTCGATTCATCGTTGATCATGTTTTCACTTTAACGCACAGTATTTTTCGCGACTCCGGGGTTGCAGATCGGCGACGCGTCCCCGTGGCGCGAAACGGGGAGCGGGAGTGGACAACGTCCAACTCGGTCGGCGGATGGTAATGGACTCAACGATATTCAATCGTTGTTAAAAGAAATTCAGCCAGTGAAACTGGCTCTCTTAAATTAAAGGTGCATCTCCTGTTCCAAGAGAGACGTAAAGTCTCTCTTTGGGGTAACCAACAGATCTCATACAGAAGATCGCCACAGTACACATGTATGTGTGTACACTGGTTCTTTTATGGATCAAAGCCATGGGAAAGACTCTAAAAAAAGAAAGGAAAAAGGGATCGTAGAGTTCTTTGTTTATGTGAGAGGTTACTGGGAAACGAATTCAGAACTATGTAGAATAAAGAAATTTATGACCTGAGAGTTCAATTGAGTAAACATTAGATGGTAGGTGCATTTGTGATACTAGGATGATTGAATTATTTGCGTATCGCCAGAATGCCTGATGAAGGACAACGGTCTTTTGTTTACTCATGGTGCGAGTTAGGGAAATAGTCTCAACGTGGATGGTGCTAATTAAATGCAGCTGGTGTTGGACTATTTATCGCTGGCTAAAAGCGTCGACAGCCGATGTGTGTATAGATAGTTTTTATGTACACATATTGAGGCTGGAATTAGCCAACTCAAGGGTAAGATTCCCTGATATGCGGTCGTATGATAAGCGAACCGATGAATTTTATTACAGGAAATTTATGGTAAGGCAAGAAAGAACTCTTACAGGATTTGTATGCGAAGGGAATGCAAGAAAAGGTAACAAGCTTTTGATGCTTTTTAGATTATACCTTAGGTTACCCTAGATGCGGAAAGCATTTAAGGTGCTAATGCGTTTGCATTAGCGAAATTACGTGATTGGATGGGAGTTATGCGGGTTTTGTAGGTAAGTGAACCGTGGGGTTTGGCGGAACCGCCACAAGACTATCAATATTAAAATCTATAACACTCAAATAGTTATTCACACAATCAGTAATGTTTAAAAAAAACATGTAAACAATTGTATCACTAGAATTATAAATTAGCTGTAGTACTTAATGTAAAAATTAGTTATTGGTCAAGTAAACACAGTATGTTAAAAAAATTGATTTGAGGATCAGTCTTGATTGTCTTGAGTGCAAGGACGCCAATAAAGTAAATTAATAAAATTTATTCTAATAGTTAGCATTGTGTTATTTATTGGGCCCCACCGATTCCCTTGCTCTTATTAAACAATCGGTCGTCAACGGACATATAGGGAGCGGTCTAACAAAGAGACCGTAGTCCCTTTAAAAGAGACGCGCTCCCTAAGATTTGCTATTGCCTGCTAAGGCAAACAAATCCAGTGATAAACTAGTTCATTACCCGAATGTCCAAATCGATTAGAACAAATATCACAATTTTGCTAAAACAAAGGTAATTCCATGATGAACTAGCTCACTATCAAAATGTCTGAATCAATTGGAAATGTCGATGGGTTGCCTGCTAAAACAAAAGAAATTCAGTGATGAAATAGTTCACCATCCGAATGTCCAAATCGATTAGAACAAATATCACAATTTTGCTAAAACAAAATAAATTCAGTGATTCTACCATTCGAATGTCCAAATTGATTAGGACAAATGTTGAGGTGTCGCCCGCTGAAACAAAAAAAAAAGTAAGTCTAGAAGTAAACTACCTCACCATCCAAATACCTAGAGCCTAGTCCAAGTATTGTGACAAATACCACACATAAAGCATTCCGGGGATAAAATTGCTTCTACATGGATGTCCAGGGATCTGATTCAAATCGACTGGAACAAATGTCAGACAGTCTTTGTCCACAACGAAAAATTATTTAGATAAACTAGTTGCCCATTTCTATGTAAGAAAGTCCGGTTTAAAGAGGTAAGCACAAATGTTATGATCTCGGCTTATAACTAAATATTTCCAAAGATGTGTAAGTTTTCTAGTTCGCTTTAAAAAATACCGGTTCTCGGGTATAAGATAATGTCCGGCACTCGCTGCTCGTTGTTTCCCATTTGGCTGTCTAGATATGTTGGAACAAGTGTCACTATGTCGCGTACCTTCGAGTTCCACATATTAAATCTGTTGCAGGTCAACCATTACGTTGTCCTTCCAAACAATTTTTGAACTGATTCCTTAATCTAACATTGATTGCAAACCAATTTAATCTTCGTGATTTTGTTACTCTAAGAACACTCCGCTTGCACTTTGTTTCCGAGATGTCTCGTATATGAAACATTTCTGCAGTCTCGTCGGAAACTTCATTTTTTGACATTCTTGCCCATACTCGGTTCTTAAAGCCGTAGAGGGAATTGACTTATTTAACCTTCTGACCCCACTGTGCCTTACATACATAGATGCCGATGTCAGTCATCCCTTTAGTATGTGGGCGTTATAAAAGGGAAAGCAAAAACGAAAAGCATTTCTCTTTCATTTAAGATGACATGTAACATATTACAATCGTATTGGCAATTTAGGTGGACCTTAAATTGAAATCTATCACATCGATGTCGATACCAAGGGACGCCTGAAGTCATACATACATTGTGACTTCCATCAATTAACATGCACACAATTGCGTAAGCAAAATGACACATCTAGCCTTTGGCACAGCCTTGATTAATTATTTTCGTCATGGTATTCGAAAGTGTTTGAGAGGAAAACCATCAGCACACACTCAAAAGCTGCGGCATTCATTCGGGTTCACAAAAGGACAAGAAATAAACCTAATTGAAGTAAACAGGGAAAATCCGAAAGTACGTGCTCTCCTATCGAGAACGTACCCTTCTATCGGAATCAAATTCCATGTCAGTTTCCTCTCTTCAGCTGCCAGGCATTAATCGATCAAAACTAAAGGGAAGTAATCCGTCTTTTGCCTGAGAAAAAAGGGAATGAAAATTGGAGGAAGAACAAAGCGAAATCCTTCCGACGATTATTTTATTGCATCTTATCCGAACCTATATATCTTTAGGGTAATTCCTATTACCCGGAGAACGCTTGAAATATACATTGGATGAACGGATTCGGCAATCAAGTGCCGCTTTGCAAACCCTCTTTAAAATGCTTAAGAAATCTGTGCCAGATTGAAGTAGTCAATATTGTTGAAGAGGATGCAGAGTACCAACAAAAAACCACCTTCATCACACCGTGCTTCGTAGCGTCTTGGAAATTTATAAGCGGCAGAATGGATGTTTTGAGTTCAATTCGCTGGTCCGCAAAACACGTTGAAAAGCCATACACATTTCAAATGAACTCAGGACCACATAAATGATGTAGTTGTGATTTGAAATAATTTCGCCTAGTCAATGTCGAAGGACGAATCAAAGGATAAAGTTTTTTTTTCTCTCTCTAGAATCCGACAGTTATCATTTTTGCTTCTTTCTAAGTCTTTTTCCGGTTATCCCTTTGGTCGGGATTATACTCGACTCCAGTTAAAGTAAAAGTTATCGAATCAATAAACCATTTTTTAATAGTCCAAAACAAGGACGAAAGGATACATTTTGAGGAGTAAAAGATAAACTCACAAAAATGATGGTTCTCAAAACTTAATTTTGCTGCTGTAATGAAATTCGGGTGACACACATTGCATCCCGTGCGGATTTAGACGAAACTATTCGGCGCCCAAATATTTGAAAACATCTTGATTAAAGATTAAAGAATCAAGTCGTCCTGATCCCTGTTCGATTGCAATAGGCCGTTGGCAGCGGTATCACATTTTGAAATCGTTGCGTTATGGTTTGGGGATAAATTTGAATTTAAATTACTATAATGCCTGGCCGAGGAAGAAGTGTGGGCCATAGGCCGTAGAACAGAAGGCAAATTCACAAATACAATCCAGGAACGTTAAGTTAGCCGCATAATATCAGCCAGTGGGCCTAGCCTGGTGCTTTCATAATAGGTTTACAAAGCGAGCTACTGAACGGGAATGAAGTGTTTTGAATTTTACCGTGTGAAAAAGTTCATTTCAGTGGCTATTTGGAAACTCGGCAATGGAGATCGTAATGGTGGCCTTCTGCCCCGCTCTGTCTCTCTTGAACTTTTTGCTTTAGCAAAACATTTACATTGAACGAGTTTTCTGTGTGAAACCATTCCACCCTATTAAAACAGAAGCACACGTCCAAAGGAACTGTAACAAAAGCAGTTCAGTAGAAACTGAAATTTAATAAGGTTTTGATTGGTTAAGACTACGATACTGATATAAATGGTCACAAATTGGGATGTCGATTTTGAGTCAAGAAAATGTTGACCGATTCTTGATCGATATGAAATCTTATTCTTTGTAAAAAGCAAAATAAAAAAACCGGTTACAAATACGTGATGTAAATAAATAGCTAATAAACAACTATAAAAATGATGTATCAAACTCACCATACAATGGATCACAAAGTCGTTCGTACATCATCAGTCAACCATAAATTCTAGATAGATTTCTGTGAGGCAAGTTTCGAGATATTCCATCCACATTTTCGTAAGCTTTCGAAGATTTCGAAAAGAGTGTTAGGTTTGTTTATATAGTTATATGTCCTACGCTGTAATTCACCATAATTCCGCCTAAAAAGGGAATAAAAAAGATGGAATTTGCCAAGACAAATAAGAAGCAAATCGATTTTTTTTACACTTGTTATATAATTAAAGTTCAATTAATTATCACTCCCCCTTTGAATAATTAACATCTCGTGTCTTCACATACATATCCTTCCCTTCCCTCCAAATCACTAATTTCCCTTTACAATAGAATATCCCCAAATACAATAGTACATAATTTAAATAAAAGTAAAACACCCATTTAAAACCCCACTCACATTGCAATAGTCATATTCTTTTTATTATCCATAGTCTCCCCTATTAGCCAATTCCGCTTCCTAGAAATAACTATCGTGGAAGCGGAACGAAAAAGAATATGTGTCGAAAGACACGAGATTGACCATCTTGTAAATCTAGTAGCGAAAGCGGACGGTCGCGTGTGGACATGCGTGTGCAAATTCGCCGTATGGATGCAACATCAAGCAGCAAGCAGATTTAGATCCAGCCATTGACGGAAAAAAGGATATATATATATATAACGGGGTAAGTTTTGTGTTACAAACTATTTAATTAGTTGTTAAAGAAATCTTTAACACACTTTCTTTCAAACATTCGCCATTTTCCATTTTAAGTGATTTATAAAATTTTAAGAAACCATGCTGAAATCCTATGTAAGAAAATATTCGATTCGATACCTACCCGTCCTGAGGGTAACTATTCGTCATGAAAAAAAAAAACCGTGCAGAGAACTCGACTTAGGCGCTCTCAGCATATTACACAAAGAACCAAAATTAAACACACTTAGAAATTGGTGTTTTTGACTTCCTATGTTATACAAGTGTTGTTAATAGTTATTGGCCTCGCTCCCAGGTAGCGTGTCTCCTTGTCCTGAATAGTATGGGGGATCTCTATTGACCGCTCCTGAGGGGACCCGTTGTGGGCTCCGCCGTACCTCCTCAAACCTGAGGGAAGAGTAGCGACCGATCGTTGTCGATTCTAGTGCCGCAAACTTCTGAAGTCAACCACCAGCGGCATCTGCTGGCTTCCGTGGGGCAAGTGATCTTCAGCGTCAGCGAAACCCTGTGGATAGAAAAAGGGCGAGAGCCACAGCACTACTCACCATATCAGGATTCAACCCCGTTTTTTCTAAACCCTACAGGTCTTCTTTATTTTGTCAAATCATTTATTTATTATCCTGATGGTCTCCCGCAGAACTTCCTCTAGCGACCATGTATATCTATCAACTGCTCTCGGAGATAAAAAAAAAAAAAAAGGGTTGGCGAGAGGGCCGACTTTAGCGAGACAAGGACAGATGTGTCTTTCATCTTGTCTTTGGCTTCTGGTCATCTTGCGATAACCAGAATCACCCACATCCGTGAGGATATTCAGGATACAGTGGTTACACGTAATAAAGTTCACAACTTAAGCAAAAGGTCCAAGTTCATTTATATTTAGTTAACAGCTTTGCAATAGTTCACACAGAGATTATATTGTTTGATTAAAGTAGTTCACAACTTAAACACAGTATTCAAATGTATTTACATTCAGTTAATAACTTTGCAATTGTACACACAGAGATTATATTTAATTAAAGTAGTTTAAAACTTAAGCGCAGTATTCAAATTTATTTACATTCAGTTAATAACTTTGCAATTGTTCACACAAAGATTATATTGTTTGATTAAAGTAGATTATCAAATTAAACTCAGTATAAAAATTTATTTTGTTGACACTCGACCCGTGCGCACCTACTGGTGGATGAAACTCTCTTTTTGTGTGACCAACCGCGGAGGTAGTTAAATTCTGATTCGATCGGAGTTGATTTCCGACTCCTCTGTTTATGTTTCTCGTGGAGGCCCCGACTTGCCTCCACGGAATCCTGAATGCGATTAACTAAGTTCATCGAAGCGATAGAATAGGACATATTCAATCATCGCCTCGATGACCATATATGGTAAGATATCCACAAACTGGGTTGAAATACACACACGATGATTGCTTCTGCTGCTCATCGTGTCCGTCCGCAAGTATGCAGACATAGCATAGATCCCATCTAAAAGTTCGCAGCAGGTGCGAGCATTTCAGCTAAAAAAGGGGTCAACGTCAAGGAATCATGTCGGCCTGGTGATGTTGTACCGAGTTGTATTTTAGGGCATTTCGCTGGTGCCAACAAACTCGCTTGTCGATCGGGTGGTCGATCGATGTGGGTAAAGGCGACAACAAAAAAGGAAGAAATATCTCCTGTGGTATGTGGTAGACACATTAGGTAGTATTTCTTTGATACTTGTTGGACAATGTTGATTGCTGTATGTGCAACCGGATTTGATTTTTAAGGACATGGTGCGTTTCGTACGAGTATGCCCTTGTGGTGAATGTCCGTTGTTGCTGATGTATTTTTCATATCAGCAGACATTATGTTTCACAGGTTTTTCTATGGTTCTGGTTTTTGACTAAGGCAGGTAAGTACGCGCTTTTTATGAAGTAGGACGCGCATGGAAATGGTTACCTGGTGGTAAATGAGCAGGTAAGTAGTGGCGTTCGAAAGAACCGCCACAGGATGGATCCAGAAATCCTCTATTATAGAGGGGAATGTTGTTGGGAAGGGTGCTTTCTTCAGTTTTGTACTGAAAAAGAAATTGTGGTGGTCTTATTCGAAGAGATCGAGAGAGAGAGAGAGAAGGGTTAAGAACGCAAGAGTCGCGTACAAGTAGGTTCTCGTGCTCTCGGAGATCACGATGCATCTTCCTTATAAATGAAAACAAATCGAGATTTTGTATCTTGAGACGAACGTTTCAGATGGAAAATCTCGATTTCGGCTGTGGTGTTCAATGTGCTCATTAGGGTAATGGTTCGGTCTTATGAGTTCGCATAAAGCTATTATGCTAATTAGGATATGCATGGGAATTTCGGTTTTTTGTTTTTGTTATCCGTCTGGCTTATGCAGACAAGAGTTTGCATGCCCATCGGATAGGTAACACAAGATCCATGGAAATTAGGTATTGGTTTTTGAATTGGTGCATTTGCAAGTCATAAAACATCAGGCATGTGAAGATATGCATTAGGATGTTTATGATTGCTCGAATTGTGTGTCGGCGGCAAATAGATATGCCTTTGTTTAGACACATGCACGTTTTGGGCTTTGGATCTTTTAGGAATATGAATTGAATTGAATTCAATGTTGATTTGGGTGTAGGGATTTGTATGTGGGGGACGGAGATTGTTTCTATGGGGTAAGGAAATTGTAGGGCTTTCCGGAGCATTACACAAGCTCCTTAATCATCAATATGTGGGATGAAGTTAAGCTCCCTATCACATAAGATTCCAAGGTCACGAAAAGATTGCCCAGGTGATATCTGTTGGTTGAGTAAGAAATAGGCACATAGCGGGGAGCCTGGCGCAAGACTAATGACCTTGCCCAGAAAAAATAAATCATTATGGAAAATTTAACAAGCCTCAGGACTTGCTAAATAAGGCCAAGACCGGTTCCCGGTTATAGTGCCGATGATGATGATGATGACATAGCGGGGAGGGGGGGCGTTTACGGGAGAAAGTGATTGAGTGACATTTGGCAATATTTAGTTCGAGGCTGTGGTGTTGGCCCCAAGTTGCAAAGTTGTCGAGATCTATTTGGAGAAGTGAGAAGTCGAGAGATAGCGGATCGTCTTAAAGAGTTTAGTGTCGTCCGCGTCCAGAGAGCTGGAGGAGTGCCTGATACTGCAGTCTATGTCGTTAATGGTAAAAATGAATAGGAGGAGTCCAGGATGACTGCCCTGGAAAACCCCTGACGTGGGCACAAAATGACTGGAGAGGGTGGATCTAAATCTCACACGGTAGATTCGATCGTTAAGATAGGAAGAAATCCACTTAATCAGTAGGGGTTCGAAACCAAGGGAGGATAGCTTAAAGAGGATGAGATTGTGGGACATTTTGTAGATGGCCTTGCTGAAATCAGTTGTGATTGCATCGACTTCGATTCCACTCTCTAAGACAACTAGATTGGGCGACCTGCCCCTAAGGAAACTGTGGGGGTTCTCTATATCACATGGAGAACCAACCCACAATTCCAACCAATTCTGATCACTAACAGCGCGTCACCTTAACCCAAATCTGCATAGCACACATTCGCAAACATGCAAAGAACACACTTCCCAATATGCAACAGCACCCGTCCCCAAATTTAAATCCATTTCCCAATCTGTAATAAAACTCATTTCCAAACACTTGCAATAGAATATTAATCATCTCCACCGCTACATCAAACCAGATACATTTTTCCCAAAAACCACTTCGGTTAATTTCCTATTTAAATTATATCCCTCGCTTACGACCAAGCAGCATTAATTTCCCCCGAAAACCATTCCGGCCCACTTCCTGCTTAAGCCATTTCCCTCGCTTGTAACCAAGCAACATTTATTTTCCCCGAAAACCATTTCGGCCCCTCATCCCAACTAAACCAATTGAAACAACACCAATTCTCCTTGCTGGTAAGCCACCAGCACGATGCGTTGCATTTACACGAAACAACCATCGCAACGACCAAGCCCCATATCCCTTTGTCTAACCGACAACTCATGCCCATACTTGGTCGTGTTTCCAAAACCAATTTGTCCGTACACATAGTGACAGAGGAATCTAACTCAGCTTGTACGGCAGTAATTCTTTAGAACTAAATGCACGCACAGCAACCCTTTTCAAGTTCCTAGTAAGTGGCAGAGTGTTTATTTAGCTATGATTCCACTGCCGCGACACGATGAACGGATTGTTGCCTTGATGAGTCAGTCGATCACCAACCACCATCGCGTGCACAAATGCACGAGCGGTATCCTACCACCGCCGCGCCGACAACCGATCGAGTTTCAACAACCAATCGAGAAGGGTCCGAATTCTACGCCCGAGGAGCGCGATCGAGTGTTTTAAGCATTTTACGTTTGCCCGTTGCGTTTAAACATCACCATTAACAAAATAAAAATATAAATCAGTAATGCCCCGTACAAGACGCGTTCAATAGCTTTGGAGATATCCAATGCGACCGCCCTTCACTCACCATGCCTCTCAATCGCAGAGGTCCAAATATCGGGTATGAGGGTCAAAAGGTCTCCCGTGGCCTGCCTACCACGGAATCCGTATTGACGATCATTCAAAAGTCCGTCCAAATACTTAACTATCTCGGCGCTGATAACCTTGTCCCATCACCTCAGATAACATAGACAATAATGTTATCGGTGGGTAAATTTGTGGGAGACACTTTGTTCCCCTCTTGGGTATTGGCTGAACTCGGGCGATTTTCCAGCAGGTAGGAAATATCGTCCGTGCATAACATGAGCGAAAGAGCATGCCAAGAAGCAACGACTCTTCTGGAACACAGTTTTTAAGGACTACTGCTGATATTCCATCCCGGGCGGTTGTTTTCTTACAGTCCAGTCCACGTATAATATGCTGAATGGTTCGCGGGCAGACCCTCACATCCTGCATCGAAGACGGTATCGCCGCGATCACAGGTGGCTCCAAAAGACCGGCATCGAGGTTTGAATTCGCGGAAAATAAATTCGCCAACACAGTTTTTCAAACACCAAGAATAAGAAAATCACAATACACTGAAAACGCAGCGCCAAAATGTCCGCATCACATCCGAAAACAAAAACTGATTTATTTTAGAAACCTAATTTATTTTACTGTTCACTTTATTTTCGAGGATCCTCTCCTTACACATTCTACTCACTGACCTGATTCTAAAAAGCGCGACTATACAACGGCAACTAACTATTCTACTGCCGCTATGCATCTGCCTCTTCACTTTACAACTTCGACTGTGTATCTTTTTTTTTATCCTTCATCACAGCCTGGACGCATCGCCCCTTATCACAGATCCTTTTTGAGGCTTGTTTGTGTTATTCATCTAGCTAATGCACACAAGAGTTTGCATGCACTTCAGTACGTGGGAATTGGATGAGAATCTGGGTCTATTTGCATATCATAAAACATCTGGTTACAATATATGTGGAGATATGCGTTGTGATGTTTATATTGCCTGAATATTTGGTGTGCGTGATAAACGCACATTTGTCTGGTTTATCGCGAATTTATTTTACACTTTGGATTTTGGGAATTGATAATTGAACATACAATACCTATGAAGATATGCGTTGTGATGTTTGAATTCACGGAATTGAATTCAATGTTCAACAATTGACCGTTTGGTTCAATTTGTTTGACATTGAATTTAACGTTGATTGGAGGATATGGATGCTTTGGATGGGAATTTGTGGTTCATCTCCCGACGGCGCGAACATCCCTGCATCAGAACTCGTTCCGTTACAGAGCGGAAAGCTGTGGAACTCCTTTGCCACGCGAGTGTTCCCGGAGCGTTACAACCTGCAACTGTTCAAAAAGAACTGCAACAGTTATTTGATGGCATCTCGGGGCGCCCACTCGGCGCTATAGGTTCGCCTCTCCCGAGAGAAGTCTAATAAAAAAAAAAAAAAAAAAAAGTGGCAATATGTATGTGGAGGGGAAATATTAGGGTTTCTGGGAGCATTACTGGGTTATCGTCCCATTGATTGACTTAATATAAGCTTATAAAAAGTATGTACTTACAAATTGACTTATGTAAATCCTTACATAAGCTGAACTTAACCTAAGGTTCAAATTAGACTAAGGTGCTGGGGGGGGGGGGGGGGGGGGGGGGGGGGTGGTAGGGGCGGGGTTGGTGGGGAAAGTATTGGAAGCGGCGCTTAAGATTGTGTGATTGAGAGGAACAGTTTAGAAGATGGTTCTTGAGAGTATAAGTAGTGAGCTTGAAATCAAACAGGGTGTAGTTAGAGTTGCCATTTCTCAGCATCCGCAATAGGGGTTCATTGAAGCCGTAAGAGCTATGGTGGGGGGAATATAAGGAAGGCGGGGATGTCGTGTATTACGGGGGTTTTTATTCAGAAGAATTGAATTCAGGAGGTTGGCCCATTCGACCGAGCCGGAGACTAGCCGTTGAATGAACAGAATGTCAGCCAAAACACTATGCCCCCAGAGATTTTAAGTCGGTTAATTTGGGGCGGTTAATATACGGGGGCAGGATCAAAGGCTTTTCCCATCTTAGACCACGGATAACGAATTTTAAGAAGCGATGTTGAATACATTCGATTGAACGATATGGATTTTTTGATAAGGGAACCATACCTGGCTACCATTTTCTAGCAGTGGATGGATGAAGGAAAGGTCAAGGGATCGTGTCACGTAGGGCATGAAGAATTCCCTCGGCCTGCGTTTCACGAACCAAAGGACTGAGTTGGCTTTCGCGATCATCTCGTCGTCTTATGAGAGGAAGTAAAACTGCCCGTCGCACAGGATCCCAAGAGCATGTATAGATTGGACAAAGGTTAGTGGTTGGTTGTGAAGGTATAGTGTTAAGCAAGGATAGTGAAGACGTGTTGAACACTGAATGAAACGGGTGAGAAGTGAAGCACTGAAGCATCAAACTAACGACAGCGTGTTCTAATTCGATTTTTAAACTCAAGTAGACTCAACAGATGTGAATTTTTTTTTATTACACTTCTCTCGGGAGAGGCGAACCTATAGCCCCGAGTGGGCGCCCTTAGACGCCACCAAATAACTGTTGCAGTTCTTTTTGAACAGTTACAGGTTGTAACGCTCCGGGAACACATTGCTATGTTATTGCTTGGTATACGGCTGATGCGTTTGCTTATTCGATTTTCTATCTGTGTTGTTCTTCACTATTTGCTTGTTTATTGTGTGTGTATCTTTCAGAATGTCGGAATTTGGCCCACGTGTATGTGGAGATGTGGGATTGAAGACGCCGGTATGTATAGCTCCTTAAGGTGTGCGAAAAGGTATTTAACTCCAGAGTGATTTGTGAGGTTCAGAGGACCGCCACAGAGGGAATGGTGGCGAGGGGAAGCGCGAATACGCTTACCAACAAAGGTTATAGATTGGCACTTGGTGATGTCAAGCACGAAGCAATCTTTACTCCACCAGGCCGAGCATTTTTGAAGGTTTGTTTGCAGCAGTGCAGAATCCAGTGATGACTCGATCCTCTTATAAAACTTAGTGTCATGAGCGAACAGAGTCACACAGGAATGCCTAATCACCTTATAAATATCTTTACTGGCTAGCATAAATAGGAGAGGGCCCAAGTGGCTTCCTTGAGGTGCTCCAAGAGCATCGTGGAAGGGGTTGGATTTCACGGTTCTGAACCGAATGGAATAAAGTATATCCTCAAGATAAGATAAAATCCAGTTCAGTGGTCCTAGTACGAACCCGAGGGCGTATAATTTGAAGAGGATGCGACTGTGGGAGATTGTGTCAAAAGCTTTCTGCGGTCGGTTGAGACCATGTCGACCTCTTTACCATTCTGTAGTGCTGAGAGTGTAAATGAAGTGAATTCGACAAGGTTGGTAGTGGTTTTGGTTGTATTGCTATTGAGGAAACCACGTTGCCTTGGTGGAATGATATAATGTATGGAAACCTTTGGGGAATTCTGGGTAAGTGGAAAAGTTTTCCAATGAGACGTAGTTCGCAACATGGTTTTTGGGTACCTAGTTGAACCGCAAATAGATTCGTGTTTGATAACTTTTTATTTTCTTGAGTAGATTTTTGATGCACCTCATCGAGCTCACTGTTGTGAGTGAAGATCATAGCCTTGACAGAAGTCATTCAAAAAAATTGCTAATATGCAATTACTTTCTTACCAGCCTGTTATTTATATTTCGACTTCTAATTAAGATGTGGGATTGTTATGGTAATTGTTGTGGTATACATATCTGATAATTTATTTTTTCCAAACTTCTTTTGGTGCTATGCTCTTCAACATCGTTTCCGTGTTTGTGTCGTGCATTGGGTGGTACGTCGTTTGGTATGGCGTGTGATGTGTCGTGCAACGAGTGGTGTGTCGTATTTATTGGAGCCGCCACAAGTGATTGCTTTGCCACTAGGCCAAAAACGTATGCTTGGCAAACTTAACAGATCTTGTCCTTCGTCTTTGCTTAGCTGAGATTTGCACGACTTTGTTTTTGAGTGATTGCTTCGTTTACCTCATGTACGATCGTTTTTTCGAAATGATGAGATTATCCAGTGGACATGCGATATTTTCATTTTATAAGACACCATCGGCATGTGTTTCCTTGAAACACTAGTTCTAGTATATCAGTAGTTGAATCAAATCATGTTCGCACTCAATATTTCAAACCCTTCCTGTGCGTTCCTTCTGTGTTCCTTTTCGGATTCATTGACTTGAAGATTTATCGAAAAACGTCAACATTATATTCAAGTACCTCAATAGTAGCTTCAAGAAAAAAACACAATCTCGCATCCTGCGCTGTATCTCTTGATAGCATAAGGGTGTGAACAATCCACTTACAAAATCTCTTGCTCCTGCCAATTACGATACTACACATGTCCTTTTATACAACGGATTGATTTGGTATTTCTTAGTTACCTTCCAACATGCCCGTCAATTATCCTAATAAATCACCTATTCGAGCTGATGAGGGTTTTGAAACGAAACTGCTTCGCAAACCTATGATAATTTGGTACATGGGTAACGAGAGAATCACAGGCTCACTTTCCAAAAATGCAATAAGTCCCTTACAAAAAGAAATCAATAACATCACCATGACGCAGCGCTAATGGATCACTGGAGAAGGAAGCAATCAAATTAATGTTTCTTGTTTTTTTTTTTTCGTAACGTTCTTTATTTACTTTTCATTTGCCTCTTGTTACTTACATGAGGTATTTATCGTGTATGAAAACGTGTGCCGCCAGGACGATTGAAAGCGGTTACGATTTCTCATAGATTTATTTAACACGAAAACGGCAAAAAGAGCAAGAAACTGAAATGTCTGCCTTCTGCTGAGGTATTGTTTGTTGACTTTGAATTCTTTAAAAGCATATGGGATTTTCAACGTAAGGACCTTCGGTGTGTGACAAATATGGAACCGTCGACATAAATAAACCAATATAAACGATATCAGGACTTTTGTCAATTCCCGGTGCACTCTTGCACCTGTTCAAAGGATTTATTACTAAAGTATGCAGTAAGACTTACAAGGACCAACTGTGAAGTAAGGGGGGCATGTGCCGCCCATCGCTTTAATATGCTTGTCAATATGGCGCGATCTGAACTGAATATCACGGAAGTCATTCAAAAACACAACGAATTATGACTTAAACTCACCGCACAGAACACAATCTGAATGCAGGATATCGATGACTGTAATGTACACACATTTTACTTCGGTCTTCGTTGAAACGTATAATTGGATGTCCTGTGCAATATAAACGGACATTTTCTGTTGGTTGATAATCGAATACACGTTTCGGCACGCAGTGCGAGGATACAATCCAGGAGCAAAGGAACACTTTACCGATTTAAATAAATACAAAGTAAATTCTTCGCCGTTTTTCTTTTTTAGTTTCGCCAGGAAACTACCTTGGACACTGGTTGGCTTTGTGAAGTCCTTGTTAAATTTACTTAAACACATACAAACGGTAGTGCTTGACAGGATATGACAGTTGTAATTGGTAATAAAAGAAGCTGGTCGTCCAGGTTGCAAACAATATCCTCAATAAATATTAAAACAAAGGATATGTGTGAATGGTTCCTTGGAAGCAAAACGTCTCATATTTGTCCGGATTGAAGCCACCACATAACATGATACGTCAGAGTTGTTCAGAAAGTTGACAGAAGCAAAATATCATCCAGTTCAGGTTGGTAAGGAGATCGATCATGGATGGTTATGGAAATATTTTACAATTAATTCACAGATAAATAGAAATTTGATGCTGTCAACTAACGAGATATTGTGCAGTAAAAATTAAAGGGAAAGACAAGACAATAAGAGACAATAAAACAAGCGTAGTGAACTCCGTATTAATCAGCACGAAAATCTTCTGTTCACTGCTTCATATGTTTTTTTACAAAACACACAAACGTGGAGGAGTTGCGTGCATAACACAAGTTAACACAAGCTGAATTTGAAACTGATTGAGACCCGGAACTCAGTCGCTCGGTAAGGCACGACAACATCAAATATTAGGCTCCGCAATATGTTCAGAAGATGTTATTGACCATCCTTCGAAGATTGGCTGGTAAAACAATCCGAAAAGTAGTACTACGTTGCGTTTCAACGCCAGTTCTGGGGTGAAATACTACAACATTGTGGTAGGCGTTCCCCGATATCCATTCCGATTTTGGCTCATGGATCAATCTGAAAATTTGTGATAGGTGGGTTGGATTTTAGGCCCAGCTGCCAGTAAGGTACCATACATTTTCAATCATCCTTCGGGGCTTTACTGGTGCATCTACACGAAAACTTGGAAAAGGTGTTAGATTGAGTTCCAGCGTCAAGCCCTGTAACGTAATGTAGAGTTGTAATGTTTCGGCTGCGCCAGTTGCAACGTTTGTGCGTTACAAAAGTATGCTACAGATGTATTGTTATCAAAATAATTAATTAATATGTTGTTACAGAATTAAGTTGTTACAGATGTAAGTGTTGGTTGCAACAAAATACCAATATATTTGTTACAAAATTGATTAGTTGCACTTCCGAGTGGTTATGAATTGTTGGGCTGCGTCAGTTATCACAATGATAACAATTGTTAGTTAACCAACTGGCTGCGCCAATAGTTATGTTGTATACGGTGGACTTTATCTATAGCAGTCTTAATTTGCACAAACAAAATGGTTTTGTAGCGGTTCTTTAATACATTCCCAAAGAACCGTCCATCCTCTTAAATGAACCACCTTAAAAACCCACCATACCTACCTGCAATTTTGGGGCAGCGTAAGCTACCCTTCATTCTCTTTCACCTGAAAGTTAAATCTTAAGGCACGCATCACATTGAATTTTTCCGTTTATGATCCGTACCATATCTCCATCGGCTCGGCGTGTCAGCAATTATAATAGATAAATACTAGCTGGCCAGCGTAATTGTTGACATAACTGAAGCCGATGGTTTCTTGCTACGGTTCATATCCATTTATTGCCCCAGTCCCAAGGTTCGCAACACTTGCGACCAATTTCCTTTGTCGGTTATCTACCGATCATGGGATTTGGGCACTAATATGATTGACGTTAGACAATCATAACCCAAATCATGCTAACGATGCTCCGGCCTGTAAAACAACAAAAGCTACCATAGCCTAGGTCATGGGCGAGCAAACCATCGGTTTGCTTATCGCCACGAAAACTCTATAGCCTACAATGGCATTAGCATGAACGCCTAAGTAAACACGATGTGCATATCATCGTGACCCTTGAAATGGCGTTTTTGTGTATCTTGAAGCAAAAACCTATTTCGTTCTCAGGCGCAGGTCATCAAAGATTTATGGCCCTGGAAATAGCGTTTCTGTTTATTTAAGACACAGAAGCCTATTTCTCCCTTCGGCGATTTTTTGCCATCGCACATCTCCATAATACCAATTCATTGCAGCAGCCCATGTTTATTTAGGTGCACTTTCGTCGTCGCCGATATCCAGGCTGAAGGGCAACGTACTTGAGCTATACGCACACAGACACAATCCTCCCCTATCGATAAAATTCGCGGGCATCGAACTGAAAAATGTACATTACATTTGGAGTCAGATTTCAGCGTCAAAAGAGTGTACATGTACTATACGCGCTATTAAGTTTATTTTTGAATATACGAAGTCGAAAAAAAATAATATCTTTTTGTCTTGTGCGTGATCCGGTACCCAAGTGTGTGTTGAGGTCTGTCCTTATACGTGACGTTTAAATACCGCGTAACTCTTGTCACCAAAGAGAACAATAAATTAAGAGAAACTAAATAGGTGAAAGAAACTTGTGCCAAATAAAATAAAAAAAGAAATTAAATCAGTGTTAATAAGATTCTTTCATCGAACGTGACGCGTTTTATTTGACCTTTGGAGAGCAGTTGCGGCATTATTCAGTGGGCGTTCGTGATCTATCTCGTGGTAGAAAAAAAAAAACAATTAAACGGAAAGCAATCGTGGACGATAAATTGTGCTTAATAAGAAAACATAAAAAAGACGGTACGAGCCAGCATCCAGTGAAGTGTTTAAACGTAAAAAACTTTAGAAAGGGTATGAAGAGCCCCACCCCATCAGTTCGCAGCGCTAACTAACACCCAACGCTCCTGGAATTGCCAACGTCACAGGACAGGAACTCCAGACATCGCAACATCTGTAAACTCCCGAGTAGCAGCACAGCTGGTTAACAGGTTTCCCTTTTTTATTTTTATTACCATTTGTACTTCAAATTTGTTAACTCTCCTGTTGGTGAGCCCTTCTGAGCCACCAAAAATAAATAAATAATTAAAATGAGTTCAATGTGAAATTTATTACAAATAATGTAACGGTAACTGTAAAATAGGATATTGTGCAATTTACTAGTTAGTCGAATTAATAATTAGAAAACAAACGAAAATTAATAACATTTTAACAATAAACGTTTAACTTAAGTTATTCGTAATTAAAATTCTGGAATTATTATTAAGAAAGTTAGAAAACTTATAAGAAAAACAAGAAAGCCGTACATTCCTCAGACATAGGAATATCTAAGAATCATACCACTACTTGTGCATAAGTTCTCTCATTGCTTAAAATAAGAATATTTTCTCCTTATATTCCGTATTTCCTTAAAGGTAGTTTATGAGCAATTATCGTTGCCTAATATCCGGATCCTTCATTCGTGTATTTAGATTTAATGTATTCCGAAAGAATTTATGGACCAAGTCAATTAAAACAAAGAAGAAAACCCAATCAATTTATGAAGCTAAAATTCTTTTAAACACTTACATTATATATTAAACGTAATCACTTGAGTACAAGTAACTTTGAATTTACTAGTTTACCTATCACACAGGTATAAATAAAAGCAAAAACCGTAACCTTTGTAAGCCCCCTTCTGGGTACAATCAAGCACAAAAATTTAAAACCGAAAATAATTTTGCTAATTACAGTACAAAACCATTTTTTTTTATAGATAAACCACACATGATAATCTCTTTCATGAAGGCCCTTCAGGCAAACCAAAAACACATTGCACGTATTTTATAAAACTCTTGCGCTCATTTGAAAACCAAATAAACGACAAACACGCATTTAAACATAGAGCACATAATATAAGTAAAGTGAAATTAATTACATGGTTACACATACATTGTACCAAGAAACAAACAAGCGTGATACAAATTAAAACTAATTAGTGCACTAGCCATCTAATAATTTATTGCCCCCATACACTTGTAAACCCCTTCAGGGTATTAAGTAAGATACAATCCCGTTTCGGCAGTACATACAACACTACTTCAACCGGCTCAACACTTTCAGGCACACGCACGCCACGTAACTTAAACCTTTTTTTTTAAATTTAATTTCGTTTTTGATAGTTCAAATTGAAGCTTTCACAATTTTAAAATTAAGCTGAAAAACAAGACAGTCCTGTCCATTTTATTCGCGACCAATCGACCTCGTTTTAACTACATCCACCTGCACTCGACCATCTGCGACTCCATTAGGTGCCACTTGACTCTGTCCAACCCCGCGCCTTCTTCTGCGACAACATCTTCAACCTCCAATCCGCGTTACTCGACTCTCTTAAATTCGCACCTTCCTTTGGCGACTTTTCCCCAACTCCTCGCGTCCTTTTGCGACCTATTTCTACGTTCTCCACAACAATCTCGACCCGTCCGTACAACTTTATACAAGTTCGGTCTCAACCATACACGATGACCCGTACTCGAAACACCCCACCCCAAGAGGATCAAGAACAACTCGAGTCCCTCGAGTTTTACGACGCCTCCAGCGCCGACTACCCTGTTACACAAGCCGCTACCGACCCCGAATCGACAGCACAACCCGCTCCCCTGGCATTCCACGATGCCCCCAGTGTCGTTAACCGACCCAACCCTGCCAATATTAATCTCCCCCCTTTTGACGAGGAGGACCCTGAACTTTGGTTTGCTGAGACTCACCTCGACGCTCTGGACGAGCCCGGAAGTTCGCGGCAACAACGCTTGGCGGCCGAAACGAACCTTTCGGGGATGAGACCGCCCCTTTTCCTGACCCATTTACGCTCTATAGCGGGGACCAGGTTCTCGGACGACCTAATACGGCCTCACTTTTTAAGATGTCTCCCGCGCCATGCTCGTTCGGCACTCGTAGCCCAACCCAATCAGAGCTTGGGCTATTTAGCTAAAATTGCGGACGCAATTATTGAAAGCTCAGACCAGCAGTCAGAGCCTCCAGCGTACCAAGTAGCGGCGGTTTCTCAACACGTCGCTCAACCTACACGGCATCCTTTTCCGCCATTAACAGCCCCACCGGCGGCTCCGGTGCGTCAACCTTCTCCGTCATCACATCTCAGAAGGCCTGCCTCAACCAATGTCACACAGCGGACCCAAGAGCACAGGCCCAACGAATTCCGCCCGAGAAGTTTTCCTGCTCAGGTCACCATTTCTGGCCTTCGTGCCATACAGACCTCAGTCCTCCGCGAACTAAATCAAATTCGCGCGGAGGCGAGAAGCAACGAACGAGGCGCTCAGAATCGTGCCGTATCTAATCGTCCCTTGGATCGGCAACAACCTTCCCAAAATGCCCCTCAGTGGGCCAACTTTCGCCGAGCACTACCTCGGATTTCACAAAACGACAACATTCAGAGGCAAAATACGCCCAACAACGCCGCCTCTCTCCCTTTGTGCGCCAATCACCAACAATACGGTGATCGCACATTTAATTGCAAGGCACCCTGTGGTTGGACGCAACCAGCCACCAATCAGATACGACCTTTCGAAATAATTTTGCCGACCGATACCCTCGCGCAATCGGCCGGCACTCATGCTATAAATCGCCTAACCATCCGGGATTCTAAACTGAATATCGCTTTTACTGTCGATACAGGCGCCGATATTTCAGTCCTCCCGCGATCGTTTGCTCCGCGTAACCGCGTGCCCGCCGCGCTTAAATTGTCAGCTGGGTATAATACGCCGATACTTACGTACGGACGTAAAAAGCTGACACTACAACTGGGTCTTCGACGTCCGATCACTTGGCGTTTCGTCATTGCGGACGTGAATGAACCCCCGATAGGTTCCGACCTATTAGGCGCACATAATCTGTTGGTCGATTCGACCCATAACAGACTAGTGGCTCCAACCGCACCCCCTTGCCCATGTCGGCATCCTCAGCGGTAACTTCAAGGGCCACAGAGTGCACAGACCCGTTTCAAGCCATGGTACAGGAATTTGTTAGCACAACAATTCCTCTACCTAACCAGCGTCGACACAAAGCCACGGTGTTTCATCACATAGAAACACGTGGCCCCCCGGTGAGCCAGCGTCCACGTCGACTGGCTCCCGAAAAATTACGTGCGGCGCGCGCGGAATTCGAGCACATGATTGAATTAGGTATCTGCCAACCGTCGGACAGTCCCTGGGCAAGCCCACTTCACTTAGTGAAGAAACGTTCTGGTGAGTGGCGCCCATGTGGCGATTACAGGCTGTTGAACGCAGCAACTGTCCCGGACAGATACCCTATCGCACACCTCTACGACTTTTCGTACAAGTTACGAGGGTGCAATGTCTTTACTACCCTGGATCTCACCAGGGCATACCACCAAATTCCGGTGGCACCTGAAGACATCCCCAAGACCGCAGTCATCACACCTTTCGGACTCTTCGAGTTCAAAGTGATGACTTTCGGCCTCAGGAATGCCGCACAGACATTCCAACGTTATATCGACACGGCTTTACGTGGTCTAAATTGCTGCCATGCATACCTTGATGATATTCTCATCGCCTCCAAAGACCACGCCGAACATAAACGCCACTTACGTCAGGTCCTAGAGCGCCTCCGTGAATTTGGTCTTGTCATCAACCCAGATAAGTGTCAATACGCCAAGGAGCAAATCACCTATCTGGGTTACGTCGTTGACAACCAGGGCATTCGCCCACTTCCAGACCGTGTGGAGGCCCTCATGAAGTATCCTCGTCCTACTAACGTGAGTGAGCTTCGTCGATTTCTGGGCATGCTTAATTTCTATCGTCCAACACTGAAGAACGCTGCCCAAATTCAAGCTCCCTTAAATGAGTTCTTAAAAGGAGCTAAGCGCAATGATAAGCGCCCCATAAATTGGACAGAAGTCTCTGATCGAGCATTCCAACTGTCCAAAGAACAATTGGCAAATGCCACTTTGCTCCGATACTCCCTTGAGGGAGCGGCACTTTCTATCCAATGCGACGCATCGGATACCGCAATCGGAGCTGTCCCTGAACAGGACATTGAAGGCCGACCGGAACCACTTGGTTTCTTTTCAAGGAAGCTGAGTCCCACTGAGCGACGTTACAGCGCCCACGACCGTGAATTACTCGCGATCTACAGCGCTGTTAAATACTTCCGTCATATGATAGAAGGTCGCTCACCCGCCATCTTAACAGACCACAAGCCATTGGTCTATGCGTTCCGGAAGAAGTCGGGAAATGCCTCCCCCCGACAAGAGCGTCAGTTAGATCTCATTGGGCAATACACCACGGAGATCAAGCATATCTCCGGTAAACAGAACGTCACGGCGGACGCCCTTTCTCGAATCGATACTATTCATTTGCGTACCGCCTTGAATAACACTGACCTTGCCCTAGCTCAAGAGGAGGACGAACAGCTCAAGTCCCTCCTAACTGCCGATACGGCACTAGAGCTTAAGAAAATTACCCTTCGCGACCCTTTGGGCGAAATCTGGTGTGATGTTTCCGCTGGAACCGCTAGACCTTACATTCCCGAGAAACTTCGTAAGGGCGTGTTCCAGGTTTACCACAACCCAGCCCACCCCAGCGGCCGAGCAACAGCCACTGCTGTCCGTCGCAAATTCATTTGGCCCCGGATGAACAAAGATCTCACCGGTTGGGCCCGTGCTTGTCTCCAGTGCCAGCGCTGCAAAGTAGCGCGACATAATGTACTGGAGCCAGCGCAGTTCAAGCTTCCCACGGCACGCTTCGCCCATGTCCACATAGACATAGTGGGACCGCTTACTCCATCAAGAGGATTTTCTTATATCCTCACTATGATGGATTGCTGCACGCGATGGCCTGAGGCGACACCTCTCAGGGCAGTTACTGCCGAATCAGTCGCCAAGGCTTTTTACTCAACTTGGGTCACACGCTTCGGTGTACCAAGCACCTTAACTTCGGACCGAGGTCCACAATTCGAGGCAACAATATTTAAGCAGCTAACAAATCTCCTTGGCTGCCAAAGAAGTCGTACCACCGCCTACCACCCGCAATCCAATGGGATGATAGAGCGCTGGCATAGATCCCTCAAGGCCTCACTCATGTGTCATAACGACACCCAATGGTTCGACGCCCTGCCCACTGTCCTCCTCGGCCTGAGGACAAGTATTAAGGAGGACCTGGGAGCTTCGGCCGCAGAGCTCACCTACGGTACTAACCTCCTTCTTCCAGGAGAACTCTTCCTGGACGGCGAAACACCGCGTGATCAACTTCGCGAATTGGGGCATCTCCGTGACCTGCTACGTAAAGTTAGAGCAACACCAGTAGCCAGGCACGGCTCCAAAAAACTTTTCGTCCACCCTGAACTGCACAGCTGCACGCACGTCTTTGTCAGGGTGGATAAGGTCAAAAAACCCCTCGACCCCCCTTATGATGGCCCATTGAAAGTCTTCCGCCGTATCGACGACCGCGTCTTCGAGATCGATATCAGAGGCAAGCGATCCACGGTCAGCGTCGAAAGACTTAAGCCCTGCTTTCTGGAAGCTTCAGCTCAAGAACAGCCTCCTATCCAAGACACAGCTGCCGCCCGAACTGCACAACCTCCCCGCACCCGCGCCCAAGCGCGCGCCCACAGACAACTACCCCCCTCTCAATCTTCCTTAACTGTTTCGTGACTACGTCACTGGGGGGGGGGGGGGGGGGGGGGGGGGTGATGTAGCGGTTCTTTAATACATTCCCAAAGAACCGTCCATCCTCTTAAATGAACCACCTTAAAAACCCACCATACCTACCTGCAATTTTGGGGCAGCGTAAGCTACCCTTCATTCTCTTTCACCTGAAAGTTAAATCTTAAGGCACGCATCACATTGAATTTTTCCGTTTATGATCCGTACCATATCTCCATCGGCTCGGCGTGTCAGCAATTATAATAGATAAATACTAGCTGGCCAGCGTAATTGTTGACATAACTGAAGCCGATGGTTTCTTGCTACGGTTCATATCCATTTATTGCCCCAGTCCCAAGGTTCGCAACACTTGCGACCAATTTCCTTTGTCGGTTATCTACCGATCATGGGATTTGGGCACTAATATGATTGACGTTAGACAATCATAACCCAAATCATGCTAACGATGCTCCGGCCTGTAAAACAACAAAAGCTATCATAGCCTAGGTCATAGGCGAGCAAACCATCGGTTTACTTATCGCCACGAAAACTCTATAGCCTACAATGGCATTAGCATGAACGCCTAAGTAAACACGATGTGCATATCATCGTGACCCTTGAAATGGCGTTTTTGTGTATCTTGAAGCAAAAACCTATTTCGTTCTCATGCGCAGGTCATCAAAGATTTATGGCCCTCGAAATAGCGTTTCTGTTTATTTAAGACACAGAAGCCTATTTCTCCCTTCGGCGATTTTTCGCCATCGCATATCTCTATAATACCAATTCATTGCACCAGCCCATGTTTATTTAGGTGCATTTTCGTCGTTGTCGATATACAGGCTGAAGGGCAACGTACATGTCCCATACGGACACATATAGAATCCTCCCACACCAATGTAATGCACACCGTGAATCTGGCAGATATGGATGGTCTCTGGGAGTCAGATCTTAACAGCCGAACCATATACACGAGTCGCGAGTCGTTAGCACGGTTGCCTTCTTGAGTTCATTTCGTAGTCTGTATACCAATTATCAATTTGGTTCCTCTTGGCACATCGGCCTAATAAATAGCGCGAATGATCAATTTCCTGAGGAAGGGCGGAAGTGCGTGTGTTTAATTAAATATAGCAACCAGTTGAAGACAAATTGAGAGTGTACGTTAAGCTAAGGAAACTATAGGCGTGGAATCTAATGTGTTATTGTAATAGTGTAACCAAGTGTCTTGCTAAAACTAACTTAGTAGAAAATTAAGCAACAAAAACATTTTAAATAAAGAAACCTGTGTGCTCTATTCGTTTTGTTTTTTTTCTTAACAAATTGTGGATGTGTTGCTGAACCCACGCCCGTGAAGGCGTACGAGTAACCCATCACCACAGTTTCACTGAACTATGTGCAAATTGGCCGAGCAGTAATTGCTGCACTTTCCGATCAGGAAATACATGGGGCTGGTTTGTGTGTCGATATACCCCTAAATATGAGTGGTGACTCTCCTTTCTATTCGAGCAACAAATATTTCTCAATTTTATTCCTTTCACTTTTCACTGTCACCCACCCGCCAGTCTTGGTTCCGCTACTTCCGACAGTTTTCTTGCAAATTCAGTTACACCCAACAGTCATCGTCCAGCAGTTTAATTTCTGTGAATAAAACGTTTGAAAGACACGGTTTACCTGCGTACAGCTATACGATTAACCAGCCCGCGGCTTCAATTCCAGAGCTGGTGTCCTCCGTCAATCGGGCTCCGATTATCACTCTAAACAAGGCAGGGCGCTGCGGACAGGATTTCAACACTCACTCCGGGTATTCTGGTTATTTGTTCATAATTCGCACTCTTCATGCAGTCTATTTGCCGGACCAAAAAATCAAAGAATCACTTCGTTCACACAACAAAAGAATTACATGTATTTCACCACTGTTTCCACGTTAATTTAAATGTTACAATTACAATTACTACATTACATTATTATACATTACAATATTTTTTACTTTATTCTTTCTTTTTAATTTTTAATTTCTCATAACGCTCGTTCGGTGTTCTTGCTGCCTCCGCTGCTCGGAAATCAATCCTTCTTTCCTACTTACTACTTCTTACTCGCTCTATCCACTCCGCCATCACTCCGAAGAGAAAGGCCCCGCAGCTGTTTCCGCGGAATCCACAACCTAACGAAAGTAGGATCGAGCATTCGCTTGTAACGAATGTCAATCCAAAATGTGGATCGTGGGATCTAAACCCTCCCGCATCTTTGCACATCCTCAACGGCGGAACAACCCAACCAAAATTTAATCTCCCCGCCCGGTGGGATACTGGGGATGGGGGCAGTTACCACGTAACAGGTCTGCTCGCGAAATACTGCCTAGATAAACTTTTAACATTCAACTGACTCGGTTACGCGAGTACGAACTGAAAAGCCATTCGCTAACATTTATTTATTTTTTTACATTAACGCGCGGACAAAAGGAGATTTAGATGTACCGTGTCAGGACACCGTTTTTTTTTATATATTTTTTATTTATTTATTTGCCGTTTCTTTTTTGAACAGGTTGCAGGTTGTAACACTCTAAAAATACTCGCGCGGGGAGGGAATTCCACAGATTTCCCGCTCTGTAAAGAAACGAGTGCTGATGCAGAGATATTCGCACCCTTGGGAGATGAACCACAAGGTGGTGCGATCCGTCGGATTGTCCTGTGGAGCGCATATAAACCAATTTGCGCGGAACAATACCACGAATCTCCGAACAACAGTACCCGTGATAATATCTGTAAAACAGACAGAGGTCAGCCACCAATGTCATCAATGTGATAGCGACTGTAGTCCCAATGTCAGCGCCGTCTCCCCGATCAGGCGGATGAACTCTGTACATATTGGCAAACCATTTGTTGGGAAACTGGTGAACCTGTGCCCTTGAGGCACCCCACCTAAGAGACGAAGTACGCACAAAGTATTCCTTGGATATCCGCGCTGTCATTCCAAAGAATCCAGTTTATTTTCTCCCAACAAGACAATTCGACAGATCCTATCGATTTACAATTCATCTCTCAATGCCATGTGCCTCTATACCGAAACATATTTTGCTACAGCACGGGAAAAGTATGGAACTCCCTTCAACTACGGATCTTTTGGGAGTACTACAATTTACAACTGTTCAAAAACAACTCCAACAGCTATTTAATAGCACCTTAGGGCGCTGACCCACTGCTATGGCTTCGCCTTTCCTTAGAGAAGGACATAAAAAAAGAATATATCAACGTCATACTAGAAATAAGAAAACTGTTGATTGTGAAGAGTTTTAAGTCCCAAGTTCATTCCTTGCATGTTGCCTTCAGAGTTTCATCGGAATCACAACCAGCCTAGCAGGCAGTACTCGGTATATTAGGATAAAATATGGATCAAAGCGCTGTATTATATAAATTACCTTGCAAAATAGGGTTGAATTAGCTAGCGTTATACCCTCTTACGAAAGGTAATCATAAATTGTTTAGGGAACATAGTATGAAAACCAAAGACAAAGGGTACAGTCGTACACTAGAAGGTAAATTTTTACGGGATTTCCGCACCTAACCTTCGTCTCCATGAAAAAAAGATGTTCAAAACTACCAAAGACCCGGATTTGATTAGACCATAACTGTGTTCAACAGAAAAAGATTTCCAGCATTGCATCAGCTCTAAATTTTGTTCGTTTGTTTGTTTTAGTTGAAGCATCTCCTCAAGAAAAAGGGAAATCACTTCCTTTTTACTATCACCTCAGACTGATGCTCGATGATATCCCATGGGAACATTTGTCCCTTCTTCATTTTAGTCGTTTCCTAACATTTTCTAAGTTATACCATTCCGCCGGAGGCATGAATGGACGGTTTAGATATCCATAGACGGCCTGGAACACATGATCCCCAGCATGTTCTCCCCATAAATCAGACGCAAAGTATTCGATTTGAATTTATGTCTACAGTCAAATAATTCATGACCGTTTGGATGGGCACACAAGGATTCCTTGGCTGGGGTATTAAGCCGTTGAATGACGATAGAAGAAGATATTATGATGCACTTTAATCGTATAACGTTTCTAAAATGAACGCACCTCCGGGTCGTTTATGAGTTTTTACAAGATTTCTTAGGTGCGGAACAAAGGGGTAATAAAATGCAACAGTTTTAAAGGACCCTCAAGACCTGACATTGGCATATTATCCTCTTGATATCAAATTGACTAGCACTGTTGTGCTGGCTTTGTCTCGAAATTGTCCTTGTTGCCATCGTCAGCGGCCGTTGTCTTCATACCGACAGGAGGGAAGATAAAAACTCATTTTGAAACGAGGAAATAAAATTCCTCAAGATGATCCCATTTAAGGAGAAAATTACTCGAGTGGATATTATGGCTTTTAAGGGGTATCCTCTTCAACGTTTGCCTGTCTTCTTTATCTCTTCGTATTTTTATGCACGACTTTTGGCCGATGCTTGCTTGCTGTTTTTTATTTATTTATTTGTGTATTTATTTATTTTTCTTGTTGCTTGCTGATAACGGACGTCATGAATATTTAAAAAAAATTGTTGGTAACTGAACAGCAATACAAAAAAGGGACAAGAAATATCCCAAATAACTTTTACCAGATGAGATGGAATTTAAGTTAGAATTTTCCAAGTAAACTTGTAGGTGTGGAATATATTGCATATGTCATGTGAGGTATTCGATGATTGGGTATCCTTAAAGAGAAATTAACTGTTTTCATTGTTTTGCATTTGGTTGATAAATTTTAAGGGAACAAATCGCTCACAGCATATGTTGAAATTGCATCTAGTGTTATGGGGCTAGATTTTATTTGCTGTGTGTGCACCTAATGTGAATACGAGTATGCCTTGCCTTGTGTTCGATGCAATGCTTCAATGAAATAGGATTACTATGATCATTTGTTCCGAAACAATTAGGGGGATCCCAATACAATTTTCAAACCGTCTAATGTGGACAAATTCAATCAGAAAGGTATAGAAGTGGTAGGCCGATTACAAAACAGCATCAACAATCAATGATATTCCCTTCTCCATACGCTTCAGCTTGTCACTGTCCTGTTAACCCTTGCAGTGTCACTTGATACTGAACTACAGAGGAAAACGAGAGAAAAATGTATAAGCAACGTTTTTGAATTACCAATGTAGTGGATCGAGACCCTGCTCTATCCTAATGCCCGAGTTAAACTATCACGCTTACTCATCCCAATGATACGTAATTTTACACAGATCTATGTTTAAAACCACATCTGGTGATTCGTGTTAAGATAACGATGTAATATAATGATAAGTCTCTCTTTGGTTGAGGCCAAGACTCAATGTTCAATTAAGTATTCAAGTCGATTCCCATACCACAAAATGAACAATATGTTCATTATACTCGCGCCGAATTAATTAACATAAATTACCTTAAGTTTCTCGATCTCGTGCCTTCCACTAAATCTTTCGATCATTCTCCCGTTGAAAGTTTTGACCGGATACGTTAATAGCTCTTTTACATTTGGATTCAAGTTCAGTTTTGTATAAGGTTTCCCAGTGAGTGTACATAAAATACATAAGGTAGAATCAGTTACAAAAAAATAAAAACAGGGCGATCAGTGCGATATATCTTAAACTGAAACATAAAACATCGCCCAACAAGCTTCGTTTGGAAGCAAGGGAGCCCGATATTGATCAAACCGGTGTAATACTGAGCCGTGAGGCAAAAACTACTTGTACTACATCCTTCTGAGCTGTACAAAGACAACAGTGGTAGTACAAACTGCTGGGCACATGTGGAACACATCAAAAACTCTAATTCGTGATCTCATTGCTCATAGTTGATGTCATATATGCCGGCTATATTTTCATCATCATCATCGGCACTACAACCGATATCCGGTCTTGGCCTTATTTAGCAAATCTCCGGTCATTTCAAGCCGATGTCATCCAGTTTTGCACTCCCAGGGTCTGGGCGAAAGGGGAACTTTATTTGATATCCCACATGAGATTTCCTATCGGAAATAAAAAATCTCATGTCTGGTTAGCAACAGCAAAGCGTGATTTCCGAGCAGCGGAGGCAGCAAGAACAACGAACGAGCGTTATAAGAAATAAAAAATTAAAAAGAAAGAATAAAGTAAAAAATATTGTAATGTATAATAATGTAATGTAGTAATTGTAATTGTAACATTTAAATTAACGTGGAAACAGTGGTGAAATACATGTAATTCTTTTGTTTTGTGAACGAAGTGATTCTTTGATTTTTTGGTCCGGCAAATAGACTGCATGAAGAGTGCGAATTATGAACCAATAACCAGAATACCAGAGAGTGAGTGTTGGAATCCTGTCCGCAGCGCCCTGCCTTGTTTAAGTGATAATCGGAGCCCGATTGAGGGAGGACACCAGCTCTGGAATTGGAGCTGCCGGCTGGTTAACCGTATAGCTGTACGCAGGTAAACCGTGTCTTTCAAACGTTTTATTCACAGAAATTAAACTGCTGGACGATGACTGTTGGGTGTAACTGATTTTGCAAGAAAACTGTCGGAAGTAGCGGAACCAAGACTGGCGGGTGGGTGACAGTGAAAAGTGAAAGGAATAAAATTGAGAAATATTTGTTGCTCGAATAGAAAGGAGAGTCACCACTCATATTTAGGGGTATATCGACACACAAACCAGCCCCATGTATTTCCTGATCGGAAAGTGCAGCAATTACTGCTCGGCCAATTTGCATATAGTTCAGTGAAACCATTTTGTTTGTGCAAATTAAGACTGCTATAGATAAAGCCCACCGTATACAACATTACTATTGGCGCAGCCAGTTGGTTAACTAACAATTGTTATCATTGTGATAACTGGCGCAGCCCAACAATTCATAACCACTCGGAGGTGCAACTAATCAATTTTGTAACAAATATATTGGTGTTTTGTTGCAACCAACACTTACATCTGTAACAACTTATTAATTAATTATTTTGATAACAATACATCTGTAACATACTTTTGTAACGCACAAACGTTGCAACTGGCGCAGCCGAAACATTACAACTCTACATTACGTTACAGGGCTTGACGCTGGAACTCAATCTAACACCTATTCGAAGTTTTCGGGTAGATGCACCAGTAAAGCCCCGAAGGATGATTGAAAATGTATGGTACCTTACGGTCCCCATTTCAAGCCGATGTCATCCAGTTTTGCACTCCCAGGGTCTGGGCGAAAGGGGAACTTTATTTGATATCCCACATGAGATTTCCTATCGGAAATTAAAAATCTCATGTCTGGTTAGCAACAGCAAAGCGTGGGTAAGCGACGCTGTTGCTATACAGAGAAACGGCTTGGGTTATCACGAATTCCTTTTGTCTTTTTCCCACGCCGATTATATCCCAAGCCCCGCAGCGTCCTTTGACACGGCCATTCGCTGGGGATCAAAAACCCAGAGTCAGGTGAAAAGTATAAGAAGAATACTTTTCAACCCACCCCATTTCCCCTTCTCAGAGTGCATTTTGGTTCTGCACTCTGAGAGCAATTCAAACATGAAACGGGGTCATGCCGTCACCTAATTGGTTTCGCTGTCGTTGCAAGCGAAAGCAAAGCAACCCTGGAATCGTCATGCTCTTCATTGTAGGTCTCCCATTCTCCTTAAGTTCATTGACTGTTGGGTAAATTCGCAATAGTTTATTCACCTTAATGTGCGGGGAAATGGGAGAATGAGGATGAGTGTGCGATCGAGAATGTGTGATCGTGGAAAAAGTACCTGTTGGTTGCGTGGGAGCGAGTTAGGGGTAGTAAGCCGTATCGTGAGCTTTTTTGAAGTGAGTCGTTGTCAGTCAGTTGTGGTGTGTCATTGTCTGTTGTGTTTTATCGACTAGTGGTTTTTAAATCGTTTTGCGGCGTCCGTTTTTCGTCTGGTGTGTGTTGTATTCCAGAATACTACCCTTATTAGATTTTTAACACTGAATCTCATTACTTTTCTAACACACCTTTAAAACTTCCTCTGTTCATATCTTATTCTCACTTAATACATAACATTAATAAACGTTCACAATGTTCTATATCAAGCCTGTTACAGCACATTTCATAACATGCCCCTTTTCATCATCATCATCATCATCGGCACTACAACCGGGAACCGGTTTTGGCCTTATTTAGCAAGTCCTGAGGCTTGTTAAATTTTCCATAATGATTTATTTTGTCTGGGCAAGGTCATTAGTCTTGCGCCAGGGGCTCCCCGACGGGGAATCGAACCCCGGTCTCCCGGGTGACAGGCGGGTATACTAACCACTATACTATCGAGGAGCATACTTTTCATAACATGCACCTTTTTTCATTTAAAACATAGCACTTTTGATTTTCGTTCAAATTTTATTCAATTTAAAAGTCACAGAGACTAAAAGGAATACTTTGAGAAAATTTGTTTTGTTCACATTATAATTTCCAACCATTTAGAACAATAAGTAGCATAAGAAGAGAGAAATTTTAATAGTAAAGTCAGTTTGAGTTTAGCAATTGAAGTTAAGAGTTTAGTTTGAATTGTGAGTTAAGAAGTTTTGAGATTTCAGTTCTAGGTCAGATTGAGTATTGAGTTTGAATTTGGAGTCAGTTAGTTCTAATAGAGTTCTAAATGATTATTGAGAAAGTGAGAATTTCAGTTCAGTTTGAGATTAGAGTTTTGAGTTATCAGTTTGAATTAGTAAGTTGAGTTTAGAGATTGTAAAGAAAAAAGATAAGAATACAGATAAAAATAGACAGACGAGCAATGAAGAAGTTATTAAGAATAAAATAAACAGAAAGAAGAAATATAAAAAGGAGAAGAAAAACAAATTATTTATTCGAGAAAGAAGACGGACAGAAGACGGACAGAAAGACCCGATATATTGGGTATTAAATTCGACGGATTCGTCTTACCATCCTCTATTTCATAAAAGGTCCACGCTCTTCCCTCGATAAAGAGGAAGCACGGCGGCGGACACGTAACATGTGTTAAATAAGTTAAGTTTATATGAAAATATAAAATCTTAAATTCAAAAGAAAACTATGTAAGTGGAATATAAACGAAACCAAAAAGTCAAATTTAGATGAAAATATAAACTCTTAGACTTAAAAGAAAAAAATATATATGTATATAAAGAAATTAACACAGCAAGTACTCTTTTTCTTTCGGTGGTGAAAAGTGAGAGTTTTTATAAAAGGACCATCACCGTTGATCCATTGCCGGGGGTACAGCAACCTCGTAAGTTCCCTCAATATCAATATATATATTAATATTAATATTGAGTGCAGAAAAACTGTTAATAAAAATAAAGTGTTACAATTTCATATATTTTGTTACATTAAAATTGTTACAGGCTGATACTATTGACCCAAGGTAGTTAAAGGATTGCACCACTTTAAATTCGTGATCCACTACCCTGATAGTTTGACCAACGTTAGGTCTTCTCTTCGCAGAAGTTGGCACCATGTACTTAGTTTTTCCCTCATTAATGTGCAGTTCCAGCTTTTGTGCCGCCTGCTCGAACTCGAGCTCTGTACAGCCGAATCAGATCTACCGATGATGTCGATGTCATCTGCACAGGCAAGTATCTGGCAGGGCTTGGTGGCAATAGTCCTGTGGCGGTGCCGCCAAACCCCACAGTTCACTTACCTAAAATCCCCATAACTGCCATCCAATTTCCTAACTTCACTAATACAATCGCATTAGTACCTGAAAATGCTTCACGCATCATATAGATCAAGTCAATGATCTTAAAGTCCCTGTCAAAGAAACCTTACCTTTGATGCAAGCTCTTCGCATATAATTTCCCGTAAGAATCCTTTCTCTGCCTTATCAGGCAGAACCCTCATTATTACGACCCAATCTACATCAGTTTCCGCTAATGCAACAGCATTAGCACCTGTAAACGCTGCACGCATTAAGCTTACCGAATATATTTATTTTCAAGCTTCTGCAAAAGAATTCATAAAAATTTGTTATAAAAAAACCCCTGGAAAAGAGAATTCTTACCTGCAAGCATACCTTCGCATGTAAAACCCCCTATAAGAGTTCTTTATCTTATCCTAAATTACCTGAAAGAAAATTCATCGGTTCATATATAATACAACCGCATAATCAGGGAACCTCACCATTGAGTTGTTTTATCCCAGCTGCATCATGTGTATCATAAATCATCAGACAAACACATTGGCTGGCGACCTACACCCAAGGGACTAAAACAAATACACGCATCTCTTGGCACCAATTAAATCCTACAGCATAAGCAAATGCAAATAGGAATTCAATACTTACCCTTACCAGTGATGCCATAAACACCATTTCCTGGTAATCTAGCCAAAACCTATTAACACCATTTCTTCGTTGCGCCGCGTCTATTTATTTAGCCGCGACGCACATCTCAATCAAAGATGCAATTAGGATCCGACGAGTTTCGGTTTTGTTTGTTTTACCAGACTCGCATCCCATGAATGCACCTCTTCCTTTCTTTGTTTAGATTCCTTCCCATGGTTTTGATTCATAAAAGAACCAGTTTACACATATATGTGTACTGTGGCGATCTTCCGTATGAGATCTGTTGGTTACCCCAAAGAGAGACTTTACGTCTCTCTTGGAACAGGAAATACATCCTTTATTTAAGAGAGCCAGCTTCACTGACCAAATTTCCCTTGATCAACGATTGAATATCGTTGAGTCTTATTCCATCCTCCGACCACGCTGGTCGCCGAACTCCCGCTCTTCGCTGGTTGCGGGGATGCGTTAAAGTCGTAGTCGCGAGTGTCTGTGAATTTGGTAATTTTTGTTTGTACATGTTCAACATTAAATAAATTGTACGCAATCGCGAAAGGTGTGTGTAAAGAGCTCTTCTGCTGTATGCCATTCTCGGCAGTCATAAATATTATTGTACCTTTTATCGTCCGTTTTGTTCCACAAACCGTTTCTTTAAATACAAATTAACGCATCATTAACATTAAAACAGTGAGTTTTATTTACTTTTGTTTCCTGTGTCGAGAAGTTTTGTTTTGTGTTGTCTTCTTTGCTAACGATACGCGTCGGCACATTAGTGACATTAGGTTGGAGGAGGGAGTGAATCAAGTACCCATGCTGGTACATACTTCCTCCCCACAGTCCCTCCACGCACCACGTTCAGACCGTCCCGGTCAACATTTTCTAAACAACTCCTAATAACCGTCTCGGGCAAATGTCAAAAACCAACTCCTTTAACGAAGACTTTTTTTCTTCCATCCTGCAGATCGAAGGATATGTCCTTTTTTCTGCCTGGCCCTTTTGCCAGCCGCTATTTGCTTTCTTTATCGCGCCCGGCTTGGGATCAAAAGAGGAAACACAAAGGAAAAATCAACAGAGGATCGTGCTAATGCACATTGATGATCCTTTATGTTGGTGGGCACTAAAACGAACGGGTGGTTCGTTTTATGGCGCAAGTTATTTGTTCTAGGAGAATGAACAAAGATGTTCCCTGTGGGAAATAGTGAGGAAACCCAACGGAAAAATCAACAGAGTATCGTGCTAATGTACATTTATGATCCTCTATGTTGTTGGGCGCTAAAACGAACTTGCCACTCGTTTTATGGCGCAAGTTATTTGTTCTAGGCGAATGGACAAGGATGGTCCCTGTGGGAAATGGTCTGGGTAAACAAACCTTTAAAGGATCATAAAATTGCAGACGTGCATTTTATGATCCTCAACAAATTTACTTGAAAGTTGGTCATCTGGTCCACAGATCTGGATCCAGGGGATTATGCGTGGTGGACATATGGTTCGTTCTTTCACGTCTTGGATTCAAGTTAAATTTAATATGAGAAAATTGAACGTGTAGTTCAATTTGTTTGATATTGAATTGATATCGAGATATTTAGTGTATGCGCGATTAGTGATGGAGCTTAGCTCTCTACGACTACTGCCTAAGATGGAGTTGGCAGTACTAGTGACAGTATTCTTAAGGTCCATTTCTCTTCTACGCCCGGCAATCTGGCCCCAGGACTTACTCTCCCTCCCTCAAGCTCTTCGAGGGCGAGTCTTGATGCATGAACAAAGGTGTTGCTGGTGTTCTCAATACGTAAGGCAGCCGTGTTGATCCCAACCTGATCCGCGAATGCCATACGTGCGCTCGGAAAAATCGACCAACAAGATAGTGATCCGAGTCGACGTTGGCACCTCGGTACGTTCGTGCCGTCATCAGGATCGAGGAGAGTCGGCGATCTATCAACAGGTGGTCAATAACGGACAAAGCATTCCATATTAAATAAATTATTATACAAAAAATGAAAATATAAATGTCTTGAGTTTATACTTTTTCACATGTGATATTTGGGTTTTTTCTAAAAATTAATTATTATTCCTGGTAAAAAAACAATTAAGCCATCAAGGGGTTTTCCCTGAGTTAGTGTCGGTAGACAATATTTTTTCACAAACTAGTCTTAAAACTTTATTACTCATTCAAAGAAAACTGAAAATTTACGTTTGAGTCTATAATTTTTCACAGAATTAGATCAATTCCCAAACAGGGATCATCTTTTTGATCCTATCAACTCAAAACCACTATTGTAACTGCTTTTTCAGATGCAAAAGTGGCAATGCGCCAGTCGTTTAGTGGCCGAAATCATCTTGCCCAATTCTTTTCTATAATTGGTATCAGAACCATTGCTCAACTGAGAGTGGCGAACGCATCCTACCACTCGAGTCGGTAACTGAATTCACCACATATTTGTTGGAACGTCCTTTTCATCACGGCCGTGGTGGTTCCGCCAAACCCCACTGTTACTTACCTGAAGAACCCCCATGACTTCGACTCAACCTTATAAGTTTCGCTAATGCAATCGCATTAGCACCTTTAATGCTTTACCCATCTAGGTTATCTAAGGTATAACCTAAAAGTCCCTGTAAAAGAAAACTTACCTTTCATGCATCTCTTCGCATACAAATTCCCAGTAAGATTTCTTTCTTAGCTTATCAGGATTCCCAAACGAATTCGGCATCTTCGGTGCCAGGCAAATTCCCCTAGACGAATTCCTGTAAACAAAATGATTTGGTTTACATACAATGTAACCATCTTAACAGGGACCGTAAACACTGCGTCGCCAATTTTCCGGCCACACCAAGTGTATAATTAATCACCATACATACACATTGGCTGGCATCTTACACCCAAGGGGCGAAAACAAATATACGCATCCCGCGTCTCTTGGCATCAATTAAATCCTACAGCATAAGAAAATGCAAATAGGAATTCAATACCTACCCGTACCAGCAATGCCATAAACACAATTTCCCGGTAAACTGGCTAAAACCCATTAGCGCATTTCCACATCGCATCGTCGTCTATTTGTTTAGCCGCGACGCACATCTCCAATAAAGATCCCATTAGCATCCGACGACTTTCGGTTTTGTTTGCTTTACCGAAGTCGCACCTCATGAATGCACTTATGCCCTTCCTTTGTTGTTGATTTGTTCTCATGGCTTGTTCCATGAAAGAACCCATGTACACACATACATGTGTACGACCAACGATCTTCATGGTCCCTTTGTCCTTACCGCCTGTCTGTTTCGTTTATCCATTGCCTTCGCACATGAGTAAACAACCCAGATCTGAACGATCACACACAAACCACCATGATCTCCATTACGGGATCTGGTTTTCTATTCCACCAAGAGAGACTTTACGTTTCTCTGGTGGTAGGTAAAAATGATATCCTTAAGGGAGTCTTATTACATCCGCAGACCAGCACAGTCGTGCCAATCCCGCTGCCCCGATGCGCACGTGGACGCGAGATGCACCATCGAATCAACCGCGAGTCGAGTAGTTGTTGTTTTCCGTCTAAGCGTGAGTTGTGTACTTTTGAATGTTGAAATTAAGAAACTTAAATATGCCAAGTGACCTTTGACTCATGCTTTTCATTTGATTCAACAAACAATAAAAATTAAATTGCATCCTATCGCGATATGTGTGTTACAAACAATTCGCGGCAAACTGCTTCTTGCAATAGTTTAAAAGGACTAAAATAAAATAAATATTAACAAACAAAATAGTGTGTTCAACTTTTCCTCCTTGTGGACGGTATGTCGGGGAGTTTTGTTTTGCGTCGTTTTCCTTATCCGATGCATGTTCTGTGGCAATTGTTCGATGCTGGTGTTTCCTTTCCTGCTGCAGTGAATCATCAAGAGTTTGGCGGAACCTTGTTGAACAGTGGTGCGAATGCTGGAGGAAGAAGGGAACCAAGTGCCCATGTCCGGCACAATACTTCTTCCCCACACGGTTATTCGAAGTAGAACCTGTTCTGATAGGGTGATTGTGGTTGGCGTGGAGTATCACTTTTGCTAGAATAATCCTCATCTTTATTCCAAAATTTATGAAGTGCATTCCTTCCTTAAATTATAAAACTACCTCCTATTAATCCTTTTCAGCTAATGTAACACTTTGCTTTTTGTTGCCCAGTAATTATACCACACGCTTGCGCTTCGCATTCATATGCACTCTATGATGTTGCAGTGGAGATGTCACATTGCTGGCACCAATTTATCATATTCGGATTACTGTCAAACGTGTCAAGTCGTTTACCTCAAACTAAAAGGATATTAAATGTACATGCTTCAGCATTCACGTCCGCGTGTACAGACCAAACTGAAAAAAAAAATTCCTAACCACAAGCTAGTTCCAGCAAATGAATTTTGGAAGGATAATGATTTACTTGATCCCAGTAAACCACAACACGAAACCATCAATTACAACGTGTGTCCTTGCGTCATTATTGCAATATTTTCGCCCGTACATGCTGCTGCATCTGCTTGCTTGGTCGTGCAATAAAACGTAGATAAGATTCACAAATAATAATTAATCAAGAAGGATATCAAACAAAGGATGCCAATCCTCACATTCGTCGCATAGTTTGCACTCGGATTGACACAAATGCTGTTTCGACTCCAATACACCAAGGATCCTTCTCCTGGTGTCTGGAATGCCCATCATCGGCATCTCACTATTAAAACCAACCGTCACCCGAAAAAGGACAACACGCCAGATGCAAACTTACACAGCTCCCACACGGACACTGAAATATTTCTAATAATGTCCTTCCAGCTGTTATGGAATCCAAATGGCATTTTATTGACTTTCAGAGTTGCAGCGAAGAAGTTTTTTTGAGTTTGTTTTTACTCTCTAGTTTTATCAATCCATCGCATCGACGTGTCCTTTTCTCTAGCACCATCATGAAAGGCAAAAGCATATGCACTTCGATAGGTTAGTGTCAAGCAGACGTAGGTATCTACGCGAGTCGCCATAACTGGTATTAGAGTAAAGCAAGTCTGGGGAGTCTGATGAGTCCGGCAGGACTGAGAAGGACTAGATCGACCAGTGGCAATCGGTGAAGGGAGAAGTATGCCACTTCCCCAAGGAAATGGGTGGACGTTTTAATGAATGAAGATTCTCTAATTCCTTAATTTGGTAGTGTGCCAGGATTTGTCGGGCAATTTGAACTCACCAAAAATTCAAATAGAGCGTGTTTCCGTAATGGCCGAGTGACGGAAGGACCCGGTGCCAAGTGAATAAGTGCTCTTATTTTATGTCCTGCTAAGGGACATACACATGCGACAGCACTGAGGGACTAAGGGATATACACATGCGACAGCACTGTGGAAAGAGTTTTCACGGTAGAAAGGACATTTGGCTGCCCTCACAGCAATGATTCTCTTATGAAAGGGCTCTAGGGCGGCCGGTTAAGAAAGCGGATACATGATGTTTTGAGGGATGCAAATGCCCACTTAGGATCCTGTGAACATAATGATGTGATGGTGATTTTGGGGCTTACAGTCGCATATAAGGCGTCTTTTGTGTAGTAAACCTATGAATCTTCCAGATGGAGTATGAAAGCAATCGTAACCAGATGGTTTAATAACTAGAGGAGAATAAATGGAAGTGCTGGAGGATGAAATAATTATTTCCTTTTAGCAGCACAATGTTAATGGTAAAATGGACTTTTTTAATACTATTTGATGTTAATGCACTGTGCTGGAAAAAAAGGGGAGTGCGATATAAAACGAAAATGGCTAGAAAACTATTTAAATCGAATATAATTTTTAAACTTTAGTGGATCCTATAAAGGAAAGTTCTGAATGGAGACAGACTTATTCTGTTGAGGATTTTTCATATTGCAATCACAGAATATGATGGCCGACGGGCTGAGGAATATACCAACTTGCTAACGCACGGGAGGAATATTACGCTACAGTCGGTTTTTTGTAACTAATAGGACGGATTGAGGCTCTGTGGTATATGTTATGTCTTTGTAATGTGCCAACATGAGCAATGGTTCGCAAAGATTTACTACGTAACTATGCCACTAGCTGAGAACAACACAAGAAGTGAAACGCACTGTCCAACTTAAATGCATTTGCTTTATTGTCACTTAAAAAATTCATTTAAACAAAACGTATATACAATAGAACATAAACACTACTTGATAATTGGCCGTACAATTCAGTTAATTTACAAATGAAATTAAGTTGACACTTCTTGTCTCTTACGCTAACATCGACACACGAAACATTAATGACTAATTATTAGGTTTTATACAGTTAAACTAAATAGATGATCAAACGTATTATCACTTATTGTCTATTGAACATTGAAGTAACTAGATAATCAAGCGCGTTGTCACTTATTGTCTATTGAAAGTTGCATCGGCACACGTAACATTAGCACGACTCGATATTAATTTTGTACAATTTAATAAATTGGTCCATCTGACTTCGATTAACGACCGCACATCAGGGCTATCAAAACTCAACTCGACACTTGTGTATTTATATTATTTAACGTGGAGGGCCGACTTGCCTCCACGGAATCCAGATCGTGATTAAAGATATAATTGAAAACGACAGAATACCGAAACTTTCATTCATTGCCATGATGACCATATAAGGGATGATCATCGAAAGGATGTGCACACACACAGATGAGGTTGCTTCGCCCTTTCATGCTGTGCATGAGCAATCGAACCGAAGATACGATAATTTCCTAAGGGGAACATAAGCTGACATGGTTGCAGCTGGTGCCAATAAGCCAACAAAGGGATTGAAATGTTTGCACGATCAGCGACTGTGTAAAGTATTATTGCTGACCGTGTACGTGTTGATGGCATCTCCACGTAGTCGAATTCTCGATGGTAAATTTCCACTTTGAGAACTCGACTTGCTTGGGCGTTTGGCCATGTCTTTCTCGGTCGGGTGACCGATCGATCTGGGCATGATATGCAAGGAGAAAGATACAATATTTCCTGCATGAGTGCCGCTGGCGCGCAAGGGAATATCTCATGGATATTGTTCGGGCAATGTTGGTTACTAGATGGTGCAACCAAATTGCGCTTACGTGTAGAGGATGCGTGTCACATGATGGAAATCTCACCGAGATATGTACAATGTATTGGTTCGGCTCATGTTGGTTGCGTGATGATGCAACCAAATTGCCCATAACGAACATCTTGTTTCAGCCACCAAAATTCATTTTGTGTTTCTTATTTACAACCTGCAATGATAAAATAGAATTATGACAAAATAATTGCAAAATCATCATCATCATCACCGACGCTACAACCGGTATCCGGTCTTGGCCTTATTTACCAAGTCTCTCTCTTGGCCTTATTTACCAAGTCTCTCCACCGGTATCCATTCCTTACAATTTAACAAGTCAATTGTCCATAATAATTTGGTTTTCCGGGCAAGGTTATTAGCCTTGCGCCAACCTTTCTCGGGATGTCGCTGCATGCATTGTCTCACTACTTGGTGGGCGCCAAAGAACCTATCCAGGGTGTCACGTGGAGACTGCAGGTCAATTTTGACTGAGAGACTTTAGCCTGTATGTTCGCTCCCACCCCCACATTTTATATACAGTACAATAATAAAATATACTTATACAATTTTAATATGAAATGTAACAATAAAATATAACGCTACCGAATAAATTATGAAAAAGATTCCTTTACAAATGAAAAAAAAAGATGAGCAAAATAAAACAAACAAACAAAACAATACTCGAGCAGTCCAATGCCAGCCTTTCCATCGGTTTCCGATAGTTTCAGTTTTTTTTCATTTTCTTCTTCTCCTTTCCTATATTAGTTAGTAACACAGCATTCAATTCTCCTGGGGATAAGCCGCGCTCCGCTAATTCCCAGGAAAACGGATCAAACAATAGCGCACCAGTTATGAAAATATGCTACAAGCCACAACGCACCAATTATAAGAAAGCGCACACAACAGCAGCAAACAGAACCCATCGGCGCCAGCGCCGCGGACCTATAAAGGAGAACGGGTAGGCATGGCGAATCAGTTATCTTAAGACCGAGCCCAACATTTTCATAGATGCAGGTGATGCCGCTCGTTAGAAGACAGTCAGAACACAGACTCAACGATGGAAGACATACTTGTCCTTGGTTCGGAAGTCTGCCTGCCTGCCATTACTTTTTATGGGGAATCAGTTCCAAATGCGAAACCATTTTAAGAGACCTTTTAGATTACGTATGAAATTTTACAGTATATATAAATATATTTTCTTGTGGTGGTTCCGCCAAACCCCACGGTTCACTTTCCTAAAAAACCCCCATAACTTTCACCCAGTCTGCATAAGTTTTCGCTAATGCAATAGCATTAGCATCTTAAATGCTTCACGGATTAAAGAGAACAAATTTGTTATAAAAAAAGCCCCTGGAAAAGAGAATTCTTATCTGCAGGCATAACTTCGCATTTAAAATCCCCTATAACAGTTCTCTCCAAGCTTATCATAAATTCCCTGAAAAAAAAATTCATCGGTTCATATATAATACAGCCGCATAATCAGGAATTCTTACCCTTTTGTTGGCTTATCCCAGCTTCATCATGTGTATCATTAATCACCATACTAACACATTGGCTGGCGACCTACACCGAAGGGACCAAAACAAATATACGTATCTCCTGGCACCAATTGAATCCTACAGCATAAGCAAATGCAGATAGGAATTCAATACTTACCCTTACCAGTGATGCCATAAACACCATTTCCCGGTAATCTAGCTAAAACCCGTTAACACCATTTCTTCGATGCGTCGCGTCTATTTATTAAGCCGCGACGCACATCTCAAACAGAGATCCAATTACCATCCGACGAGTTTCGGCTTTGTTTGCTTTACCGGACTCGCTTCGCATGAATGCACATTTCCCCTTTCTTTGTTTAGATTCTTTCCCATGGCTTTGATCCATAAAAGAACCAATGTGCACGCATACATGTGTACCGTGGCGATCTTCCTTATCAGATCGGTTTGGTTACCCCAAAGAGAGACTTTACGTCTCTCTTGGCACAGGAAATGCATCCTTAATTTAAGAGAGCCAATTTCACTGGCTGAATTTCTTTCGACAACGATTAAATATCGTTGAGTCTTTGTCCATCTGCTGACCACCACGGTCATGCCGCTCCCGCTGTCCGTAGCGCTGCGGACACGCGATAATACCCGGAGTCGTGAGAGGTATTTCGAACTTGTCGGTTTCCAATTGTTTGGCGAGTTTGTGCCGTAGTTCGTTTGAGATAGTGAAAAGGAATTTATAAGTGAGAAAAGTAACTTTATTTTAAAACAATGAACTCTAAATTGCTGTTTATCGGTGCACTCTTTGCACTGGTCGCCACCGTCGTTGCTGATGTCCCCACAAAATGTAATCCAATTAAAGAACCTTATTACAATAAAAAACATTAATTAATTAATCAATAAACCAGTGTTTTAATTTGCCGAGCTGCTGTTCCTGAGAGTGTTTTCCTCATTGTTCTTGGTGATCGTGCTTTCGAACAGTTTTGCTACTCTCCGTGTGATGCCCAAAGAACCGATAATTATGATGGAGGAAAAAGTGAACCGAGTGCCCATGCCTGGCACAATACGAGTACTTCTTCCCCACACTCTCTCTTTCCGACATTGGCTCGTCAAGCATTTTTGGTGAAAGTAAAAACGAATGAATGAATCTTTGTGTTCCTAACCACTAAGAAATGCAACAAAATATTTGCGTAACATTGCGGTCAAGTCTCGGATAAACAATAAAATGATTAGAGGTTAATTAATATTGTCCGAAGTGAAATATATAGACATTAAGGAAAAGAAAGAGAACGATCATAATAACTAAAATGAAAAAAGAGATAAATAATAGAGAAATTAATAACGTAATCAAACTCGTCTCGGACCATGCTCTAATTTGAGGGCTGTCTGCGAAGGGAGCCGAGAGAGACATTACCATCCGAACGCGGAACTAATTTCTTTCCCCCTAAACTACGATGGCATGGTAGAGGGAAAGCCTTCCACTAGAAACTCCAGCGTGGAGGATGATAAGATGATCTCGCGTGCCAATATTCGCATCATGGCCCTCAGTAACACAGATAAAGCTAAGCCTCAAAAGGCGAATAGCCGAGCGCCGAAGATACCTTCAAAATATTTGAGTGAGGGGAAACAAATCGCAAACCCCAACTGAAGAGCATACCTGGCGCACAATTGGCGTAAAAGCAAACCGTTCGGCGCTATAGGTTCGCCTCTCCCGAGAGAAGTGTGTGGGCTAGGAGTATTGTGCCATACAAGGGCACTCGTTTCACTCCTATGCCCCATCCGTCTGTCACTAAAAGTTTCGACAATGTCCCGCCAAACACTGTCAGAAAACTGGTCACAGAAAAAACGCCGGACAAGTGAAACACACTGCTTAATGTTGTAACAAAAGGATCTTTTTTATTTTTTATAATCAACTTGCATAACTGTTCACAATGTAAAAGAAAATATTTGACACTGACCTTTTGTTAAGTTCTTATATTATAAAGAAGCGGATGCGATAAAGCAGATAGGCTCTTTACACTGTTCATCTCACTTGCGATGTATATTTTTTAATCGCGACATTATACACAAATAGAACGATTAAAAGTTTTAACACAGACAGGAACCCGATCACAACTTTGGAAATAGAATGCGTGCCCGCATCGCTACGGGCAGCGGGAGAAAAATCGTCCGACCGGCTCGGTCGGGTGATGAAAAACGACTCAACGATATTCAATCGTTTGGGGTGAGTTGTCCGGAGAAAGAAAGTGTTTCTCTCATGGTGAAAACAAGGAAGAAAGACTTGGCAATGTATGTGTATGTGTGAGTGAAGATCACATTGGTTTTTTTCATACAAAAGGCCTGGGAATGAACCTGAAACAAAGAAAGGAAAAAGGGATCGTGGAGGTCTTTGTTTATGTGAGAAGGTTACTGGAAAACGAATCCAGAACTATGTAGGATAAAAGGAATTTATGACCTGAGAGTTCAACTGAGTGAACAAGTTGCAACTCATTAGATGGTAGAAACATTTGGGATACTAGAATGATTGAATTGTTTGTGTATCGCCAGAATGCCTGATGAAGGACAGCGGTCTTTTTTTTACTCATGGTGCGAGTTAGTGAAATAGTCTCAACGTGGATGGTGCTAATTGAGTGCAGCTGGTGTTGGACTATTTATCGCTGGCTAAAGGGGTCGACAGCCGATGTGTGCATAGATAGTTTTTATGTACACATATTGTGGCTGGGATTAGCCAACTCAAGGGTAAGATTCCCTGACATGCGGTCGTATGATATGCGAACCGATGAATTTTATTACAGTTAATTTATGATAAGGTAAGAAAGAACTCTTACAGGAATCGTATGCGAAGAGATGCAAGAAAAGGTAAGCATTCTTTTACTGAAGCTTTTTAGATTATACCTTAGATAATCCTAGATGCGTAAAGTATTTATGGTGCTAATGCGATTGCATTAGCGAAATTATGTGATTGGAGGGCAGTTATGGGGTTGTTTTAGGTAAGTGAACCGTGGGGTTTGGCGGAACCGCCACAAGTGTAATAAAAGAAAAAAAACGGACTAAGCAATCTGAACCCGAGGAAAATCGCTATGACAAACCAGCCCTCCACGGCAGAAGAAGTCGGAATAATTTACCACAACGAAACGAAGGGAACGGACACACGGATAACCGTTAGTCCGTCACAGCATCAAGCAACGAGGATATCCCAAAGTAACAAAAGGGGGTTTTCAACAGGCCTTAAATATCAAAGCACAGTGCGATCGGGTTACAAAAAATGAACCAGCGAGCAGCGCCAGCAAAATTATGGACCTCCATATCATCAGCACGATCGACAAGCACACGCCGAGGAAAAAACAGTGAACCAAATGATCCATGCAAACCCTTGGCGGTTTAAGTATAAACGTTTACCGCTGAACAGTGTTCAAAGTAAAAATCACCTTTTTTTCTTTTAACTAGGTTTTATTATTATTTTTTGTTTCCTATTTTTTATTTTATTTTATTTTATGCAACACTCCCGATTTGTATGACACTCTTGACCCGCTTAGCAATAGCGCTCGTTGTGAACGTTAGTGTGAACTTTCTCGTAGGAAGGAAACTCACCGGATTGTACGTTCTTTCTTCTTAAACTCACCGTTCTCTTAAACTCGACTTCCTCTGGAATCATCTTTGTTCCAGGGGATACCTCCTTCCCAGGAGATTGCATCCAACTTGTTCTATCTCGTAGAGATACTGTGTGGATGCACCCCACACACACGGACGCGAACGTTGCGGATCGTTAGGTTTTTCACAGATCTGCGGTATCCTTTTGTGTAATCTACCCCCATGTTGTTTATAGCCTTGATGATTTCCTCGGCCGAAGTCTTTATCCTTAGCTGCAATAATTTTACCAAGTTTGTATCACCGTGTAGAAACAGTGTTCATTTATTTATTGTTTATATTCTGTTCCCACGATGGTCCTTTCGCTAAAGGAAAACCAAATTGTTGTTGGTTCAAGAGAAGATCATAAATATTGTTCATTTCTTAGCCGTATTTTTATCGCATGGGATTTTTGATGACTGTCAGCGTCTGGTCCTGTCGCGCTGGGCTACTTGTGTTTACCCTTGAGTTCAGCCAACCGCAAAGAGGAGGAAAACATGTCTCCCACAAAATTTCCGGCAGATAACATTACCATCTGTGTTATCCAAGGTGATGGAAAAGATCATCAATGCCGAGTTGATTAAATGTAATTTTGAATGCAACGGACTTCTAAATGATCCTCAATATGGATGCTGTAGCAGGTGGTCCATTGTACACCTTTTCACCCTTGTAACTGATAAATAGACATTTGCGAGTGAAAAACATGGGGAACTAAAGGCGGTCTCATCGGGTATTTCTAGAGCCTTTGACCGCGCCTGGCATGGGGCCCTGCTCAGCAAGCTACGGTCACATGGATTTTTTCAACAACTTTGATACAGGTTGTTGTGGACGGCGTGTATTCGGATATGTATTCTATTAAATCCGGGGTGCCTCAGAATTCTGTTTGGGCTCCAACCATGTTTTTGCTTTACATAAATGATTTGTAGGAGTCCACGGATAACAAAGTGTTCAATTTCGAGGATAATAGCACACTTGTTCGGAATGTGCAAGATTAACTCTCTGAACTCGTATCTGGATAGGGTCTTACAGTGGGGAAGGTCAATCTTCTCGACTTCAATGCAACAAAGACGTAATATTCTACGTTAACAAAGTAGTCCGGCCCTAGAATTTAGGGAAAGCATAAATTTGCTCTGTGTCACGATCTGTGGGAATATATCGTGGCATAGACACGTATTGAACGTCACCAGGTCCGTCTCTGTAAGATTGCGTTATCACATCACATCGAGGGCGAATAGCGGACTTTCGTCTGTTTTACAGATATGATCACGGGTACTGTTCCTCGTCGATTAGTGTTATTAATTCGCGCAATTCGATTTATTTGCCCTCCACAAGATAATCCGATGGATCCTACAGTTTTGCGGTTCATCTCTCGACGGCACGTACATCTCTGCATCACAACTTGTTTCGTTACAGAACGGGAAAACTGTGGAACTCCCTCCCTGTGTATGCGGGTGTTTCTCGAGCGTTACAATCTGCAAGTGTTCAAGAAGAACTCCAACAGTTATTTAATGGCATCTCGGGCCGTCGACGTGGCGCTATAGGTTCGCCTCTTCTGACAGAAGTATAATAAAAAAAAAAGTTAAAAGGTTGGTTCAGGCAGTGGTCCGACGGTGTGATATCATCCCATTAAGCTTTTGATTCGTCTGCATTAAATTAAATAAATAAATGAATACTCAATTGGGCTTTACCTGACGATCAATCACATTTCACCTCCCGTCCACCACTGCCAAAGAATGTCTCTTCATTGATCGACTAGTGTCAAGTCAGCAACATTCAAAACCTCGTGAGTAGGCAGCTAGATCTCTTCTTTACAGCATACCCTATCAATACATCAGTCTTACCCAGCCCCTTCGTCCTTACATCTATAGACCACCACCACTTCCCTCTCGCTGCCCCCCACTCAATCACTACGCCTACCACTTCCATAAAACTAACCCTAACTAACTAAACATAAAGCCTCATCAGCAACTACCTAAGCCGCCTTTCGTTCAACTAAGATCACCTATCCGTCGAAGATGCCATCACCCACTTATATACCGAAGTCCTTTACTCTATTTCCGTGTTCCTTCCCTAGTCTAGACAAAGAACATGAACCTCTTCCCCTCCATGGTACAATCACGAGCTTCGCTCCCTGCATAACAAAAGGAATAAATTATGGATTATGTTCTCTCGGAATAGAACTATACCTGACTACCCCAACTTCCTTGGGTGTTACCTCCAAATCACGGAACTTTTCAACACCCTTTATCGCAACTATCTTACCAAGACTCAGACGAATCTCAAAAATGACCCCAAAACCTTCTTAAAGTTGTTCAATCGTAAACGTAAATCCAATGGTTATCAGTCATTCATAATGATTCATTTGTTCCTGACCCGTCATACTTCAACTACCTACCTAACTTTTCTCTCGGGCCCCTTCTTCACAACTCCTTTGATCCGAGTTTAATTGAATCTAAGCTACTGCAACTCAAAGACGAGTTTACACTGGGCCCTGGTGGTATCCCTCCAATCCCCCTCATGAAATGCTCTTCCATTCTCTCTGCTCCCCTCTCACTGATCTTCTGTCTCTCATTCTCTCAGGGTGTATTTCCGCACATTTGGAAAACCTCCTTCATCACCTCCATCCACAAGAGAGGTCTCAAAAATGATGTCACTAACTACCGCCCCATCGCCAAACTGTCCCACTTACCCAAGATTCTCGAAAGCATTCCATAAGAATCTCTTAATTTTCGATGCAAATCTCTTATTTCACCAAGGCGACAAGGTTTTCTTCATCATCATCATCGGCCACTACAACCGGGCACCGACAAGGTTTTCTTAATGGCCGATCAACTACATCCAACCTTGTTGTGTTCACTTCCTTTACACACTCAGCACATGAACGGGGTTGACATGGTTTCAACCGACCTCAGTAAAGCGTTCTACAAAATCCCCCGCAATGTAATCCTTTTCAAATTATCCGCCCTCGGCTTCAAACATGGATTGCTTAAATGGATTTCTTCCTATCTAAAGGATAGACTTTATTCCGTTCAGTTCATGTTCATGATACTCAACCCGTTCCTTCCCGCCCCTAAGGTCACCCAAGAAAGCCACATTTGATAGGGGCGTACATAATTCCTGCTTGTCTCCATACGCTGATGACATTGTAGTAATTTACAAAGCCGTACCATTTCGCTCTCACATATATGATACCTCTATCCACATCCCCAAATTAACATCGAATTCAATGTCAAACAAATTGAACCAAATGTTCAATTGTCGCACATTGGATTCAATCCCAAGAAATCCCTTCAAATTCAAGCTCCACAAAGCATATCTTCATATGCATTGTATCTCCAGTAATCAGGTGAGGATGAACCAAATGTTCATTTGGTTCGTATACACAGGATTCCTAAAATGTTAAAACAAATGCGCGTTGAGCGAACCAAATGTTCGTTTATCACGCACATAAAATTCTTAAAATTGAAACACCACAATGCATATCTTCATATGCGTCGTATTGTCCAAACGAACTTGTGTTAACGAACCGAATGTCCATGTGGTTCGTATATACAAAATTCCTACAAATCTTTATCTACATATGCATCGCGGCCAGATGCTTATGTTCTAAAGATATATTCAAATTCCGATCCCTTTCCCCAGTTTCTCACATAGAAATGTCAAATAAGATTTGTATAAAAGGCCGATGGCTTTTCGATTCGAGAATAAGTGTCGATTAGCGTTCGAGATGCAAGGAGGCCAATAAACTAAATCAACTTATAAATTGAATTCAAAATTATAAATAAAATTAATAAATTAAATAGAAATTTAAATACTTGTGATTGTCCTTTTTATTGGGCTCGGCCGATTCCCATGCTCCTATTCAACAGTCGGTGGTCACTCTTCCCGGAGGCCCCGAAAGCACGGTGGCGACTGCAACGAGCAACTAGAGAACCGTCTATCAAAGAGACCCACGCCCCTTTTAAGATAAGGAGATGCGCTCCCTAAGATTTCCTATTACAACATCAAGATATTCAAGATCATCGAGTCACCACTTGATTCTGCACTGCTGCAATCAGACCTCGACAATTTTCGACTTGGTGTGACAAAATTGCTTTTGTACTTAACATCGCCAAATGTCAATCTAAAACCATTTCCCGTAAGCTTATCCACTCATCTTCACCTCCCTATTCACTTCATGACCAACCCCTGACCATTGCCCAATCTATTCGAGACCTTGGAATACTTTGCAACAGGGAGCTTAACTTCCTCTCTCATATTGACGAGACGATCCGGAAAGCCAACATGGCCCCCGATTTCGTGAAACGACGGTCTAAGGAAATCTCCGACCCGTAACTCGATCTCATTACCTTATCTTGGCCCGCACACTGCTAGAATATGCTAACCAGGTATGGCCCCCTTATCACAAAACCCATACCCGTTGAATCGAAAGTATTCAACTTCGTTTCCTTCGGTTCGCTCTGAAAGGGTTAGGACGGGAAAACACTTTAATCCTTTCCCCTTTCAACCTTTTCAAATTAATCAAACTCAGAAGCTTTGAGGAGCGCATGGTCCTGGCCGAGATAGTGTTCATTGATCGGGTCTTCTCAGGCTCGGTCGACTCTGTCTACCTCCTTATCTTAATACCTCTGAACACAAACCCTCGAAATACGCGTAATCTCCGCCTTCTCTACATTCCCCCTCTAATGGTTTTACCAAACCCCTTTCGCGGATGCTGAGAAATCTCAACTCTAACTCCACCTTGTTCGACTTCGACCTCTGTACCCATGCTTTCAAGGACCGCGTCCTAAAACATTTTCACCGCCATTCTCAAGCGGCGCTTTCTACACTTTCCCCTCTGACATGCCCCACCTCCCGACACTACTCTTGCCTTCATCACGAAGGTAGCTGAAAAGTTCCCGACCTCAATGTGAAGATAGCAGCACTCGTCAAGCTAGTGAATGTAGTTGTGCATCTTTTGACAGTTACTCACCAACATTTCATCCATTTGGCACGCGTAGTTTTTATTTGACAGTCGGTTGGATGAGTCCATGTGAGAGTTTTTGTGAAAATGGACAAAATTGAGTATCGAGCTGTCATTAAAGTTTTGTTTTTGAAAGGCAGTACGCCTACGCAAATCAAAGAAGAGTTGGACTCTGTGTATGGGGACTTTGCACCATCATTTACCACAGTGAAATTTTGGGCAGCTGAATTTAAACGTGGCCGTGAGAGCTTGGGAGACGATGAACGTTCGGGACGTCCAAAAACCGCAACAACTGACGATAACCTCGCTAAAGTTCACAAAATGGTGCTAGACGACCGATATTAAAGTGAGAGAGATAGCAGAGGCTATAAAAATGTCCAAAGAACGTGTTTGTCACATCAAGATTTATGGATGAGAAAGCTGTCCGCGCGTTGGGTGCCGCGTTTGTTCACGTTAGACCGAAAACGTGTTCGAATGAACATTTCCAATGCTCTGTTTGGCGCAGTTTAGGCGCAATAAAACCGAGTTTTGGCGCCGATTAATTACTGTCGATGAAGCTTGGATATACCAATATACGCCCGAAACAAAAATATAGTCAAAACAGGGGACTGCACAGGGGGAATCGGCTCCACAAAAAGCAAAAACTGTTTTTTCGGCTGGGAAAGTGAGAGCGACTGTTTTTGGGGATAGTCATGGAGTTATCTTAATCGATTATCTTCAAAAAGGAAAAACCATTACAGGAGCATACTACGCATCATTACTTGACCAACTGAAGGCAAACATTGCAGAAGAATGGCCACATTTTCAGAAAAAGAAAATCCAGTTTCACCAAGATAACGCACCGTCTCACACCTCAGCGGTTGCTATGGCGAAAATCAACGAATTACGGTTTGAACTACTTGACCATCCGCCTTACTCACCAGATCTAGCCCCAAGCGCCTTCTTTTTGTTCCCTAATCTAAAAGTTGCGCTCGGAGAACAGAGATTTTCGTCAAATGAGGAGGCAATCACCTTTGTGAACAGTTATTTTGCAGAGAAAAACGCCGAGTACTATTTAGACAGATGAGAGCATCGCTGGGAGAAGTGTGTAGAGTTAAAGGACACTATGTAGAAAAATAAAGATACATTTTAAGAAAAAATGTCTTGTATCTTTGTTAGGTCGGACACTTTTCAGACCAGCCTCGTACATGCCCCGTTTACCTTAGGTTAAGCGCAGTTAAGTTAGTTCTTACGATATTAATTTGTAAAGTTATATATACATTAGCGTATAAGTAATATAAGTACATACTTGCATTAAGTCAATAAATGGAGTGGTAGCCCAACTAAACTAAACTCATATGGTCAGAAGAAATTTTTGGATATGCTTCAAATCTTGATGGATAATCCGGACTAAAGTTGGGGAAACGTCTTATAGTACCATTTGAAATAAAGGAGTTAACTAGATCCTTATTCGGATTACCAGGAGTCACTACCTCAAAGCGACCAACACGAGTGTAATTTATTAAAAAATGAATGCGACAAGCCTGAGTGATTCATTGTAATTTATGCCCTCGCTCCACGTCAAGACATTTCTACTATGCGGGGGGAGAGAAATGTATATATAACATAAAAAATTGGACGCATGGGGTAAATAAACAAAACCTCCAAATGGGAATAACGCTTAAATTAAATAATGCATATTCTTAAATATAATTCCACTCACTTTTGTTAAGTCGCTTGAAAGGTACTGAAAAGCAGTATTTCAATTGACTCCACCAGCGTTCACTTGCCCATTGTAACCCATGGGCACCCGCATACCCGACTGCCAAAGAGTAGACTCCTGACAGTCGTAGAACCTTTCACCTACATTAATCCTTCATATTTCGTTTTAATCACTCGATGTGGTGCAGCATTCAGCAACCCTTGTCCTCACTGATACGTTTGGTAAATTGCTTTTATTTGTGAAAAAGTTGGTTAACCGATTCTGCATCTACTCATATAATGGAACAGACGAGACCAAAGGTGAGGTGCTGTGGTGTGCATCTGACATCAAATGACCATAATTCGTAATTAAGTATTTATTTTGGATTCAACCTAAAAGTTGGTCAATTTGTCTAGCTATTTGAGAGGAACGGGTACGACCTTTAACTTTGCGTAGCTAATTGGACATTCATGTTGTCGTGTCCCTGTAAATGTCCTCGGATCAACTGGCTTCGATGGACTGATCTGATCCGGGAAGGGATTTCCGTGAAATCAGAAAACCTATATTATTATCAACTTAGTAACTTGTTATATCTAATAATGTTAGTGGTTTAATTTAGATGCCTTGCAGCACTGTACTGGCATAAGTCGGCTATATCAGAAAATGAACGACAGTTGATAAAACCTATATGACGTAGCAATCGTTGGTCAGTGTTTATAAGTGCTTTTGTAAATGGTCTCTTTTCTATTCACGCCTATCATCTGACGTTGTTAAGCTTTAACTATCAAACGGCACAAGTTTGTGTTGATGTCCTGGGCGGCAAACTTACTGTAGGGTATTGATTGGTTGGTTGAAATATTTAATCATCTAAAATCGATATCGGCCAACTCTGATGCAACTTGATTACAGACAATCGTCGTAATTACCTGGCGTCTAGCAACAGTCCTTTTCCCTAACAAACACGATTTCATTGATTTGTTTTCCGATTCAAACAAATTGTTTACACAAAAATTCATTCCAGCAACACCGGTAAGAATAGAGGGTTCGCTTTTATCGGCCCAGACAAACAATGCGGGCTGGCTCACAGATACCGTGATGGTTTGACTAGCGTACGACAACACCCTCTTCCTCATGCAAAGCTATGATCCTTTCAAGTCAAATATTTACAGAACCAAATTTCAATTAAATTATGTACGTGATGTGTACCTTCTACGTAACGGACAGATATATAATTTAATAAAGAACGTCCCAGCAGGAGCTGTTGCTGACTGTGCCCGGAAATCCAGGATACCACAAAATGTTATATGGGAACACAGCGCTGACCTGACGCGTGTGAATGTGTTTTATTGTAGATATAGTGTGACTGGCGTCAGGATAACAATAACAATAACGAGTTTGTCGCTGCAACGGCACACCACAGAATGGTGGTTGATTGAACTCCTACATACCAAAGTGTCGCCAACACTATTAGACAAACAACTCCGTATGATGTCATAACGATCTGGCTAATTAGAAGCATGGAAGGTAACTAGAGGTAACACGATTGTCACGATTAAAGCAAATTCGTCATCGTGCGGTGTATTTGCTTGGTCGTAACGTTTGGGTGTATCGATGACAGCATGACCTCTGAGTGCAGCAATGCAAAGATACTTATAATAGATGCTTCACTGGGTGGAGAAAAGAAAATCAGTACAGTAGTCTTGCTGATTATAATTCATTAAGGGGTTAATCTATTGAGCTTACCGAAATAAGCAATTAAAAAATCATTTAAAGGGCTTATTTGACAAATAATTAGATATAAACAATTATTTTTATTTTTATTTTAGGTGCAAAATCACGGCGTGGCCGCTAGTCAAGCGCAAACTTTTTTTGACAGGTCAAACGGTGTGCAGCATAACGACCGGAGGGTTCCAACAGCAACTAAAAAAACGTTTTTTCATCATCTCTATGGGTTTTTCTAAGGCGGTACACATCATTACTATAAAATATTAATTTTGTGCAAATAAAAAATAGAATTTCCGATAAAAAATCGATAATAAATTGTTTATAAAAAAATTAATTGTTAATTAACCATTAAATTCGTGTGTACCCTAGATAGTTTATCTAAGAAGCTGCAGTTAAAATTTCAAGTCGATCGAATAAAAATTGCCCGAGTTACATATGTTCCACAACAACTTGAAAAACATGGTTTTGAGGAAAACGGGATACAAAATGTGTTTACAGGACGAATTTTATAAAATACGGGCGTGTCCTTTCTTTTTACGTTTACTTCGGTACCCCAGGACTATACAGCATCCCTCCCACGTTCATATTTTACTATTGTGCTTCTTTTCTAAGCGATGTTGTTGCTTACGAGCATCTTTTCGATTTTTCGATACAGAGCTGTTAGCGGCTATAACTCGGTGCACATCGATTTCGACACACAAATTATACGTCTCATATCTGATTTTAACCCTAAAATTTTCATTACAGACAGTATTCCGTGAAAACCATCGTTGTACGTTATCACAGCCAGATTAATTGTGTCACATTTTTTCTATGCACTGAATAATATATATATATATATATATATATATATATATATATATCTATATCTATATATATATATATATATATATATATATATATCTATATATATATATATATGTATATATATATATATGTATATATATATATATATATATATATATATATATATATATATATATATATATATATATATATATATATATATATGTGCAATCAATACCAGAAGTGTTTCTCCGTAATAACAAAGGATTTTATTATTTTATAAAAAAAAATACAATAGCTTAAATTAATTATTAATCATTGAATGTTGTTTCTTTGTTATTACAGGCAGGATTAATAATTAATTTAAGGTATTGTATTTTTTGTATAAAATAATAAAATCCTTTGTTATTACAGAGAAACACTTCTGGTATTGATTGCACTACATTAGAAATATCTTATATATATATATATATATATATATATATATATATATATATATATATACATTTTTTTTTTGTTTTTTTTTTTTTTTTATTAGACTTCTCTCGGGAGAGGCGTACCTATAGCGTCGAGTGAGCGCCCCGAGATGCCATCAAATGACTGTTGCAGTTCTTTTTGAACAGTTGCAGGTTGTAACGCTCCGGGAACACTCTCGTAGGAAGGGAGTTCCACAGCTTCCCCGCTCTGTAACAGAACGAGTTCTGATACTGGGATGTTCGCGCTGTCGGGAGATGAACCACAAACGGGTGCGATCCGTCGGATTGTCTTGTGGAGCGCATATAGACCAAATTGCGTGGAACAATGCCAAGAATCTTCGAAGAACAGCACCCGTGATAATATCTGTAAAACAGACAGAGGTCCGCCACGCGCCTTCGATGTGATAGCGACTGTAGTCCCGACGTCAGCGCCGAGTCCCCGATCAGGCGGATCGCTCGTCTTTGTACGCTCTCAAGTAGCTCGAGGGTATGTTTAGGAGCCGAGCTCCAAACATGAGAGCAATATTCGAGCGCGGGTCTAATTTGAGATTTATATGGGAGAAGAAGTTGGGCCGGAGTAAAGTATTTCTTGGCTCTAAAAAGATAACTCAGTTTTCCTGAGGCTGATCTGGCGATACCCGATACGAGTTTATGCCATGATACATTCCCACAGACCGTGACGCCGAGCAATCTCAAACTTTCCCCAGCCTCAAGGGGCCGGCCACTCATCATCAGCTGTGGAACCGATGATCCGGTTTTCTTTGTGAATGTTGTATACTGGGTCTTCGTTGCGTTGAAGTCGACAAGATTGGCCGTTCCCCACTGCAGGACTTTATCTAGATCCTGGTTCAGAGAGTCAATCTGTCTACATCTCAGCTGGTGCGACGTTGATGCACCAATCGGCCGATCACTCGAAACGGAGGAAACAAGCGTACTATCATCCGCAAAACTGAACACTTTGTTATCCGTTGTCTCCAACAAATCATTTATGTGAAGCAAGGACAAGGTTGGAGCCAAAATAGAACCCTGGGGCACCCCCGAATTAACAGGATACAGATCCGAACACTCGCCGTCCACAACAACCCGGATCGATCGATTCTCGAGGAAGCTCCTCGTCCAGTCGCAAAGCTGTTGGGAAAGTCCATATGAACGAAGTTTGGTCAGCAATCTCCCGTGCCAGACGCGGTCAAAAGCCTTGGAGATATCTAATGCGACCGCCCTTAACTCACCATGCCGTTCAATCGCAGATGTCCATATATCGGTTATAAATGCCAAAAGGTCTCCCGTGGACCGCCTGCCACGGAATCCGCATTGACGATCATTCAGAAGACCGTTGCACTCCAAATACTTAACCAACTCTGTATTGATGACTTTTTCCATTACCTTAGATAAAATAGACAGTAATGCTATCGGACGGTAATTTTGTGGGAGACACTTTTTTCCCGTCTTTGGGATTGGCTGAACTCGAGCGATTTTTCAGCAGGCAGGAAAGCTCCTCCGTGCATAAGATAAGCGGAAGAGTCTGCCAAGAACCGGCGATAGTTCTGGAGCACAGTTCTTAAGGACTATTACTGGTATTCCGTCCGGGCCGGTTGCCTTCCTATAATCCAGTTCACGTAGAATGCGTTGAATAGTGCGCGGACGAAATCTCACATCCCGCATGGAAGACTGTACCGGCGAGATCACAGGTGGCTGCAAAAGGCCGGGATCGAGGTTTGATGATATATATATATATATATATATATATATATATATATATATATATATATATATATATATATTTCATCATCGTCATCATCGGCACTACACCCGGGAACCGGTCTTGGCCTTATTTAGCAAGTGTTGAGGCTTGTTAAATTTTCCTTGATAATTTGTTTTTCCGGGCAAGGTCATTAGTCTTGCGCCAGAGGCTCCCCGACGGGAAATCGAACACCGCTCTACCGTGTGACAGGCGGCCATATATATATATATATATATATATATATATACATATATATATATATATACATATATATATATATATATATATATATATATATATATATATATATATATATATATATATATATATATATATATATGGCTCCTCGATAGTATAGTGGTTAGTATACCCGCCTGCCACGCGGGAGACCGGAGTTCGATTCCCCGTCGGGAAGCCTCTGGTGCAAGACTAATGACCCTGCCCAGAAAAAACAAATCATTATGGAAAATTTAATAAGCCTCAGGACTTGCTAAATAAGGCCAAGACCGGATTGATTGATTGATTGAAAACACATTTATTTGCAAAAGATATATACTATTTATATTTTTTTTTTTACAATTTTAGACTAAATGCTAAGCCTATTTTAACTATAATTGTTCTTAATCTAATTTACTGACCCTGCACGTGCACTCTAAATTATTCTAGTTACAATTTTAATGTATACATTTCGGTGTTCAATTATTTATTAGTTTTATTATTTTAATACAGTAAGTTGAAATAATCAAATAAAAAAGATAAAAAACTTGAAACTAGTAATATTTTAATGTTTTTGATTTTTTTTTTCTGTATGTATATGTTATATACCTTTTTTTATTTTTTGTTAGCCAGCTATACTACAATTTAAAATTAAGAGAATTGAGTGGGAAGAACAAAAAGAAGAATAAAGATTGGGAAAAGGAAATGGTAGAAGCGGAATGAAGAAGGGAGAAACCGGATGGCGGAAGGGAGATGCTGTTTAGCCTATGAGGCGTTATAAGTATGGGAACGTGCAGTCCTTTCGTCCTTATTTAGCCACCATCAGGTTGGTTGAAAATCACATTCATTTTGTTTGTCACGCTCTCCTACCGCCGCACTATAACATAGACGATCCGAGGAGTTGTCGATGTTGTAGTTATGACGAATTCTTTTGTCCTTAGCTCTCCGGAAAACGTGGTAGATAGTGGGGATTCCCGAATTGTCCTTTATAAGACCTCTATTATCCAATAAGAGAAATGCTTCTGGGGGAACAAAGCCGCTTTGAAGAGTGCTCTCCAGATACCTATCGTTGGGGTAAAAGGCTCCCGAGATCAAATTGTTTCCACTAGCTGTTGCTCTTGCAACATGGAGTCGAATTACTTTGATTATGAAATTATCTACTCTTTTTACACCTGCTTTATTATACAGGTCTTCATTTCGATAATATTTCGTGTACTGTGATTCTGGCGTTCTGTACATTCGTAGACAGGAACGCAGACATTGTCTCACGAATAATCTATATTTTTCCATATAGTAAGGAGCGACGTTAAACCATATAGGACAACCGTACACCAGTATGGGTCGTATAAGTGACGTATATGATATGATCTTAACTTTTGAATCCAGGACGCGATTTCGAAATAGTCTCCTCGCCATCGCATAGGCACTTTTCGCTCTGGAGAGGGATGTTGATATGTGTTTATCGAAATACAAGAATTGGTCTAGCCAAATACCAAGGTATCTAACAACATTTCTGACTGCCAACGGTCTTCCGTTTTGTCCAATAATGGAAAACTCTCTCCAATTCTTTTTTGTATCACCCGAGGCCCCGCTTAAGGGTGTCCTGAAAAGGATCGTTTCAGTAGTTTGGAAGTTAATTTTCATCTTCCATTTATCACCATAATCTTTAATTTTGTTGAGATCTTCTTGTAAACCTCTATTTATGGTCTCGATTTTGCTACCCGTCCTGTAGATAACTATGTCATCGGCATATGCAATGGCATGAGTAAGAGAGTTTACCAGATCACTAGTATAAATGTTAAATAGAACAGAAGAGTAGACTGCTCCCTGTTGTAAGCCGTTTACTTTGGTGAAGGTCTTATTGGAAAATGTATCTCCACATTTAACGATAAACTGTTTATTCGTTAACATGTCATACACCATATAAAGCAAGTTTACAGGCATGCCAAGAGCGGTTAACCTATAGAATAACCCTTCAAGCCAGATGGTGTCGAAGGTCTTTTCAAAGTCCACCAAACATGCGCCAGTGCACAGCCGTTTTGCTTTGTTCCACTGTATATCCGATACTAGTTTCGATGCCGCGTGGATAGTGCTGTGCTGGGTTCTAAAACAGAATTGGTTGTCCGAAATAATTGTTTTATTCTCAACCCATTTTAATAGCTCTTTGTTTATTATTTTATCAAACACCTATGGGTGTTAATGACTTGGGAGGTGCCGGCCCGACACAGGTTCACCAAGACCTCCCAAACTGCGTAACCGTTCGCCGTATCGTGACTACTTTGTTCACCGGTGTCTTGTCGCTCAAGATAAAAACATCGGGTCACTTACGTCTAATGTCTTTATTCTTTTCTTTGTTAGCACTAATTTTTTGTACACAACGTATTTTTGATTCTTCAATGAAACTTATTTTAGGTTAAACATAGTATTTTATATTCTTACGTAAAATTTATTTCATGTGTTACACTGTATTTAAATCCTTAAGTAAAATTTATCTTATGTTGTACATAGTGTAGTTAATTCTTATGTAAAGCTTATTTTAGGTTGAAAACAGTATTTTAATAATCTTAAGTAAAAATATATTTCATGTGGTACACTGTATTTAAATAAAATTTATTTTATGTTGTTCATAGTGTGGTTAATTCTCATGTAAAGCTTACTTTAGGTTAAAAAATAGTATTTTAATAATCTTACGTAAACTTATTTCATGTGTTACACTGTATTTAAATCCTTAAGTAAAATGTATCTTATGTTGCACATAGTGTAGTTAATTCTTAGTAAACTTTCTTTAGGTTGACACAGATATTTAGGTGGAACATTGGTATAAACCGTTGTAACATTATCTCAAACAATTTAAACCGAAAAAAAGTTCGAAAATGTACCACCGTGGTAATCACTAGATCTTTTACTCGGGACAGAGGAAGATACTTTTTGTGGAGACGGTCGTAACTTCAGTTCGAACAATTTAAACACAACGCAAAAGGATGGTATCACCGTGGTACCCACTAGCTAACTGACCACTTGTTCGCTCGGTGTGCACTTGTCCCTTAAGGGTTGATTTGTGCACACCAACACATCGACAGCCATACCTCCGCAGGCCAGTTCATGCGGGGATCACCTCCTTAGACTCCATGTCTCACTCAGCCAAGGATGCGATCACACCGTTGCCCCGGGCTGTGCGAGTCATCGCAGGGTCCGGCATCAAAGTTGGTCGCCACACCGCACCCTTGCTTGTGTGTACTTTGCTCATTATATACACAGTGGTGAGCGCTGTGTGTGTAGTTCTCTCATGGTGCATATTCGATTATAAGCGGTCGCCCCTATAGCTCATCCGAACGACTTGATGTGTCCTTTTATGGGCATGCGTTGTATCTCGTATGTTTGTTCGCCTGCTTGGTAATTCTTGAGATTTGTCGCAGGCTTGTGCAACCGAACGATATGTTCGTTGGCGATTCTGAGTTGTCAGATCGCTGCATGTTGTTTTTATTAGGGCGTGGTGCAAGTGTCCTGCGCTTGCCTATGTCAAGTTTGATACGTGTGCAACTACGTTGCCCTTTGAAATTGATGTTATGCTTTTTGTATTTTAGGGATGTCGCCTGCATGTTTGTTGTTGGCGTCAACAGAGGTCGAACCGTCGTGTGTGTATTTACACTGACTAGTTCTCGATCCCTTTTTGCGGCCAGGTGCGAGTTTCCATTTAAAGAACTCGAACGCCTGGGTTGACCGCCGTATGCCACGATGTATTTGTCGTTCATGTGTCCAACCGATGTGGGCATGCATAAAAGAACCAAAACTAAGAAATATCTCCGGTGGCATTGTAGGCGAATTCTTAGGAGACATTTCGTTGTAGGAACTAATGCAATGTTGGTTGCTAGATATGCGACCAATTTGCCCTTCCTGTAGAAACGCTTGTGTTGCTGATGGTGTTTTACCTCAGCGCGGTTAAGCATTGCAGCGGTGGTTGGTCGTTATGAGCAGGTAGGACATGCTTTTCAGGTTTCTATATGCCCTTGTAGGGAATGTCTGTTGTTGCTGATATATTTTTCGTATCAGCAGACATTATGCTTCACAGGTTTTTCGTGGTTATAGGAATAACCAATGCAGGCAAGTACACGCTTTTTATGACATAGAGCGCGCGTGGAAATGGTTACCTGGTGGTGGCGCAGCAGGTAAGTAGTGGCGTTTGCAAGAACCGCCACACACCTTGCTGATATTGGGGAGTAGACTGATAGAACGGAGATTAGTTGGATTGCTGCTATCCTTCCCAGGTTTTGGGATGGGGTGGACTACTGCCGTTTTCCACTGCATTGGGTAATATGAGTTATTTACTGCGTTATTAAACAGAATGCTGGTGTTATATCGAAGTTTGAACCTCCGATATAAACATTTTAAATAATACGTGATTTATTGGTTAACTTGGTTATGTCTTTATTTATTATGCGAGTTTCAACTTAAGTAATTTAAAACATGTTTTTTATTTATTATGTGAGTTTCAACTTAAGTAATTTAAAACAAGACCCTATAGTAATTTAATCGCAAAAAGACCCGCTCTACTTACGGGTGGCCGCAGTCTTCTTGCTTTCAATTACTGAGCCACTTACAACTCACTTGCAGCCACCTTATATACCAATTTAATTATCCGCAATTGCAGATGGAGCAATTTTTCCACCCAGCGCGTGTAGCCTAATTGGGGGTTAATTGCCTGTCATTCTTAATTCGCAATTTTCAATAATCGCTTAATGGTTCTGCAAAAATTGCAGCAGAAGCGATTCATATGTTTACTCGATTTGCAGCAGCAATGACCGAACCAATTTCAGTGCATTGCCCTACGTGCAAATCGTTTGCGACTTCTCGTTGCGTCCGCCATTTTTGCTGCGATCAGCATTTCGTTGCCGCTGCGCTAACGTCTTTGATGAGTACCGCTCGTGTCCCATATCATGTAAAACATTGTGTTAACCTGTGTATCTGTAATATAAAACCGTTTAGGTTTGGTTTTGCTTTTTGTAATGCGAAATGAAAGGCAAGGTCAAGTGCACGATGGATGTATGCTTTGGCATGGACTTATCGTATGCGATATAATTTGATTGGAATGAATGACTGCGAATTTTTGCATTGTATGCAAGATACGAATTTCAATTGCCGTACAGGTGAGTTGGTGAGTTTAAGATGATGGCATCTTAATTGGGTTATGTATGTTGGGAGGGGGTGTAAAGCGAGGTGTAACAGTATTGTTACGTGTCCGCCGCCGTACTTCCTCTGATGAGGGAAGAGCGTGGACCTTTTATTTTATTCTTCCAATTAAAACTCTTCTTCTTTAACTGAAGACTGTATTTATTCGACGAAGAAACTCCAATCTCAAACTTATTTCTCAAATAACTGATTTCACAAACTCATCAACTCTACTGAACTCTACTCTCAACTCTCAAAACTAAAACTTTAACTTTAACTCTAACTGATATCTCAAACTTGACTGTCAAAACTAAACTGAAACTGAAACTGATTTTACAATTAAAATTTCTCTCTTCTTATGCTAGTTATTGTTCTAATTGGTTGGAAATTATAATGTGAACAAAACAAATTTTCTCAAAGTATTCCTTTTAGTCTCTGTGACTTTTAAATTGAATAAACTTTGAACGAAAATCAAAGTGCTATGTTTTGAATGAAAAAAAGGTGCATGTTATGAAAAGGGGCATGTTATGAAATGTGCTGTAACAGGCTTGATATAGAATATTGTGAAAGTTTATTAATGTTATGTATTAAGTGAGAATAAGATATAAACAGAGGAAGTTTTAAAGGTGTGTTAGAAAAGTAATGAGATTCAGTGTTAAATCAAATAAGGGTAGTATTCTGGAATACAACCGTATAAATGTTTACTGCCTCCAATGGCAATTGTTTAAGAACAGTATTTGGAATTTGGTCAATCCCAGACGACTTTTTATTTTTAAGTGACTTAAAAATACCTAAGAGTTCGTCCTTGTTTACAAACAAGTTGTTCTCTGAATTTGCTAGTGGGTAATTTGCTCTATTGACGTCATTAAACACTGTGAAATTTCGGTTTTCAGTACGCCGCCTGGTAATTGTGTTGCGAAGTGAAATGTGGTTTTCGAGCGCCCTTCTTTCTAGATCATAATTGGAGCGAGAAGGTTCGTTCACTTTATGTATCGACTCAAAACATGCACCTATGGCGTTCGATTTCTCTTCAGGGTCTGCTATAATAAAGTAATCATCATCAAAAACCATGTTTTCGAGGTTAAAGCCTGCGTTTAGCAGTATTTCATAGTTTTCTGGCGTTTGTGGTATTTTCAGGCACGCAATGTTGTTGCAGCCCTTCCTTCGAAATAGTTTGATTATTAGGGGGAACATCAAGACTAGTGACCTTGCCCGGAAAAAAACAAATCATTATGGAAAATTTAACAAGCCTCAGGACTTGCTAAATAAGGCCAAGACCGGTTCTAGGTTGTAGTGCCGATGATGATGATGATGATGATGATGATTAGGGGGAACATATTCGACCCCTTTGGTTTGATAGCTCGAATTTTCTGTTCCCGTTCTGTATTTATGGTTAATTTGTAGTTTTCCCGAATCAACTTTTGTATATTTCGGATCAAGGACTTGAGTGTTCTTATTTCTGGGTTTTGTCGATCGGTGAATTGCCGGTATAGTGTTTTCAACCTGAATAGGAGACTGCTTTTCTGTCTATGCAGAGCGTCGATAGTTGAGTTTCTGTATTGACCTGTGTGACTCTCATCGGGATTTATTTTTGGAATAGAGAGATCCATTGATTTCTTAATGATGTTGTCCATTGCTTGGAGGTAATGGTCTATTTCTATATTTTGAAGGTTCCTGTAGGTGGGTGGGTCTATCGAATTTGAGAGGATTTCTCTTTTCATAGTGCGGTCAAAACGTGACCAGTGTGCTTTGCGATAATTGTAAGCATAAGGTTGTTCCCACAACTCAAACAACGTTTGCTCATTTGGAACTTTAATTGTTGCGGCGAGACCGTAATGATCACTGTCATATTCGACTGTTCTAAGACAATTTCTGTTATTGGTGTCTGTGTTTAGGAGTTGTATTTGACCATCGATTAAGAGGGGGTCCAGAAAAGAGTCACCTCTTGGGTACGACGGTGTGGTAGTAGCGTAAATTTCTGCATTGTATTCGATTAGGTTTGCTTGCCACCAATCGAATAAGGCATTACCTCTTGTGTTGGTGGTTGAGTTACCCATTATGGCATGTTTTGCGTTGAGATTGCCTGCCAAAAAGAAATAATTGTTTTCTGATTGCAGTCTGAGGCCCTGGAAGAGCGTATTTAGTTCACTGATGAAACGTGGGTTCTGGGTAGCTTCAGGGGCGTATAACGATACCACATATATATTCTTCTGACTTTGTAATGGGATTTCCACAATACTTGCTTCTAGAATTTGGAAGTCGTACACCTCTTTACTGTGTATAATCTTATATCGAAGCCCTTTTTTGATTAACAGTGCAACACCGCCTCCTTGTGTGGAGTTGGGTCTGTCTCTTCTTACCATATTATAGTTTTTATAGCCCAGTTTATGCTTTTGGTTAAGCTTAGTTTCGCTAACCAAAAGAATATCAGGGCATTCGGCTTCCAACAGTTTAGCTAAGTTATTTCTTCTCTCAATTCTGATAAGTGAATTAACATTCACGGCGATAATTTTAATTGTTGATTCCATTTGTAGAAGTTCTGTGTTTATGGGAAAGAATCTGCAAATAGCGACGAATAGATGAAATCTATTCGAGTAGTTTGTTCATTAAGTTTTTTCTCAAACTCAGTCATGTTTCTATGTATGACCAACAGCAAATTTTTTAGCTCTGAAATTTCTTCGCCAGCAGATCCTCTTTGCTCGGTTTGAGCGTTTGGTGCTAGTTTAGCAGGTTTGTTCGACCCAGAGGCCATTTGAGCATATGACATACTGGGAGCGACGAAGTTACTATAGGAGCGAATTTTCGTTTGTTTTTGTTCTTCTATTTGATGTTTACCCGTTTCCATTTTTGCCTTGAGAGCTTGGAATCTTGGACAACCCCTAAAATTCGCTGTATGGCCTGTGTTTTTGCATAACACACATGCCAACTGACTTTTATCTGTGATCTTTTCTGTTCCCAGCGGACATTCCCCCGTAGCATGTATGTTTAGGCACTTTACGCATCTATACTGCATAATGCAGTTTGAGGCAACGTGCCCGAAGCGTTGACATCGCATGCACTGTAGCACCCGATTAGTCCTGCGGATTTTTTCCCAACTAACCATGTGGTGGTTGAGATGCTTAATGTGTCTCAGTCCATCAATTTTACTATCAGGACTTAATGAGAGAATGAAAAACGGTAATTTACGGTTTCTACTTTTGGAAAATGAGGTCGAGAATGGTTTTACGCCTATAAATTTCAGATTGTCAGTTTCCACCGTCTTTAGTTCCTCGAGTATTTCCTCCGGAGAGAATAGTGGGTCTACTCCTTTGAGTAGCATGGAGATGTTTTTTTCCGATTTCGGAGTGTACGTAAAGTACTGGCTTTCCGCTTCCCCTAATGCAGATTTAAATCTTTGATAGTCTTCAACACTATCACAAGCTACACTACTCTTTACTTCACTCATTCTTTTAATGTTAAATTTTAATTTGGCTAACTTACCCATTTTAACTACATCTTTAGCTTCCATGAAGCTAATTACAATTGGCGGTACTCTTGTTTTTTTTCTTCTTTTGTTTGCTGTGATGGCTGCTGCTTGTCCGCTGGCTGCTCCTTCTCCGATGTATCATTTGTTATCTCCGATGCCTCTTTTGGTTTTGTTACCTTTTGTTCCTGGTTTGTTTTGAGGTCGTTCTTCGTGTTTCCCGAGCCGTTATTTTTCTGCTTCATTGCTGCAATGAATTCTCTGAGTTCTTTTTGATTTTCATTGTTGGCGTTTACCAATTCTTTAAATTGATTGCCCAATCCATTGTAGGGACATTCATTATTTGGTGGTTCGTCAATTTCCACGTCCCTATCTGTTAGGATTTCATTATATTTTGGTCTTTTATTGTTGGCTCTTTGTGTTTGGGTCATTCTGTTATAATTTTTATTGTTATAACAATTATTTATTACGTATCCACAAAACTTACCCTTGACCAAATGATATCCGCTGTTAGGCTGCACGGCTAGATGTGTAACACAACACAAGAACAACACATTCAGTTTTTGTTTTATTTATTCTGTTTTTTCTTTTGGTTTTATTTATTCTTTTAATGTAATTCTTTTTATTTTAATTTAATTTACCGCTTGTGTGGCGTCGATTCGAAAAAAATAAAAGCCAAAGCTCATTTTATTATTTTAATGTGCGGAGCACCCGACTGCACTTCTCAACGCACGTTTTACAAAAGTAACAATATTTAAATTCGGTAGGAGCGCACCGCACAACCACTCGCTACCATGACTCTATTAAGAAGGGAAACAATCTCGTGTCTATCGCCACATATCCTTTTTCGTTCCGCTTCCACGATAGTTATTTCGAGGAAGCAGTCGAAATGGCTAATAGGGGGCGACTATGGCTAATAGAAGGCAATTGACTATTGTAATGTGAGTGGGGTTTTAAATTGGGGTTTACTTTTATTTAAATTATATTCTATTGTAAAGGGAATATTCTATTGTAAGGGGAAAGGGACATTCGTGATTTGGAAGGAAGGGAAGGATATGTGCGTGAAGACACGAGATGTTAATAATTCAAAGGGGGAGGGATAATTAATTGAACTTTAATTATATAACAATTCTTGTCTTCCTCATTGTCTTTAATTTTTCAAGTACTGGTTTTTTAATTGTTGTTGGTTTTATGACGGGCAGAGAACTCAACTCATAAATGCCGGTACTCAAGGTCACTCTGAATACTATTTGTAGGTAAGCGTACACTTATTGTTTTTCACCCGGTCAATGTTTCGGAACTCGCACTGAGTTTCACGTACTCTCACACACACAATTTAGAATCTCCGCCGCTCGTTGTACCTCCGATTGGTTTGACTGCTGGTTAACCTAGGCCAAGACCGGTTTCCGGTCGAAGTGCCGATGATGATGATGATATATATATATATATATATATATATATATGTATATATATATATATATATATATATATATGTATATATATGTATATATATGTATATATATATATATATATATATATATATATATATATATATATATATATATATATATATATATATATATTGTTATGGATGCTGCGAAGCCTTCGCAGAACAAAATAATCCATCCAGAAGAAATATCCGCTTAATCCACAAAATATTCCTATGATAAAAATATGATACAAAAGAAATATCCGCTTGATCATAAAATGTTCGAAATCCTAAACCTGTATCCATCCAAAAGAGATATCCGCTTAATCCACAAAAATATTACGGCCCCCATAGTTTGCGCGATCCATGGGGGACATTCTGCTTGGCTCACAAAAATGACCAGGCATGCGATCAGTTTATGTAACTCGAGTTCCATGGAGCCGAATAGCGGTTTCCGTTTTGCACATTGTGCAGGCGCAACGTATGCTGAAACCTGAGCCCCATGAGAGTTGGCGACGACATGTTTCTGCATACTAAGCAGGAAAAATGCGCTGAGATAGTCAGCTAGAGAAGGGAAGCCAAGTGGAGGCGAAGTAGAATTCTGGATGGGATAGATAGACTGAGTTTTATCGTTGACCGATACAGTACCGGGTTTAGAAAGAAAATTATTAAGTGTACGAGGGTTGCCTTTTATATCTCGGGATTAGAGAACAAAAACAAATATTGATCATCGAAAATCACTTTATTGTTTTTCAAAATATTCCCCATGAAGATCTATACACTTTTGCATGCGTTTGAACCAATTGTCGAAGCACTTTTGCCACTCTGATTGAGGTATCTCCAACACATGCATTCTGAATGCAGCAACCGCTTCTTCAGGTGTCGAAAAACGTTGACCTCTCAGTTTGCTTTTTACGTGCGGGAATAAAAAGAAGTCATTCGGTGCCACATCAGGACTACACGGCGGATGACCCATCAAATCGATGTTTTGGGTGCTCAAAAATGCAGTTGTCGCAGCCGATGTGTGAGAGCTCGCATTGTCGTGGTGAAGAGTGATCCGTCTTCGGCGGTTGGTTTGCCTGATTTTTTGGAAGACAACTGGCAAACAAATGGTTGTGTACCACTCAGAATTGACTGTTCTGCGTTGTTCTAGTGGTACGGTTGCGACATGTCCAGTTTTTCCGAAAAAACAGGCGACCATTTGCTTGGAAGTGCTTCGTGCGCGAACAACTTTTGTTGGATTTGGCTCATCTTGAAACACCCAGACAGTCGACTGCTCTTTACTTTCGGGCTCATACGCGTAAATCCACGATTCATCACCTGTCACGATGTCATAGACGTGTTTCCAAGCACCGCGACCGTATTTTTTGAGCATTTCTTTCGACCAATTGACACGAGCCTTTTTTTGGGCGATTGACAAATTGTGTGGGATCCAACGCGAACAAATTTTTTTGACAGTCAAATGTTTATGCAATATTGAATGTATGCTGGTCCCACTAACGCCTAAGGTTGTCTCAATCTCACGATAGGTCACATGACGATCTTCCAATATCAGTTCGCGCACAGCATCAATGGTTTCCGGAACAACAACTGATTTTGGACAACCTTCACGAAATTCATCTTGGAGTGAACTACGACCACGATTGAATTCACCATACCATCGATAAACACTGGTCCTTGATGGAGCTTCATCGCCAAAAATTGAATTAAGTTCATCCATGCACTGTTGCTGAGTTAATCCACGCCGAAAGTTGCAAGAAATAATCGCACGAAAATGTTGACGATTTAATCCCATTTTTGGGCCGAGATGAATCTTTTAAGTTACTGTAAACAACACAAATAGCGCTCGTATGTCAAAACGTTCTGAGTGCGTATAACCTCAAAAATGTCCAACTTTACGACAGAGCTGTCAATTGCCGGATTGCAACACTAGGGTTCCCAAATCCCGAAACATAAGAGGCAAACCTCGTATATAAAGGACAAATTACTATTACAGTTCAATACATATGGGAAATCTTATTAAGTGTAAATAAAAGACAAGTTACTATTACAGTTTAATACATATGGAAAAACTTATTAGGTGTAAATAAAAAGACAATGTTAAACGTTTAAGATTTAGAAAGAAAAATTATTAAGTGTAAATAGAAGACAAGTTACTATTACAGTTCAATACATATGGAAAAATGTATTAAGTGTAAATAAAAGACATTAAGATTAAGAACAAATAATACCAGTGTAAATAAATAATCAAAAATAAAAAAAAAATTATCGAGCCGAGTTGTCGGAACCTCAAAAGAAAAAAAATACATTTTTTACTTTTTCCTTTATTCTCCGTGTGCCCTCCGAATAATTGACCCGAAGGCAACACCAGAGGGTTTTCCCGCACCTATATCTGGCCTGAGGGTCCATCAGTGCCTAATACGAAGGTGTATAGCCTGTCCAAGCATAACAATATATATATATATATATATATATATATATATATATATATATATATATATATATATATATATATATATATATATATATATATAAATTAATGGTACTCACGTGGCTCTGGAGTTACCTGATTATCCAGAATTTGATGGTCCTTTAAACTGTATTTTCTTTCATTTTTGGTCTATTTAGCTTTACACTAGGTTTTCTTTTATTTTATTGTTGTTGCGGATTCACACTGGACACAACCAGCGAATTCGCAACTGAATGCTGCCCATAGCAACAACATTACAAATGTCACAATCAGCTGACATATTAAAATAAATTCTGTTGGTTGTCAAACTACAACCAATTCTCTCTGCGTTAAACATTCGGACGACACAGATCGTAATTTTATAATCAGTTGAAAATCCAAAGACTCGAGTAAATAAAGGAAATATTTAATACACCAATGCAAGCCGTTTGATTATTGCATTCTGGAGAAGGAGTGTTTATAGGATTGCTGCACGCAAATTTTGGTATTCTTTTCCCATTTCAAATATTACATTATTTCAGGGCGACAATCCACATCACTACACGCCAGGAGGCACCATTGTTCGTGATAATCCCCACGGCCCACCACAAGACGCAGTGGTTGGTGTAAGTTGCGTGCGTGTTTGTAGAAAACGCAAATCGCAGTACGCAGGAGTTCACGTGTTGGCCGAACAAGTGCCAATACATTGTACTTTGAAACATTAGAGAAATCGTCCCCGACGACATTCCTCGGTCGGCGGAGATCAAACTACGCGTTGGCCGAACGAGTCCCAATACAATTGTTTTATTTCTCTTTACACTGGGTTTTCTAATGTTGGTTTTATTTTCTTTACTTTAGTTCACCGTAGACCGTTTCAGGCTGTACCGCCACCGATACACGAATATCAACGAACAACCAACCACGATTGCCCACTATTCACTACTTTCTGCGTCGTACCCATCAACAGGTAGTCTCTCCATTATCGCCCATTTCCGGTCGCACACTCTTCCTTATTTTCCTATTTGGTCACCCATTAAGGTGAATAGACTCTTGCGAATTTACTCAACAGTCAATGAACCCAGAGAGAATGGCAAAATTACAACGGAGAGCATGGCGATTTAGGGGTTGATTTGGTTTCGCATGCAACGAAAACCGAAACCACGAGAGTGAACGCATGACACCGTTTCATGCTTGGATGGCTCTCAGAGTGTAGAACCAAAAGTGCACTCCTAGAAGGGGGAATAGAGAGGGCTGAAAAGTATACTCATGCATACTTTTCACCTGACATTGATTTTGTTCACAAGCGAATGGTTTTATACTGAATTACAGGAAGGAGGGGATTTCGCTTAGGATCTTCGTTTGCATGGGAATGTGCAAAAGAAATTGGTGATAGACGAAACTGTGTTGCTAACCAGCATGAAAGTTTTGATTTCAGGTAGGAAATCTTATGTGGGTTACTCAGATAATGGCGTTTTTTCAGCCCAAAAAGATGCGAACCAATTTAATTTTTCCGTGGTGGTGGGAGGGCGGGGGGGGGGGGGCATTACTTATCTAACAATTGCGACGTCCAGCATGATTTCGCCACTTGATATTGTTTCAGGCGCTGTAGACGAAACAACGGAATTGAAACTTTCATTTGTATTTTATGTGTAACCGCCAAGGCATCGGGCGAGTAAATCGTTCCTAAAGAGATCTTCTTACACAGGCTTGACGGCATTAAACACTTTAATATTCATAGCTCGCTTGTGAACTTAGTCAGATAAATGATTTAATGCTATTGCTTTTTGCTAGGAGCACCAAGAATCAATATCTGCGAGGAAATGTTCATGCTGAGGCGTGTTGTCCATTGAAAGTTGTGGTAAAGGCTGGACCTTATTTCTTTGCGCATTTTTTCTGCTGAGTCAGCCTCCGTAATACATATTATAATTAGTTCATCAATGAGTTTGCCTGTCAACATACCTCTTCCACCAAGATTTTTTTTGTTTTTTTTTATTTCTTAGCCGCGTCCCTAATCGTTTTTGCACATGCCCTATGTATTCTTTTTTCGTGACTTCAATATCACTATAAGGCTTGCGGATTGAGTGTCTGACCAGCAAAGGTAACAGACGCGCTCCAGGCCATGGCTCTTGAGGGCGGTGGAAATGAAGATTTCCTTACCACTAAGGAAATGTATATGCAGGCTCTGCAAGTGATTAATGAATATAAACAAAAAGTGCAACAATTAGAGCAAAAACTATTTGAAAAGTTACACAAAAAATAATCACCGAGCTAAAAAGGACAAAAAAAATACATTTGCGGACCAAAAAAACAATAATAAAAATGATACCAACAACATCTTCGGAATACTCGAAAATGGCGACACAAACCCGATGGACATAGAAAAAACCAACAACACAGAACCATGTACATCTAACTCAGGTAGTGCGATGATGGGACAGTTAAAAAAAAATAACAAAGGGACCTAAACAGAACATCTAAGAGAACAAAAACAACAGCGAAACCAAAAAAAAAAAAATAACATGGCGGTATCAACAACAATGATGGGAACAACAAAGCACCACCACGAATTAATATCTTCAACGAGGATAGCAAAACCATAGGTTATATATTAAAAGAAAAAATAGATAGCGATAAATTCATTATAAAACAAATAAATACAATATGAGTAAATTATCACTACAACTTTAAGATAGAACTGATTCCAGTAAAGTCAAAGATACTTTGAAGAAGACCAACTCCTAATACTTGACATACACAAGTATGAGAAAGATGCCAAAAAAGACGAAATACTCTGTCAGAAAAGTGTCCACCCGAGATCATGGAAAGGGTCCGAAAAGTATAAATCCACATCGGAGCAACTCAAGAAGCGTCAAAAAAATGCAGGGACAAGTGCTTTCAAAATAACTGGCAATATCCAAGCTATGTACGGGAAGGTGTGTGGCATCTCTAACAGATACACACACAATTCACAAGCAAAATAGTGAAGAACACCGAACGAAAATCGAATAAGAAAATACATCAGAACCGTATACCAAGCGATAACATAACAATTCAGATCAGTGGAGTACGAGGGTTGCCTCTTATGTTTCGGGATTTGGCAACTCTAGTGTTGCAATCCAGAAATTGACAGCTCTGTCGTAAAGTTGGACATTTTTGAGGTTATACGCACTCAGAACGTTTTGACATACGAGCGCTATTTGTGTTGTTTACAGTAACTTAAAAGATTCATCTCGGCCCAAAAATGGAATTAAATCGTCAACATTTTCGTGCGATTATTTTTTACAACTTTCGGCGTGGATTAACTCAGCAACAGTGCATGGATGAACTTAATTCAATTTTTGGCGATGAAGCTCCATCAAGGACCAGTGTTTATCGATGGTATGGTGAATTCAATCGTGGTCGTAGTTCACTCCAAGATGAATTTCGTGAAGGTCGTCCAAAATTAGTTGTTGTTCCGAAAACCATTGATGCTGTGCGCGAACTGATATTGGAAGATCGTCATGTGACCTATCGTGAGATTGAGGCAACCTTAGGCGTTAGTGGGACCAGCATACATTCAATATTGCATAAACATTTGACTGTCAAAAAAAGGTGTTCGCGTAGGATCCCACACAATTTGTCAATCGCCCAAAAAAAGGCTCGTGTCAATTGGTCGAAAGAAATGCTCAAAAAATACGGTCGTGATGCTTCGAAACACGTCTATGACATCGTGACAGGTGATGAATCGTGGATTTACGCGTATGAGCCCGAAAGTAAACAGCAGTCGACTGTCTGGGTGTTTCAAGATAAGCCAAATCCAACTAAAGTTGTTTGCGCACGAAGCACTTCCAAGCAAATGGTCGCCTGTTTTTTCGGAAAAACTGGACATGTCGCAACCGTACCACTAGAACAACGCAGAACAGTCAATTCTGAGTGGTACACAACCATTTGTTTGCCAGTTGTCTTCCAAGAAATCAGGAAAACCAACCGCCGAAGACGGATCACTCTTCACCACGACAATGCGAGCTCTCACACATCGGCTGCGACGACTGCATTTTTGAGCACCCAAAACATCGATTTGATGGGTCATCCGCCGTATAGTCCTGACTTGGCACCGAATGACTTCTTTTTATTCCCGTACGTAAAAACCAACTGAGAGGTCAACGTTTTTCGACACCTGAAGAAGCGGTTGCTGCATTCAGAATGCATGTGTTGGAGATACCTCAATCAGAGTGACAAAAGTGCTTCGACAATTGGTTCAAACGCATGCAAAAGTGTATAGATCTTCATGGGAAATATTTTGAAAAACAATAAAGTGATTTTCGATGATCAATATTTGTTTTTGTTCTCTAATCCCGAAATATAAAAGGCAACCCTCGTATAGTCGAGTTTAAAAATAAAATTTTAAAATCGGCCAGTAGCCTGATGGGTAACGCTTAGGTTCAATTTTTGGTGATTCAAACTGTCATAGCGTCAGTTCGAACCACACGTTCTTCTTCACTATTATTTCAAGCGCTATAGGTGTATTCTTCGCAAATATGCTGGCTGAACGCACTAGTACTGAAGATAAAATTAGGCCCAGAGGGGGACCCGACGCAACAACCATTAGCACTACAAAGGACACACTAAAAGTACAGGCAAATAATCTTGCCAAAACTGTAGCAGAACTGTGACCGAAGAAGAACGCGCTTCTGGGGCATCTTATGCCTTAAAATGGCGCAGTACACAACTACATCCCTCAAAATAATTGCCTTAATGTAAATTACATTATTTCCATTAAGAGGCGTGGTGATCTATTGCACTTTGCAGATGATCACAAACCAGATGTGCTGTTACTAAGCGAAACAGAACTTAACGAAAGACATCAGTTATATTTTCAAAACAATAAATTCGTACGTACAGATAGGCGGAATTCAGTCCAAGGAGGTGGCACGTTGATCCTCGAGCGAAAGCCTGTTCGCTAGGTGAACTCCGGTGGGCGGGACACCTAGCTCGAATGAGTGAAAAGCCGCCCGCCCGGAAGTCCTTTGTGGTGGGATGTACGGAAGGTGACAGCGCGGCAGTCCTCGTCTGCGTTGGTGGGACGGCGTAGACCAGGACGCCCAGAGCTTGGGAGTACCAAACTGGATGACATCGGCTCGAAATCATAACCAGTGGAGACCAGAACCTGCTCGTGGTGCCGATGATGATGATGATGAAAATGGGACGCTACAGAGCCATTTTTGCTCACTTTGTTTGCAGTTCGCGCGACAACTCTCGTTTGGATCTTGGTCAAATTAATCAAGTCGTCGAAAAAAAAAAATACTGAGTCGGAGGTGTTTGCGAATACGACTTGAGTACGGTTGTCTCAAGTGTTTCAAAACCAATTTTTATTACCTTAAATCTTTTAACAAACTCAACATTTAACAAGTATTTGCGACCTTTTATTGAAGTAAAAATTATAGACAGACAAATAGTGGAAATATGTACACAATTAAAGTGTTGTGAACTATATGTAGTAAATAAAAGAAAAAACAAAGGAAGAACGTTTTATTCAGATTAAAACAAAAAAGTTAAATAAACTCATTTCCATTAGTTCACGGTGGAATATTCTTGAAGAAGACTCACGATCAATTCTCATTATTATCAATAATGATCCAAGACTAAGTGATAAAAAAGGCACCACGAATTAACTACACAGCCCAAATGATCTGCAAGCATACATTTCAAGAAACCCCTCCAGAATATCAACATCATCTCCATCAGGAGAGAGCCAGCAGCGAACACACATAAGCCACACGAACCGTGAGTACGCACGTTACTATTGAAATTATATTATATATTTTTTGTGTGCAAAAAAGCTTTGACTTACCCGTCGTATTAACGAGACTGTAGCGGTTCCACTAAACGCCACTACTTACCTTCCCAATTACCCCAAAGCTTCCTATCCGGAAGCTCCAAAACCTATTGTTTTCCGCTAATGCAATTACATTAGCACCTTCAAGCATTTCTCCCACAGGAGCATTTTCGCATGCATCAATGCATTTCAGCATTTTTCTGAAAAGAAAACAATTCGGTTGCCGTACTAAGCAACCGCAATAAAACATGGAAACATCATCGGCACCCCTGTCTGCCTACGTATCTGTCACACACGTGCGCGGCAGATTTTCCTAGTTTATCTGTATTCACGGCCGCTTTTGTTCAACCGACAAAACATATCGCAACTCGCGTCTAGCAGCCAAGAACCGAATTCTCTATTAGTGTAAATAGTCACACAAGAATTCGACCCTTGTCGCCAGTATAGAGGCTATACAAATCGCCATAGCGTAAACATCTAATTTGCTTTTAGCACCATTTCCCTGATGACTGACCGTCTATTTATTCAGCTGCAATGCACATCTCATAAATGCCCTTTGTTCCTTCTACGTTTCAGTTTTCGTTTCCCACGACCTTCGTTGCATGGGCAAACAAAGTGATCTCCGTATGAATAACCACACCTTCGCTGGGATCTAAGTACCAGAGTTCTTCTTGGTCAGCCTCAAAAGGAAAATTTCATTTCCTTTTCACCACACCACCAGACTCACCTCGAATTGTGTTTTGGATAGTGAGTCGTTATTCAACTATCAAGCTGGGCGGGTCGTCTGCCATCCACCGTACCGGCGCCGGTACGGTGTGAACACAAAAAAGTAGAGTTTAAATCGTCCTTGGTAACGGCTGTGTAAATTAACGAATCGTGCGGTCGATAGTGGAATTTCGCCCAATGCATAAACCTAGAACCTATTAATAAATCAAGAAACAGTTTAGTGCATAAACCCATGTAACAAATAGAGTACATAAACCTAGAACTACTAATAAATCAAGAAACAGTTTAGTGCATAAGCCCATGTAAGAAATAGAGTACATAAACCTAGAACTTATTAATAAATCAAGAAACAGTTTAGTGCATAAAATCCAACAATAAAACAAATTATAATCAACAAAATCTTGTGTTTCAATTACTTCTTGGGGACGGTTGTTATGGAGTTTTACTTGTTTAGTGAACGCAATTCGGCGATCGTGGTTTGGATATTTCAGTGTCTCAAACGGTGTTTCTCGGAATCTTCAGTGAACAATTTTGGCGGAACAATTATGATGGGGAAAGGAGTTAACCAGTGCCAATGTCGGCACATCTACTTCTTCACCCCCACAAGCCCTTCCCCTTTCTAAGTACTACTTATCTCAATCAATTCAGAATACTCTACTGGAATATACTTCACCTCAGTTGGGGAAATCAAAAGAGTTTTTTGCAAGGAATCTATAAATTGGATCAATCCCATTGTTTCTGATGACACTTTCAATTGATTATTGAAATAAATGCATATTTAGGCAAAAGAAGAATGTTTTAGGGTACACGCCCAATACTCGCCTGGTGTTCGCCCTGAGATGTCCTGTGGCGGTTCCGCCAAACCCCACTGCCTACTTACCTGAAAAACCCCCATAACCACAACAGCATTAGCATCTTAAATGCTTCACGCATTATATAGATCAAATCTATAATCTAACAAGTCCCTGTGAAAGGAAACTTACCTTCATGCATCGCTTCGCATATAATTTCCTGTACGAATTTCTTTCTACCCATCATGAATCCCAAGCCAGTCGGCACCCTTTGTCTTGGTTAAAATCCTGTGTCGGACAGCTTGTTTTTACAGCTGCAATAAACCGACCCCCGATTCGTTTATACAATCGACAAGCAATCACCGCATCTTAGGCATTATCAACGAAACCAAATTTTCTAGCATTTCCTAATGCAAACACGAACCCGGTTTCTACTGCAGACAGAGATGCCATAAACATCCAATTTGCTTTTAGCACCATTTCCCGAATGACTAGCGGTTTACTTATTCAACTGCAATGCACATTTTCCCTGTCCTTGTTTCAGGTACATTCCTATGGCCTTGTGTATGAAAAAATCCCACGTGATCTTCACCCACACATACACATACATTGCCAAATCTTTCTTCCTTGTTTCCATCACAGAGAAACACTTTCTTTCTTGGGTAAACTCATCTCAAAACGATTGAAGATCGTCGAGTCGATTTCCATCCACTGGCCGCCATGGTCACGCGATCTCCCGCTCACCGATGCGCACGGTGACGCGAATATAGTCTCGTCGTCAAGTTAAATTCCCGAGTCGTGGCTAGTGTTGAGTCGAATACGGTAATTTTAGTTATAATCGATTAGTGTAATTCTTCACCAGTTGCCTATAATTGAGTGTACTTAGAATCGGTCTTCTGTAATCACCAAATTCATTAAATAATAAACTAACTCGACCGTTTCATTTAACAGTCTTGTGGCGGAGTTTTACTTCTTGTGCGTGACAATTTCCGGCGAACAATTTCCAGCTGCACTCGAACTAGTGGGTGGATGGTAGAATCAGTGTCCATGCCGAAGCACAGACCATCTATTCCCACAGTCCCCAGCCAGAAAAATTCGAATGGGGGATAGGTACCATCACACAATTTCCCCAATTTTTGTTCAGACCAAATGCCAATATTCAAATATGTCACGGAACTTATAGTGTGATGGCGTGGTATCTCTTCGTATGGACAGATTTTAAACCGGCCTACCACCAACCTTTTTTGACCGGTCCATCAGCTAAGCTGCAAAATATGTCCAAGGATTTCTCGTGAGCATTTCAGGAGAGCCTAATCCATTTAGCTTAACAGAGTGAGTTTTATCGAGTATTTCATCTGACGACTATCTCCACTTGCTGCCTTTAAAAAACGGGACCAGAATCTCAGATGAATCATTTGATTGCCACCATTTTTGAACTAGTACAGAATAACTGATTGCGAGCTATCTCAAAGGGGACGGAAGTACAGGAATAAAATGTAGGCATCTAAAAATTCGCACGCAAAAGTCTGAACCCATTGCTCATTGTACCTGGTCATCATATCCACTTGATGGTCTTAGAAAATATACCTAAAATCAAAATTTCAGTTTCAATGGCAGCAATTTTTGAACGGAATAACTAAGTGTGAGTTGGCATTTTTCCGTCTCGTTGCAAGCGTTCCTTTTGGAAGGATAGAACAGAATCTACCTCAGAGAGAGATGTGCAATCCACCTGCGCCAATGAGCACAGCTCCTTGATATACAAATATCTACCCAGTGTGGGGGCAACTATAATGTAATACTCGATCTCAATCCAGCTAGTAGCAGATGTAATCAGGCATCCATTTGCTAACGGAGCGAAACCCCAGCAACGACTGCGGGGTATATCCCAAACAAATTAATTCGATTTTGTTAAATATGTCTTTCTGAACAACAAGGGAATTAAAATATTATAAATAGTTTTATTGAGTTACCATTGCTTGGAAATCAATGGGTTGAAAGGAACATTTTTACCCACCGACCATTGTGGAGCTACTACATCGCGGCTTAATACAATTATACGGGGGTCGATACGACCGCCCATCCGCGCATGGCGATGCTTGTCATGTTCATTGTTATCTGTTTATATCAATATAGTTAAATAGCGTTGTACATCAAGACCGTTAATACGTTTTAAATATTACTGACTGTATAATCGAAATATTAATCTTGGAACACTGCATTACTTAGGGAGTCCTGCGGCAGGGGCACCAAGTTCAGCTCAGCTTGTTTGGTCGTCATTAACTCTGCAAGCCTGACGATAACGTTTATGTAGGCAATCAGTACATTTTTCGTACGGTCTGAGTTGAGGTATTACCGGATACTGTACGTCAGGTTATGCACGGATTATGTTTAATCTCCTTCGAAAAGTCAGAGCAACATGGCTCGTATAAAAGGTGTACGCATATGGCTAGTATTGGTATAGCTACCATATGCAAACCAGGTTGTTACAAAGATATATGAATATGTTCCCGGGTAACGTTGTATGACTTTTCGATGGTTCTACCCAGCTCCTCACGTTGTATTTTAGGCAAGCGTGATGTGTCTGAAGTGCGTTAATTCCATATCAATCACGCTGCGCTACAACTTCACACACGCAAGTCGGCATTCAGCGCTCAAACAAATATTAGGCGGGTTCATTATTCCTGTTCTTTCAAGTAGGTGTAGATTGAAGTCACTTCCCGGCTACGAGGTTTTTCTAGTTCAAATGAACCGTCAACAGAAGGTTAAATCTGGAAAACTATAACTGATGATGATCAAATAAACAGACAAAACATAACACCAATCAACATTACAGTCCAAAAAATCCACATAATCAATTTAAAGCCCTGAAATGGATAGAATCAATTGTTATTCCCTGTTGGAAGTTTTTCTACAATTAAAGAGATTAACAGGCCTTTGATGTAGCATTCAATCGGTATACTAATAACTGAGAGGACTGTCGATTAGTTAACATAATACGACGGATAACGGATACTCAAATTAAATGTTGGCAATAATAACATCAGTTCGTGAAGTGGATACCCCATTATGGTTTATATCTTTGAGCCAAAGAGTAGCAACCAGAACTTTCAGAGAAATCGAATCCCACATTCCTGACGATTCACACAATGCACGGTAAGCGTCCTTGACCCGAAAACGTCTCTCTATTAAAAACGCCGAAAATTCAAACCCAATTCGATAGCTTGCGAACCAATCACTGCTATAATAAAGTGAAAACAATATATATAGTTCAAAACGGTGTATATTCGACAACGTGGCTCATTCGAAGTGCCAACTTTTCAAAACGCTATAATATTTTTCAGAGTAATGATTTTAATGTGCGAAATGAAGAACGTGGAAGACCACCAAAAAAGTTTGAAGACGCCGAATTGCAAGCAAAACTGGATCAAGATGACACTTTAAGTCAAAAACAAATGGCACAAATGTTAAATGTTGCACAACAAACAATTTCTGTCAGTTTAAAAGCTATGCGAAAGATCCAAAAGTGTGGAATTTGGGTGCCACGTGAATTGAATGACAGGCGGATGGAAAACCGAAACACCACATATGAAACGTTGTTTAGACGACACGAAAGGAAGTCAGTATTACATCGAATTGTGACTGGTGATGAAAAATGGATTTATTTTAAAAATCCTAAACGCAAAAAATCATGGATACATCCAGGAAAAGCGCCAACATCGACTGCAAAGCCTGATCGGTTCGGAAAAATGACAATGCTCTGTGTTTGGCGGGACCAGAAGGGGGTGGTGTATCATGAACGTCTAAACCCTGGCGAAACAGTTCATGCGCAACGCTACCGACAACAAACGATCAATTTGAACCACATATTGATCGAAAAACGACCAGAATGTACCACAAGACACGGAAAGGTAATTTTGTTGCATGATAACGCTCCGAGTCATACAGCAAAACCCGTCAAAGAAAAAATAAAAGCTCTCGACTGTGAAGTGTTACTCCACCCGCCGTACTCAGCAGACTTGGCTCCTTCCGACTACCATTTGTTTTCATCGATGGGACACGCATTGGCTGAGCAGCATCTCCATCCCTACGCAGAAGTCGAAAATTCGGTCTCCGATTGGTTTGCCTCAAAAGGCGAACGGTTTTATTGGCGTGGTATCCACAAATTGCCAGAAAGGTGGTCGAAATGTGTGGAAAGCAATGGCCAATACTTCGAATAAAATGTTTTTTACTTTCCTATTTATAATTAGCGTTTTATTTAAAAAAAAAAAAAAAAACACTTCATACCGGTACACCTGGTATAATTTAAGAATGTGTTTTAAATTATCAGTATGGTCTCATTTGGTGTGAACTGCATAACACCCCCGTAAAAAAGAAAACTGGTTTAATGCAACATCTTTGTTCCTGGTGCCGTCCGTTTTCATGACTTAAAAGCAAAATACATTTTTTACACGCCAATATGTTCAACTTAATATTTATTCAATAAATATGATGAAATTCTGACCCCCACGCTGCCACGCAGTGTCAGCGATGGGCGACCGGAAAAAACGAACACAAAAAAACACCAACGCCAACGAATTCCCTAAAACGTCCTTGAAGATTCTCTGATGTGACTCTGTATTGTTTTTTTCTTCTCTTTCTTCTACGCCACTCTTCCTCCCCCACCTTCCCCCGGCCCACCCATCGTGCAGTTTCACAGTTTTCTCATGAATGGTCAAAACCGGTCAAGAAACTACGAAAGTGGTGCCGCTTAGAGAAGAATCTATGAAATATTTGGCAGCGGACTTTAGAGCCGCCACAGCAGTCTCCCTTTAGTAATGCAGTCATGAGGACGTGTAGCAATTATGGATAACAGAAAAACCTGGAAATAACACGTTTCAGGAGAAGGCTTTACTAACGTGGAACAACTCACAAAGACGTATATTGAGAAAAGTAAAAAAAAAGCAATACGGTGGGACGCTCTGGCTTGCATCCTTGATTTATTCGGGCAGCAAAATTCTTACAAGAATTGATTGTGGAACTTTTGGCTATCTCCCCTTCTCTATTTGACGTAGTATAAATTTCTTTTAAGATACCATTCTAGCAGTTATCCTTGCTTGATCCGTGCAGAAAAATTCTTGTACGAGAAGAACGTGCGGAATCCGGACAAGCTGCGGAAGAGAAAAGGAAGTTTGTGGATCTTTTGGTTATCTCCTGGTTTCTATTTAACCTACCATTCCATCGCACGTGGCAGAAGGTCGTTGATTCGTGAGAAAACCTAGGACGGTCCCGTATATTGGTGTGGGGAGGAAGTAATGTGCCTAACACGGACACTAGGTTCACTTCCTCCTCCATCATAAATTGTTCGCGCGAACACTGCTCACAACGCAAGGGGGAAGAAAACGATGGTTGACCTTCACGACCGAGCGGACACAACACAGAAACAAAAACACTCCGGCGATGCTATTTATGCATACACATTTTGTATTGTAAACAAAAAAAATCCTTACATATAGTTATTATTAGTGTTGAATTATTTTAATACATTCTTAGCTATTACACACACGAACTGCGACACAAACGTTTTAACCCACCGTACCGGCGCCGGCACGGTGGATGACGAGCGACCCGACCGCTCTGAAGATTGAATTACGACTCAACGATATCTTGCTCGTTCAGAGCTCACTCGCTCATCGTGATCATGGTGGTATGTGTGCCTAAATCCAAGAAAGACATAAAGTGCATTCCTAGGATACGATTTCGGTATAGCAAATAAAACCGAAATCGTCGGATGCATGTGCGTAGCAGCTAAACAAAGAGACCACGATGCGATGCGGGAATGTGCTAATTAGTTTTAGCTAGGTTACTGGGAAATGGTGTTTATAGCATCGCTGGTAAGGGTACGTATTGAATGACCATTTGCATTGTTTATGCTTGGATTTCAATTGATGCCAAGGGACGCGGAATGCGTATTTGCTTTGGGTTGCACATTGTGCGAATTAGGGAATTTTATTGCTGGGAGAAAAACGTCGCCAGCCAATGTATACATAAAGAAATTGATCGTATACATGAATGAAGGTGGGAATAGGCGACGCCATGATAATTATCTCTGGCTGGAATGGTTACATGATATGTGAACCGGGGTTTTTCTTTTCAGGATAATTTATGATAAGGAAAGTAAGAACTCTTACAGGGTATTTGTAAGCGAAGGAATGCTTGAAAAGGTAAGAATTCTTTTGCAGGTACTTTTGGGTTATAATAATTGGATCTGTTTGATGCGTGAAGCATTTAAGATGCTAATGCGAATTGCATTAGCGAAAGCTTATGCAGACTGGGTTATGGTTATGCGGGTTTTTTTTCAGGAAGGCGAGCTGTGGGTTCTGGCGGGACCGCCACATTGGAACCTACACTATTATAAATGGCTGCGAAACTGTTCAGTGATCTGATTTATGATTGAGCGAATAGCTCCACATCGAAACAAGTGTGGGGTTTGGAAACCTGAACAGAAATGGTACAGTTGAAAAGTTGGTGAGGACCGAATAATACGAAAATGTAATCGCCGAGGTTTATTTACTGAGAATTGCGTTCTTAATTTGCGAGATTTGCATTAGCAGAAGATAATTTCGACGTATAAAATGGTTGCCTGCACCTCAAGGAGTATATATCGAAGCGATCTTTCGGGTTAGAAGCTATAAATCTATTGGATGCGCGCCTTCCTGTTGCCAGTGTGTCCTTGTTTACGCAGTTGGATCTATTCTGAGGCAACTTTAGAGTCCGCAGGAAAAAAATGGGTTCAACAATCGTACGGCTCATGCACGTACGCGACAATAAGTTCAGTGGTCGGCACCGAATCAGCCTGCTATGTGAGGAGTGACGGATGTAGAGAATAGGCATATGCGCAGGTGGAACGGAACAACGTAGTCCATGAATGTGCTGACTCGAAAAACATTGTCGACTTTGCGAGAATGTGTTTGAGAACCCAGCAGTTGGAGACCCAAATCAGCAGCTTCAAACTAGGAAATTTGCGATGGGCGGACCGAGGTCCGCTAACGGCACGATGAGCCAAAACAAGCGCCCTTGCCCTCGGTGAGTTAACGCCTGCGGCGTTTGCCTCCAGAAAAACTGCACGAGATCCACGCAGAGTTCGACGGTGAGTGATGCTCATGCCGTGACTAGAGGAAGCTGAACGACGTAACTACCCCGGATCGGTACCGCATAGCACACCTGTACAACTTTTTCTGCAAGCTGCAGGGGTGCTCAGTGTTCTCAACCCTCGAACTTACGAGGCCGTAGCATCGATACCAGTAGCACCTAGGGACATACCCAAGACAGCAGTAACGTCACCCTTCGAACTATTCGAGTTCAAAGGAATGACGTTCGATCTCAGAATTGCAGCACAACTATTTCAGCGCTACATTGACTCTGCCCTGTGTGGATTTGACTTGTGCTATGCATCATCGATGACATACTCATGGCAACGAAGAATTCTAAAGAACATTGCTCAGACAGGTGTTAGAACGCCTCCGGAAATTTGGAGTGAGATCAACCCAGACAAGTGCCAACTCGGAGACCCACAAATCAAGTACCTGGGCTACTGCATTATGGGACAGGGCGTTCGCCCACTATAAGACAGGGTCATATGTAACCCATTTCTCGTTGCCTGCCATCATCGTTTAAGAAATGAATCGATTTTTTCCATTTGGAAAGGGTTGTCTACATGAAAATTCATTGCGTCATGTTTCATTTCATGTGGCCCTAAATATTAAGCGTATTTTTGGATCCAGTGTGATTCAGATTTTTTAAAACTGTCTTGCCGTCGACCTTTACCTGGTGAGCGACCGTGAGCGACGATAAGGTGTCGGTGCACTTTGACCATTTACATGATTTTCCCAATATTTTCGACGATGGGTCTATTTGTCCGAGGTACATCTTCAAAATCGAAAATTCCGGGACGCAATCGACATAATCAAAATCTCGCGTAATTGTCTGTTATGGGATCGGGGCCATTAACAGCATTGACAATTTCCACCAACTGACTTGTATTTCTGCCTTCATCAATTTAAAATTTTCTCTTTGTGAATAGAGCAATCAAAAATGTGCCAAGGATTTTATTTTCATACAACATATCAGTTTTCCAACGAGCTCAAGCACGAATTTATTTGATTAAATTTTACCCAGAACTTGAAACGTTGTTTAAGTGAAATCGGAGCCAGTGTTCTTGTTCTCTGGACATTCTTCCGTGACACTCCTCAATCAGAAAGATTATTTTTAGATGGGCAGATAATAACATGGAGTCGTCCTTCACTATATCTACACCAGCGTTTAATTCTCTATTTGTTCAAGTGTGCTCCTCTCAGTTACAATCTCCAGGTATTTAAAACCAATTCGAAGAACACTCCTTACTTGATACCCTGTTTTCTACAAGGACTGTACATTGCCATTTAAGGGCGCCAAAAATTCCGTTTTATACGTCTGTACTAAAAGGAAAAAAGACGTTCAATTTGATTGAGTTTATACAGTTGACTAGATACAATTTAGAAAGAGCAGCGCCCTTTTATGAGCAATGAAACAGACCCATTTACTTACGATGCAGGTTTGGTCATCGCTGAGACGAACCCGCCTTTCGTAACATTACCAATCCTGTTTTTGAATTATTTCCCTACCGTATCTGAATCGCACCAGTTTACGAGTAAACTAAATTAGCATGATTTTGGACCAGTATCTCTTCCGATACAAACAGTTGATTTCCCGGAATCCAATCATGTCTGGACAGTCTGTGAGGTGATTTCTACGCTGTTGTAAGAGCCACAGACTCACAGGACGATTTTATTCGCGCAACGAAAACTTTAGCCCATATGATTACCGCATTTATTTCCGTTCCACAAATTCCCGAATAAATTGACTCCGCATGGGGATCGACGCTGGTGTGGCCCAATTAAGACGTCGCCAGGACTGTCGCCATTCGACTGTTGTACTGTGCTGCATGTCCTTGATTGCACTCAACGTTTCTCTCTGATTCGGTGTTCCTTAACCAATTTAAAGTTGGCAAGTGCTTTTTTTGTGTAATAGTGTAGTGAGTACCTGTTTGCCATTGAATGGTTTCATGTTACACTGTGCTGACGAATGAGCGTATAACTGCTCATAAGACACAAGGTACGGCTGGGAATATACAACTTCGTGATAAGAACGAGGATACGAATCTTTACCAAAGTTCAGTAGCATTTAGCAGTCGCCGAATACAAAAAGGACGAACAATTCGTATGCACATATGCAAAACGATAAAATGAGACGGAGGTATGCTCCCCACTGCAGCGAAGGAAACAAAGAACTTACTTAGGAAACTTTAATTAAAATTGAATTTTTAATTCAACATGGCGGGACCTTTGTTGTTCATACCGATCCCGCGTTGTACAGAGTTGGATGAATCGTGGTTTGGGGAGATGCACATCTTTGCACTTGTCAGAGCTCGATGAATATAAACTCGCATCAAAGAAGTTAATTTGCGAAATGGATTAAGTTTAGTGCTGTAAGTGTTCATAAAACGGTCCTACATCTGAGCGTGGGTGCTAAGAGGAGTTCAGCTTGTTATGTGCGTAAATCCCGCACAGAACGGTGGGTCTAACCGTGCTGATGTTTACCTTTTCCTGCCTAGTAAGTCCTGCAGTCAGACTTTTTAAATAAAAACTTTTAGCGAACTTTGTACTACACACATCGACCTTTTGACATGTATGCTTATAGAATATTCCTCTCTCGAAAGACGGTGGACGGAGTAGTGGAATTTTGTTTATTCTGGAATTTTTCAAGTGCCGTGGTTGAAATGAATTTATATAAAAGGCGAGTTTATGTTTTCTTTGATAACTTTTGACTTTAGCACAAGAATTTGCGGTTTGTCTGTTTGGAATAAGCGTTGACATAAGACACACAAAGTTTGTGTACATCTCGGTTTACCGAAAATATTTGGTTTCTTTTTTTCCTGCTCACTTATAGAAAATACATAAGGATCTGTTCTATTTGTTAAGGCCGGAACTAAAATGGGGAATTATTTAGAATGACTCGTTGGCATTAGACATTTTATTCCTGATCCCAAAAAATTTAATCCAAAAAAAATTAAAAACAAAAATAAAAAACAATTAAATTAATTGGAAATTGGGGATATCGGGAAAGAAAGGGGTGCGCCTGAGAGGCATACTATCTTTGGGACGTATAGTCCTTTCTTCATCACTGATCCACCACCATTTGGGATGGGATCGATCTGTGGGGTAGGTAGTCGTGGCGCCAGCATGGACGCGAGTTCTACCACCAACCCACCACTTGTTCACTGTCACACATCGATTGTTCCGTCGAACACTGTTCACCGAGTTGCGTTCACCAGAATGCGACACGAAACACCATAGAACCGCCAGAAGCGTCGTTCACCAGAAAAGAAAGGAAAATGAAACGCCACAATTTTCACAGAGTTTAAGTTTTATTGGGTGTTCTTTATTTATTTTGGTAATTTATTTAATTCACAAAGTTCGCTCCATTTGGTCCCTGTTATTGTTCAAGATTGAAAATATTTTAGATTAAAATAACGATTACAAATTTGTAGTTTCACAGAACACACACAGATTGAACATGAAAAGGTCTTTAACTTTATTATGCCGGCCGATTGCAAATGATTTGAAATGGTGATTTCGGGTGTCTGTAGCGCTACAGACAGCGGGAGTTATGTGACCAGCGTGGTCAAAGGATGGTAAAGGACTCGCCGAGGATAGAACTCTGACATGAATGCCATCCTAGGTTAGGACTAAGAAAAAAGGGAAGAGAGAGAAAAACGTTCCTCTTAAGGGTGCGGCCGCTGTAGGAAATGCACTCTTTCAGTGCAATGGTGTGTGTGCATGGTTCTTTCATGGATGTGAACGAACCTAGAACAAAGAAAGGGCATAAAGTTTATTCATAGGATACGATTTCGTATAGCAAATAAAACCGAAATCGTCGGATGCTAATGGGATCTTTGTTGGAACATGTGCGTCGCGGCTAAACAAAGAGACGACGATACGATGTGGAAATGTGCTAATTGGTTTTAGCTAGGTTACTGGGAAATGATGTTTATGGCATCGCTGGTAAGGGTAGGTATTGAATTATTTGCGTATCGCCAGAATGCCTGATGAAGGACAGCGGTCTTTTGTTTACTCATGGTGTGAGTTAGGGAAATAAGCTTCAGCGTCGATTGCGCTAGTTGAGTGCAGCTGCTGGTATATTATTGCTGGCAGAAAAAGCACGCCGGCCAATGATTACGTTAAGCGATTTTTCATACACATGGCGAAGCTGAAAAAATAGACAGCGCACTGTTTATGGCCCCTAGTGAAGGTTACATTATATGTAATTCAAATCCTTTTGTTTACAGGAATACGCCTAGGGAGGTTTACTTGACACCGAAGGTGCCGTATTAGTTTGAGATTCCTGATAAGGTAAGAAAGAAATCTTACAGGAATTGTATGCGAAGAGATGCATGAAAGGTAAGTTTTCTTTTCCAGGGACTTTTAGGTTATATAAATTTGATTGTTTTAATGCGTGGAGCATTTAAGATGCTAATGCGATTGCATTACCGAAAGCTTATGCAGACTGGGTAGCAGTTATTGGGATTTTTTCAGGAAGGCGAACCGTGGAGTTTGGCGGAACCGCCACAGATCTTTTATTGATTTATCTGTTTCACCGATCACCATACTAAAACGCAGGCGATCTGGAAAATTAGAGATATCGTTATCGTGGAGAATTCGTTTATCCCTGGCACCATGGAAAGCGTAGTAAATAACAGGCACTCCACGTTTGTTTTGGATAAGTCCTTTTTTATCCAAGAAAGGGGACGCTTCTGGGGAATGAACCCATTCTGGAGAGTTATTATTATTATTTATTGGCCTGTAGGAACCCGGAAGATCATGACCTCACCGACTCGACACCGGCATCGTTCCCTGGCCTGTGCCCTCTCCTTCCACGTTCGACCATCCGATCCGATCTCCTCGAGGTCAAACCTAACACTGTCCTCCCATCTCCGTCGCGGCCGTCCTCTCGGTCTCTTTCTCATTGGCTTACCGTCAAGAATTCTATGCACGGTCCTATCGTTGCCACTTCGCGCCACGTGTCCGGCCCATCTTAACCTTCGCGACTTGATTACTCTCACTATTGCAGGTTTGCGCTATAGCTCTTCCAATTCGAGGTTGTGGAATTTCCTCCATTGTACTGCCTCCTCGTCATATTTACCTCCAAAGATACCCCGTAAAAATTTATTCTCGAATACGCGGAATTTGTTTTATGCCCGTTTTGTGAGAGCCCATGTTTCGCATCCGTATAGAACAATTGGCATGATTATGGTTCTATAGACACGACGTTTTATATTACGTGATAGCAGTCTGGATTTCAACAGTTTACTGACTGCATGCCAACTAGGGTTGCCGGAGTGTAGTCTTTTGTTAATTTCCATCGACATTTCGTTACTGGCCGTCAGAATTGTTCCCAGGTATTTAAATTCTGTAACTTTTTCAAATATCTTGCCTCTGATGTTTATGTGTGTTCTCTGAGTTCCACCTGCTCTCGTCGTAATCATATATTTTGTTCTGTCTTCATTTATTTCTAGGGCCATCTCTTCTGCCGCTTGGATGGTGATTTCACTGTTTTTACTTGCAGTTTCTAGATTATCGCCCGAAACGGCGATGTCATCCGCATATGCCAGCACTTGTGTGACCTTTCTGACGACATACTCGAGGACAAGGTTAAAAAGACATGTCATGTGAGATGTCATCGCCCTGTTTTAGTCCGTCCCGGATTTCAAATGGCTCTGAGAGGTGGTTTTCTATTCCAACCCGCCCTTTGTTTTCATTCATGCAGATTTGAATGAGGGCGGCATATTTTTTTAGTAGAGTCTTTGCCTTGCGACTGAGTCGTAGACTTTTTTGAAGTCAACGAACAGTTGGTGAACCGTCTCTCTGACAGCGGTCAGCTACGCGCCTTTGATGTGCTAACGAGTCTAGTCCCGACGTCAGCGCCATGTCCCCGATCAGGCGGATCGCTCGTATATGTATGCTCTCAACTAGGTCGAGGGTATGTTTAGGAGCAGAGCTCCAAACATGGAAGCAATATTCAAGTGCGCGTCTAATATGGGATTAATATAGGAGAAGAACCTGGGCCGGAGTAAAATATTTCTTGGCTCTAAAAAGATAACTCCGTTTTCCTAAGGCGGACTTGGTGATGTTCGACACGTGTTATGCCACGATACATTCCCACAGACCGTGACGCCGAGCAATTTCATGTTTTCCCCAGACTCGAAGACCCGGCCATTCATCATTAGCTGGAGAACCGATGATCCACTTTTCTTCGTGAATGTTGTATATTGTGTTACAATCGCATTGAACTCGACGAGACTGGCCTTTCCCCCGTTGCGGGACCTTATCCGGATCCCGATTCACAGAGTCGATTTGGCTACATCTCAGCTAATGCGACGTTGATGCACTAATCGGCCGATCACTACAAAAAGAGGAAACAAGCATACTGTCATCCCCAAAACTGAATACTTTGTTATCCGTTGACTTTAACAACTCATTTATGTGAAGCAAAAACAATGTTGGAGCGAAAATAGAACCTCGAGGCACCCCGGAATTAACAGGATACAGATCCGAATACTCGCCGTCCACAACAACCGGGATTGTTCGATTTTCGCGGAAGCTCTTCGTCCAGTCGCAAAGTTGCTGGAATAGTCCACATGAACGAAGATTGCTCAGCAATGCCCCATGCCAGACGCGGTCAAAAGCCTCAGAAATATGCAATGCGACCGCCCTTGACTCACCATGGCGCTCAATCGCAGATGTCCATATATCAGTTATAAGGGCCATAAGGTCTCCCGTGGCCCGGCTGTCACGGACTCTGTATTGAAGCCCGTTCTGAAGATAGTTGCATTCCAAATACTTAATTAACTCGGCGTCGATGACCTTTTCCATCACCTTAGATGGCATAGACAGTAAGGCTATAGGTCGGTTATTTTGTGGGAGATACTTTTTTCTCCGCTTTGGAATTGGCTGAACTCGAAGGATTTTCCATTAGATAGGGAATGTCCTCCGTGCATAAGATAACCAAAAGAGTGTGCCAAGAACCGGCATCAACTCTGGAGCACAGTTGTTAAGGACTATTGGGGGCCAGTTGCCTTCTTACAGTCTAGTCCACATAGAATCCGTTGAATAGTACGTGGGCGAACCTCATACCCCGCACCGGCGCGATCGCAGGTGGTTCCAAAAGACCAGCATCGAAGTTAAATTCGCGGAAAGTAAATTCACGAACACATTAGCTTTTTCTTTGAATTTGTGGCTAGTATCCCGCTGCCCATAACTAACGGAGGAAAAGAGGAGGAAGCGAAGTTACTGCTGACAGCCCTTCCCATTGACGAGTCGGGACGCGAACCAGTTGGGCAATCTAGGAGTTTATTGGTACTGTTCTTCGGAAATTCGTGGTTTTGCTCCGCGCAATTCGGCTCATATGTGCTCCACAAGACAATCCGACGGATCGCACCGGTTTGTGGTTCATCTCCCGACGGCGCAAACATCCCTGCATCAGAACTCGTTGCGTTACAGAGCAAGAAAGCTGTGGAATTCCCTCTCCGCCTAGGCCGGTTATTCGCTTGAAATGCAAGTGGTTGCGGGACAAATACCAAGCAGTGATCAGATTTCCACAGTGGCGCAGCTACCTCCACAGTATAAATGCTTGGCTCGGATGTCAAAAACAGATCTAGGGTGGCGCATAATCATCTCAGGCATCCAACACTCGGGTTGGTTTCTCTACAACTTCAGTCAAATTGCGGCTAACAGTGAACATCTCCGCTAGCCTCCCAGCCTCGTCGGTTCTATTGGAATGTATCAACCAGCCGGAACTGTGCACATTAAAAGCGCCAAGGACGACAATATCAGGAGCTGGGTGTTTAATCTGTATCCAGTCGACGGTACGTGAAAGGTGTTCGAAAAATGTCGCTGGTAGATCGTCATTTGGGAAACGGTAAAATCAACAAAGGAATTTAATATAATTCCTTAGCACGACCTTCAACCACATGATGTCCAAGTTATTGGATTCTAATGCAATCCTTTGGCAAGCCAGATGGGACAGCGTGAAGACGCAGACTCCACCCTTAAAGTGGAATCTCGAATGCATGCTGCATCTTAAGCATCGAAGATATGTCGAATGAGTTGACGAATCGACCTGGGTCTCAGTTAGAGCAAGGATATCCGGTTTCGCTGTTTGCAAATATTGGTGGACGGCATTTACATTCGTATTGGTGGAACCGATGCCCCTGATGTTACGAAATGCCGTTATCAGTTGAACGTCGCTAGAGCCTCGAGAAAAAGCGCGATTACACGATGACGAATTTCTTAAAGTTCGGTTATTTATCAGAATAATTGTATGACGTTCCCCCTGTCTCCCCTGGAGATCCGAACGAGAAACTAGTTTACCTCCGGAATTCTTTATCTCAGAAGATACCATCATGACTTACCTTCGTGCCAGTCCGAGACATCAGACATACTTTCGAAACATAGTAGAAGATTTCTCTCGACGATATCACGGAATGTACAGCGTGACGTGGAGGTATCTCACCTTGGGACTGACTACCACCTAAACCAACCTTTTCTCGAACCGGTCCATCAGCCAAGCTCCGAAAGATGACCATGGATTTCTCCCGAACATTTCACGGAGCATAAAGCCTTATGTGGTAGTATTTCACTGGGTGGGGGAGCGTTGGGACTCCACCTACCACTCGGCCTTTAGTCGCCTCTTACGACAAGCCGGCCTAGCTGTGAGTATATTCTAACGTCCTACTCACTGGGTAATGGTGACGGTGTGGCGGTTTCTGCTAGTGCGTCAACACGGACGCTGGTTCAGCAGGAACACCACCAATCATCATCATCATCATCATCATCGGCACTACAACCGGGAACCGGTCTTTGCCTTATATAGCATGTCCTGAGGCTTGTTAAATTTTCCATAATGATTTGTTTTTTCCGGGCAAGGTCATTAGTCTTGCGCTAGAGGCTCCCCGACGGGGAATCGAACCCCGGTCGTTTATTTCACTTAACATTTTATACGTGACTTTTGTTCCCTTTGAAAAGCAGTTTTGTTTTGTAGAGAAACACTTCCCCTTATTGATTGCGAAATAATTTTAATATCGACCGTACAGTTTTCCAACAAAAAGGACGCCAAACACTCTCACATTATTATATCAACAAATGTAATATTTACACACTGATCGCGGTAGCAAGTGCACACCCGACGTCGACCAGCTTCTCACTTAGACTCCTCGAGAGGTGCTCGATGCAGAAATACCCCGGTGGGTGAGGTGGATTTCCACTCGTGTGGTGACAAGGGAAATCAATCTTTCTGGTGACGCTGCGGCCAATGACAAACCGATCCGCGTCCCATTTGAGGGTACCTCACAAACATCGTTGATTGGGGTGAATGTCTTTATCTTGGAAGGAAAGACAAACGAAACGCGCGTTGGTAGGAAAAAGAGAAAGCAATCATGCAGCTGTTCAAATAACGAACGTGCATAGGCTGAACGAATTTCTATCGTAAACGATAGAGGGTATATTGGATATACCGAACGCTATCTCAAAGGGCAAGGGCTAAGATGCGCATTTGTTTGTGCTAGCGAACGAGGCATGGACATGGCCGATGCAGTGATCGTTCCTCGGTCAGGCAACAGATCATGCATTCGGTCCTGCAGCTGTACAAATAAATGCGTGTAGATGAAGGTAATAGGGGATATTGCCGATGGCGGGAATGGGTTCTTCTGTGATGTTAGGTCAACAGAAGATTTGCTCGCCGTGGCTAGGGTTAGGGCAAAGATTGTCTTGTTTTACGACAAATATATCGTAGTGCTAGTTAAATGGAAATCTGGCTTGCAAATGTGCTATCAAGCAAGTAGCCTGGACCTATGGGGTAGAAGTATGTTAGTCAACGTATGATTCGGATTCACTTTAATCCCCGACACTTACCCCATCAAAATTGTTCACCAGAGAAATTGAGCACCAAAAGGAAAGAAAAGAAATGCACTGGTGTTGATTGGATATTAATGTTTTCTTTATTTAACATTCAATGATTCCACATGCAAATAAATTGAAACTGTTTTTTTGAGGATAATTATTTAATATTAATTACACCGACCTTTCGCGAAATTGATTTTTGGTGACGAGCGGCGGCGTGACCTGCCGCTGTGATGATTCAATAGTGACTGCCTTAATTAGGGGTGAAAATTGGGATTTCTGTATTCGCACAGCTATTAGCCAATCATCACCACGCTCTTTTCATGTATCTTCTCATTCGCATGCCTCAGTAAGGTGGATAATACTCGCGCTTCATTCGACAGTCGCTGGACATGCGAAGGATAAAGATAACAAAAGGAAGAGCGCAATAACTTCGGGTTAGCTTGTGCGCCGGTATCAAATGAAGTTTCTGAGAATGACCTACTGCCCTAGTGTTACGGCTGTGGTGATCTCAGAGTGTATTGAACCGTAGGAAAACAGAATTATGAAGGAGAGGAAAATGTTGTTTGCGCTATTCACCTGTAAAATGAGATCGTTGATCCCAAGCGAATGGGTGATCTGAAGAAAAGCCGACGCCAAATTGGCTAGGGTAATTTATCATGTGAACTAATTAAATATTTTGATAAATGCCCCAGCGGTTTCGCTATGATGCAACGGCGTCGTTTGGTTAGGTTTGTTGTTGCTAACCGACATGATGTGATTTCCGATGGAAATCTCATGGGCTAATAAAAATGGAGTTGCCGTATAGCAAAAAGGGTAGCTAAACTCAATTATGCCTTATCTGCATAGGATAATGAGTTTAGCTATGCGTCCATTATTGCAACATGCTTTTCCAGGTGAATAGCTGAGTAGGAGAAATTGGGTTTATGGGGTATCTTATGTTGGCATCAGCAAGGATGCGGGGTCTATAAAAATACCCTATGATAGAACACTGGAGATTCTCCCCTATAGAATGATGACCAACGACAACGCGGATGTTGTCGTTCGGCAGCAGCACACAGTTGTCAAAATGTCCGTGAAGTAAATTAAACACAAAACGGGAGAATTTGATTCAATCAATAATCTTTATTGTGTGTTTATGATGTAAACCATAAGTTGCTGTATAATTGTTATCCGTATCAAATCACAAAGTTACATTTAATTGTTTATAGCATGAACTTCAAGTTGTTGAATAAGTGTTGACTGTACAAATTCACCAAGTCACATTTGATTGTTTATAGCACGAACCACTAGTTGCTGACTAATTGTTAAAAAGTTACATTTAATTGTTTATAGCTTGAACTTCAAGTTGTTGAATAGGTGTTCACTGTATAAATTCACAAAGTTACATTTGATTGTTTATAGCACGAACCACTAGTTGCTGAATAATTGTTAAAAAGTTACATTTAATTGTTTATAGCTTGAACTTCAAGTTGTTGAATAAGTGTTGACTGTATAAATTCACCAAGTTATATTTGATTGTTTATAGTACGAACCACTAGTTGCTGAATAATTGTTAAAAAGTTACATTTAATTGTTTATAGCTTCCAGCGACGCGGCAGCAATAGCAAACGGGGACACTAACTTCGAAAATATAATGAAATTCTAATACGGACTCTCAAATAGCTGCATCTATACGAGGACAGAACGCTAAACACAATCTCACAACTCCGAGGACGCGATGACCTGGGAACGTGTGCGCGGTTCTATAGATAATATCTGACTGGTGTCCGTTCGCCAACATAAGAATAACCTGGCAGCGAATAGCCTCAAAAGGGGAGGAGCGAAACGATCAACCAGAGGCAGTCAATCGTGGTTGGGTCAGATGACATGGGGTGGATTTTCCATGTATAGGTATCCGCTACAGAAAGCCAGCAACGAACGAACATAAGGGGATGCGGGCGTTGTTATTGTATCCCATCGTAATGATCATTAGGTGAAGGAAAAGGTCTCTGCGATCTTATGTCAACAGAAACGCTATTTCCATGATCGGACGATGGGATAGGGATTGTTTGAGTTCCCCAACATTGCATGGGTCGGCGGCTGTGTACACAATTGCTTTGTGTAACGCTTGCCGGCGGCAGACCTTTCTGGTGTGAAAAACGCACCGAAGATCTGCTTGCACTAGGAGAAGCCATAAATCAACGTTTAGTTGATGAACATGCTGTTTTCTGGGCCCGCGTACGGTTGGCGGCCGATAATAGAAAATCTCAATGTAGGTAAACAATCCTAAAGACATGGATGCCACGTTTGGTTCTACAAACGAATACAGGATACACCCGTTGCCAGTTGTTTAAAATAAACACTTAACGGCCAGATACAATTTGATGCATGTTATTTTAGGGAATGTTAATCCCGTTGGTGGTACCGTCAGGCGAAAGTATCCGCTTGGCTGTTTACTTTAAGTAAACGAAAACAGCTTCGCCAGCCAGCGTGAGAATCGTGGCTACTCATTGGGTAAGTAAATATTGGTGGTCATGACCGATGCTGGTGATCGTTCCAAGAAACGGCAACGGATCATTAAATCGGTCATGCTGATAACCCAGTAAATATGCGCGCCTGAAAGACCAATGCTTAATTTGATCTTATCTTCCTTTGGAAAAAAGGATTATAGAACATGCCTTGAAAATCGATTGATGCTGGATTGATGTCATGGCAAGATGATAATCTTGTCATGAATTATGCTTCCAGATATGACTGCTCGAAGAGGGCTTGGAACAGCACCTAAAAAGGTAAGCTGTCTATGATGTATTTATGTTGGTTATCCGTGGGGATAACCGAATTGATTCCAGCGAATTGATTGGCGGTTGATGCCATAGCAAGATTGTATAACCTTGCCGAAGATTCAACTTTAAGGTAAGTTGTAATTGCTGGTAATGGTGGGGATCGAGCGATGCGTGGCTCTTCGGGCCCTGAAAAGCCCCACAGGTTTTGTTTGACACGTCGTTGGCGGTCGAAAGGGTTAGGATTGTGGGTTGGTTCTCCATGTAATATAGAGAACCCCCACATACCAACGGATTGTTGGGGCGATAACACATACAGCAAGTGTGTGTTAGATGGGCATATGGTCGACCTTGGGAACTGATCGGTTCAAGTCTGATGAACCGAGATGGTTCAGTTGATGGCATTGGATTTGATGCCATGGCAAGATGGTAATCTTGCCGTGGACTTATGTTTCAGGATGGATTGTGGAAGCGAGCTTTGTAATGCACGTATACGGTAACCTGCTTATGGATGGTGCAGGTATTTGCAGGTTGGGGACGGGGAGTTGGATTAGGACGATGGGTGGTTCTTCAGGAATGCTTAAAGACCCCCACAACGGTAGCAAAGTACATGATTCAAATCCAGGCTGAAAATGTTAGAACAAAATCAGCGATGCATCAGGCCAGGATCACGTGTATGTAAAAATGTTTTAACTCACTACAAGTGCTCGTATAGACCACTGACAATTTTTCCATACTCCTTTAGTGCTGCGAACTGCCCTACGAATATTTGTGTTTAATCTGCTGGAATCAGTACAGGCTTACATGTGAGAAGTTCATCATTAATGTCATAAATATTGGCACCAAATAAACAACGCTTACTAGACGCATTAAACGTACGATGAGAGGGTACGTCTCGACATTTTTTGCCAAGAAAGGCAACTCTCTGACTAGATGTGATCGGTATTACCTTGTAAAAAGCTGTCATACAACAATTTATAGTTCATCATCAATTGGAATTAATAACAATCTTTGAGTAATTTCACGACAAATAAAAGTTGCTCCTTTTCCTTCAAATACGAGCGTGGGGTCTGTTTATACTTCTTCTACAATAGGTGTTCCATATTTCAAAGCAGCAATATAAGCGTCATTTTTCGTTGCAACCTGGAAATAGCCTTTGGGACACTAATTAGGAGCAGCCAACCATTCCCTAGAAACCCTCCGAAAAATTTGACCTGTATTCTACACAAGTCCAATTTTAGTTTAGTTTGTTGATTGACTCAAGGCATGTTATACAATTATCACACGAATATTCTACAATCCTGTCTATAATTTTATGTGGGTTTTAGTCTGCTTATTGCTCTTCTCAATGTGTATTAAAAGATGTGATTGTCTTCCAAACCATCACAACCTACTATTGTACATTTATTCACTCTTTTCATTTAACGATATTGCATATCAACTGCTTGACATTCATTATGTCTTTACCCTCTAAGAGGTAGCACATTTTTTTGTCCTGTTGTGAAACTACTGATGTTGCGGCTTTTGTTGTAATTGCATTGCAGTTGTAGTTTTTGATGCTGTTGTGGTTACCTCTTCTCGTTGGTTGATGTAGCTGGTCCTGTAGCTTTATTGTTTTTGCTGTTGTTGACATTTATTTGTGTTGAAATTTCGTCAACACTGCTGATGGGGGCGCTGGTGTCATTTCTTCGACGTCAGAGCTGATTTTAGTTACTGCTGTCCCTCGTCATTTTGCTTGTAAAACTTGACAGTGATATTGTCAAATTCCAACTCACTGCCTGGTGAACCCTCTGTGGTTAATACATCAAGCCCTAACCTGATTAGCTGGTATTTTTCTTGGGGTTCCTTTCACTTTCGCCCATACTATTGATGAGTTTTTCAATGAAACGCGTTTCTGTCTCTGCGTTCTTTTTACATGGTTTTGTCACTTTATTTGAATAGAATTCAATTTTCCACCTGTTCACAATTGTGAACTCAGCCGAATTCGCACTCAATGGCAGACTGTGGTCCACTGAAAACACCGAATTAAATGTTGCTTTTATACTTTGCTTTGAAAGTCACGTCTTTCATACTATTCGCAAATTGACCAGCGATTTCAATCTCATTGGGCTGTGTATCGATTCTTCCGTTCCTTGTCGTGTTCCTGTTCTGATGCCATTATATTTTGGTAATCAGGAATCAAAAAATGTTGGCGTCAATTGTAAAACAGCGCATACATGTACCTTCTGAGCAGCAAACGTATCACTGTGCGAAGAAGCAAATTGACGAATTGTGGACAAAGGAAAACATGTGCTACTAACATTGTACTAGATAGATGTCCTTACTTAAACTTCATACTTAAATTAACTTTTGTCTTTGAGATAAAATGGTTGGGGCGAGCACCCGCCTAATTTGGGTCACCATGTACATCAGCATTTGTCACTCTCTCTCTCTCTCTGATTTCATTCCCGGTCTTAGTTGCCCCTGATTATATTCTAAAAGTTTTTCTTTTAGACATCCGAGATTTTAAATGAGTTTCCTTAGCAATGAGACCCGTAGACGTCATTTTATTCCATTTCATTAAATTATGTTCATACTCGTACTACACGCTCATGTGTTAAATGCGGTACGAAAAATACGAATGTGTACACGTTCGAAGTGCTGTGTGGCGAATCTTTTTATCCATTTCCTATTATATATTTCTTTTTTACACCATCATTGGGTCCCTCAAGCATTAATACTCTGGAATAAGTTATGGTTGTTAGTGAGTGAGTTACCTAATATTCGTTATGGGGACAGGTTTTTAAAGAGTTTCGTGGCAAAGGGGTTAACACGTGCACTGATTCGTTAATACATTAATGACTTTGTGGGGAGGAAGTATTGTGCCAGGTATGGGCACTCCGTTCATCTTCCTCCTCCATCATCATGTTCCACCAATAAATTGTTCACCGATCAAAAGAGCGAAACACCGCCACGTTTGTCCACAACTTTGAGTAAAGGAAAAATTCTTCGAAACACACCGTCCACAAGAAGTAAGCAAAACACATTAATAAACAACACCCAGGAACCGCTGCCGGAAAATTAAACACACGGTTATTCTGTTGAAGTAAATTTCCTTTTTATTGGTTTAGATGTATCCAAGTATTTTGATGCATTTATTTTGTATTTATTATTATATTATAATATTATCTTTAAATTTGAGAAGGATAATTGAAAGATGGAAATCGTAAATTAATCTAATTAGACACTGAAACCACGCGTACACGTCCGCTGTAATGAACCGACGACTTGTATATTAAAACTTTACGCACGCGACTTTGTATGACAAAATTTACACTTAGCGACAAGGAAATTCGACTCGCGGTTGAAATTTCGCGTGTCCGCAGCGCTACAGACAGCGTGAGTGACGCGACCGGCTCGGCCGGTGTATGGGTAGTGGTTTCAATAACGCCACGGCTCGCCTTTTACAGGCTCGACATCCAACTTCCCCCTAGGGCATACAGAAAGCATAAAACCTGGGAAGCACGTACTTACCTTTACATAGTTTGTACCATAAATATCTGTAATGGTGTAAATACCATAAGATTTGTGGGGTTTCTCTATATCACTTGGAGAGCCAGCCCACAATCCTAACCTAATTTCGACCGCTAACAGCGCGTCACATTATCCCATATCCCACCGTTCGGCTATTTTACCTGTAAAAGAAAGCATAGCTGAATTCATTATTCTATGCAGATAATGCAGAATTGAATTCAGCTACCTTTTGCCATACGGTACCTCCATTTTTGCTAGCCCATGAGATTTCCATCGGAAATCACATCATGTCGGTTAGCAACAACAACAAGTCGAAGCAAACGACGCCGTCGCATCATAGCGAAACCGCTGAGGAATTTATCAAAATATCTAATTAGTTTTTATGATAAATTACCCTAGCCAATTTGGCGTCACTTCGGCTTTTCTTCAGATCACCCATTCGCTTGGGATCAACGATCTCATTTTACAGGTGAATAGCACACACAACATTTTCCTCTCCTCCATAATTCTGTTTCCATATGGTTCAATGCACTCTGAGATCACCACAGCTGTAACACTGGGTCAGTAGGTCATGCTCAGAAGCTGCATTTGATACCAGCACACACAACCAAGCCACCCTGAGATCACAGTACATCGTGTTTCTGTTCTCTCATTCTGCCACGTTCGTCGAGTATCAATTAACCGAAGTTACCACACTTCGACGGGCGTGACGATGAGGGAGCAGAGGCGTGATCTCTTTTGGTTGTCCTGTGTGCAAAATTGAGAACAGAGTATTTCACCCCTAATTAGTCGGTCGCTATTCATTCATCATCGGTGTCGGACGCGCTGTGCTAGTTTTTAATTTAATTCGCCACCGGTCATAGAGTCGTTATTCAACCCCCGAGGAGTACATACAAAACACAAAGTCAAGCGTAAAAGTCGCGTTAAGTCTGGTTCTCCACGTTTTAATGTATCTATTTCTTTTTGTGCATTCAAAATAAATTTCAAGAGGAGTAAACGAACAGACGGGCAGTAATTATCATATCTGAGTGTGTTTAAAACGATTACTTTATAAAACTTTTAGTTACAATTAATTGCTGTTTCTGTGTGAGACATTTCGGCAACACCCAAACGGTGTTCCACTAAATGCATGTGCTTACCAGTAGAATTAAAATAACCAAATATAGAAAATTGAACAATAAAGATCATAAAAAAACAACAATTAAACAGTGTTTTCGTTCCTGTTTTCCTCTTGGATATACCTGGTGCACATCACGTTGCAGAGCAACATCGTTGGGGAAGAAGTGAATCCCGTGCCCATGTTAGGCATCATACTTCTCACCCCCACAGATTCACTGATGCAAAAGCCATCAGCACCAAACAGATATGTTCCCTTATAAGCAACTTGGTCGCATCACCAAGCAACCAACATGAACCGAACGAATTCAGTACACATGTCTTTGATCGAATTCCAGCGGAAATAGTAGGTATCTGTGGCAACTCTAACAGATACACACAATTCACAAGCAAAAATAGTGGAGAACACGAACGACAAAATCGAATAAGAAAAATACATCAGAACCGTATACCAAGCGATAACAAAAAAATAATTCACTTCAATGGAGTATAGTCGAGTTTGGAAATCAAATTCTAAACACGGTCAGTAGCCTAGTGTGTAACGCTTAGGTAACATTTTTTTCGTGATCCAGACTGTCATAGCGTCAGTTCGAATCACACGATCTTCTTCACTATTATTTCAAACGCTATATATCTTTCACAAGTAAGAGCAATTTGGTTGCACCATCAAGCAAAGAACATTGCCAGAACCATATCAATGAGATATCCCCTTACGAGTCAGCCGCCCACGTGCAGGAGATGTTTCATTTTTTCCTTTTCGTCTTTTCCTTTTCATACATGCCCACATCGATCGGTCATTCGACCGACAAATACATGATGGCATACGGCTGACCGCCTAAGGAAGTCGAGTCTCCTAAATGGAAAATTACCATCGAGAATTTGACTACGTGGGGATGCCGCCAAGATGTGCACGATCAGCATAAATGCTCTATGCAGTTGCTGATCGTGTAAACACCTTAATCTCTATGTCGAGATATTTGCACCAGCTGCAACCATACCAGCTAATGTTCCCCTTATGAAATTATTATATCCACGGTCCGCTTGCTCATGCACAGCATGAGAGTGCGAGGTAACCGCATCTGTGTGTGTGCACATCCTTTCGGTGATCACGTTCTAAGATCATCCCTTATATGGTCATCGGGGCGATGAATGAAAATTTTGGTGTTCTGTCGTTTCGGTTGATATAATTAATCGCGATACGGATTCTGTGGAGGCAAGTCGTGCCTCCACGTTAAACAAATTATATAGCAGTCGAGTCGAGTCAAGTATCAGCCAGTGGACGGTGAATAAAAGGGTCCTCCTTCCTATTAAATTAACCATGTTAAAGCCGCAACGGATTGTTCTTGAGTTCTCTAATGTCTCTAATTCAAACAGTTCTGTATAGTATTCGTATTGAATTAAATAATTTGAACAGTTGTGGTGTAGTTTCTGTTGTGTATAATATCCGTATACCATAAACATACCAAGTTCTTGAGTCCTCCAATGTCTTTAACTCAAACAGTTGTGTATAGTATCCATATTAAAATTAAATAATCTAAACAGTGTGTCCGTTAGCTTTAAAGATTGTAATAAATCATAGTGCTAAGTGATTTTGTTACTTTAATTATAAGTTTTGTCAACCGACATTGGATCTACGTTATGTAAGCTTTAGTTTGTTTTTTTATCGAATAATAAATAAAAAAAAAGATCAACTCGGAGTTTTACTTTTTTGAACTGAAAGCAGCGACAGGGTATAGAGGTGAACCTGTGCCCTGAGGCACTTTACCACTAAAGACAATATAACGAAAATACCCACAGATGGTAAAGGACTCAACGATAATCATTAGTTGTCAAAGGAAATTCGGCCAGTGAAACTGGCTCTCTTAATTAAGGGGTGCATTTTCCTATTCCAAGAGAGGCGTAAAGTCTCTCTTTGGAGTAACCAAACAGATCCCATAGAGAAGATCGTCACGGTACACGTGTATGTGTACATTCGTTCTTTTATGGATCAAAGCCATGGGAACGAATCTAAAACAAAGAAAGGGAAAATGTGCATCCATGGGATGTGAGTTCGGCTAAGCAAACAAGCCGAATCTCATTGGATGCTAATTGGGTTTGTGTTTGCTTATGTGAGAGGGTCAGTGGTAAACGGATCCAGGAATATGTAGGACAACGGGAATTTATGATCTGAGAGTTCAACTGAGTAAACAAGTTGTAACTCATTAGATGGGAGATGCGTTTGTGTTACTTCAAACGATATAGATTGTTTATCGTATCGCCAGAATGCCTGTGGAAGAACAGCGTTCTTTTGTTTGCACATGGTGCGAGTTAGGGAAATTGGTTTCACCGGCGATTGCGCTAATTATATGCAGCTGCTTGGATTGTTTATTGTTGGGAGAAAAGGTCGCAAGCCAATGTGTATGAAAAGGGATTTGTTGTACACATGATGAAGCTGGGATATGCCAACTCAAGGGTAAGACTCCCTGATTATGCGGTTGTATTATATGTAAACCGATGAGTTTTCTTTCAGGGAATTTATGATGAGTTAGGAAGGAATTCTTATAGGGAATTTGTATGCGAAGTTATGCATGAAGGTAAGAATTCTCTTCTTGGGAGGAAGTATGTACCAGCATGGGTACTTGGTTCACTTCCTCCTCCATCATTTATATGTTCCACCGAGTACAAAAGTCAATCACAAATAAATGAACGAAACGCCGCCACGTTCGTCCACCACCGGGAAGGATGAAAAGTACGATCACCAGGGAAAAGGAGATAAAACACACGGAAGCTGCGGCACAGAAAATGAAACACTCCGGATAAAGTTTAGTAAAACTGGTTTTTATTGTTTTAATTTTATTTTGTTGAACTTAGCTACACTGTTTTTGAGCGACAACGCGATTTAAAAATTTTGTTGTTTTAAAATAACATTACTTTACTCACTTACAAATTCTTTTTCACTAACTAGAATTAACTGTGGCACAAACTCGCCAACAAATTAGAAACCGACAAGTTCAACACAACTCCTGCGACTCGACCGTAAATATCTACGCTCCTCCGCCGCGGTACGGAGGGCGGGAGCTCGTGCGTGCGACCAGCGTCGTCAGCAGATGAAATTCGACTCCCCGAGGATAGAACTCTGACATGAATTCCATACTAGGTTAGGGTTAAGGAAAGGGAAGAGAGAGAAAAACGTCTCTCTTAAGGGTGTGGCCACCACAGAGATGCACTCTTTCAGTGCAATGGTGTGTGTGCCTAGAACAAAGAAAGGCATAAAGTGTATTCCTAGGATACGATTTCGGTAAAGCAAATAAAACCGAAATCGTCGGATGCTAATGGGATCTTTGTTGGGACAAGTGCGGCTAAACAAAGAAACAACGATGCGATGTGGAAATGTGCTAATTGGTTGGTGGACGAAACAAAACCCTTGCTTGCATTTGTATATGCAGGGAAATCCGTTTGTGGGAAACGGATTCTATATTTGCATTGTTTATGCTTTGAATTCAATTGGAGCCAAGAGACGCGGAAAGCGTATTTGCTTTGGTTTGCACATTGTGCAGGTCAGAGAATTTTATTGCTGGGAGAAAGAGGTCGACGGCCAATGTGTACGTAAAGAAATCTATCGTGCACATGACGAAGTTGGAAAAGAGACGGCGCAATATTTGTGATCCCTGGTGAAGGTTACAAAGTATGTAATTCAAATCATTTGTTTACAGGAATTCGTCTAGGGGATTGTCTGGCAAGATAGATGCCAAAATTGGTTTGAAATTCCTGATAAGCCAATAAAGAAATTTTACAGAGGATTGGTATGCAAAGAGAATGTATGGGGGTTGAAGTGTTGATGCCGACATACGGCAAGTATCCCATTAACTTCCCCAACGATATTGGTCCGTCGAAGTGTGTTCCACAAAAAGCTCGAAAAAATAAAAACGCACTGTTCTATTTTGTTGTTTTTTTCGTTTTGTTCTTAATTTTTTTTTTTTGCTCATTATTTAGTTTGGCTTAGCCTATGTTTATACACTTGTAATTTTTTTATATACTTCAGCAACAATACGATTATTCAGCCGAGAATATTTTTCTAGTTGCCCTGTAAGCAACGAATTCATGTAGCAAATTTCGCGTTACGATTTGACAGTACGCGGCGGCGTAACCTCTGATAACAGTGGTTGAATAGTGAGTGACTCTACTTAGGGGTTGAAACATGAGCAATTGGATTTGCATGCCAAACAACCAATCGAGATCATCCTTACATCTATGCTCTCTCATTCTCTCCGCCTATCGAGGTAGATAAACGCTTCAGTTAATTCGGTATCTGACGGACAAGAGAGAATGGGAGAACCAGAACACGAAGTGCAATGATCTCGAGGTGAAATTAGCTTTAGCATGCATGTCGCAATGCTATCCTTAAGCTGATCTAGTGACACAATTTGGATATTATGGTGATGTCAGCGTACGTTGGACTCTGGTAAGGGGAAATGAGATGAGTATGGAAGTTGGTTTGTAGCTATTCACCTGTTAAAAGAGATCATTGATCCCAAGCGAATAGAGTGGCTGGGGGAAGTCATAAATGGCGATTAATCGGCTAGGGATATATTAACGGGTGAATCAAATTCGAAGAACTTGGAATTTCCCCAGCCGATGCATGATTATGTAACCGCGTCGTTTGGTCTGGTCTTCGTTGTTGCTAACCGAAATGACTTTGAAATTTCCGGTGGAAATCTCATGGGTTAATGCAATAGTGTTGCCGTATGGCAAGAAAACACTGAGTGCAATTGTACATTATCCGAATAGATTAATGACTTCCGGCCAGTCTTCTTTTATGGATTTATCTATTGTAGGTGAGATAGCCGACGGTAGGAATTGGGATTGGGTTGACGCGCTGTTAGCGGTCGAAATAAAGCGGACATTGGGGTTGGAATTGTGGGTTGGTTCTCATGTAATATAGAGAAACCCCACAAATGCATGAAAGGTAAGTTTTCTTTACAGGGACTTAAAGATCATAGATTTGATATCTTTAATGCGTGAAGCATTTTCATGTGCCTAATGCGATTGCATTGGCGAAAACTTATGCCTCTTGGGATGAGGTAATGGGGGTTTTTAGGTAAGTGTACCGTGGGGTTTGGCGGCACCGCCACACTAATGTGATTGCATTAGCGAACTTAAGGAAGTTGGGTAGCAGGTATGGGGGTTTTTCATGTAAGTGGACCGTGGGGTTTGGCGGAACCGCCACAACCTCAACCTGCATCCCATTTCGAAGCGGCGTTGGTTTCGCGTCCACTAGTGCAACATCTATTGCTTATTGTACAGTGTCTTTGCTCTGTATCTCTCTATTCACAGATCATCAATGTGTTCACCAATAAAATTCCATGTAATTTGACAAATCAATATTTTGAGTTTTAATATTCATTGATTCAACTGCAACTTTGTACTAATTAGGGTGCCTAAGGATATCGCCTTATATGGATTTCAACTAAAAGAGATTGCTAAGCATATAAAGCAGCGGTCGGGGAACTTTTTTAACCATTACCCCAAAATGTTTTTGCGTAAGTCGATATTACCCCCCCCCCCCCCCCCCTGAACTCTGAAAAAAACAATCAATGTAAATTTTAAATAAACATTATTTATTGAATTAATTTACATTTACGTATTTATAAAAAAAGTTACATTACCGGCACGGTACGGTGGATGGCTGCGACCCGACCGCCACGGAGATTGAATTACGACTCCTGGTGATGTTGCTTTTTAATTTTTGCGATTTTTCACTGTTGGGTTCGGCAATTGACGCCACAATTGCTCACCGACTGTCACTGGCACACATCACCGTCACTGTTTTGACTCCGAAGGTGGATGTTCTCACCTAGGTCACCAATTGTAGGGTGGGTTTGTTCAGGTAAGTAGACCGTCGGGTTTGGCGGAACCGCTACAAGCCCACACTCGATTTAGAACATTTCCGCGAAAGAGCCACCTTACTTCTGTATAATAAAGTAGGTCCGTATATTCCGCTTCACCGTCCTGACATAATTCACGAAATAGCCGCGTGTTTAGTGCATGTTCTTAGATAATATTAACAATCTTGATGACATCATGCATGACGGCTTCCAGTGTAGATTCCAAATGTTTTACAAGAAGTGCCTGGCGACGGATCATACAGTGAATAACTTCAATATTTGGATTATTTTTTTTCATCAAGGCCGAAAGACCATTAATATGACCCAACATAGCTGGAGCTACATCAACAGACACAGCAATACAGTTTTCCCACTTTAAATTAATGCTTTCAGTATTAAAGTATTCATTTACCTTATTATACACACCTATTCCACGAGATCTCAACTCGAGAGGAGTACAAAACAACAATTCCTCTTCAATTGCATGTGTACCTTTGTAGCGAACATATACCATTAGCTGTGAATTGCTACTAACATCTGTAGTCTCATCAAGCTGAATAGCAAAATATTTAGCTTGTTTTAGTGAGGAAATAACCTGTTCCTTTACATTTTATGCCAAGATAGCAATCCTTTCTTTTACAATTCTTGCGGACAAGGGCACTGAATTCAGTTTATTCGCCTCTTTCTGAGCACACTTGATCTCTGTCATTTTCACAGCTGCTGGTTTAATCAAATCTTCACCAATAGTATATGGTTTCTTGTTTCGGGCAATCAACCAGGCTACTGCAAAGCTAGCCTTTGATGCTGAACGCTGATCAAAAGTACCTAACAAGTTGCTGTCCAATCTTTGTCTTTTAACAGACATTTCTAAATTTACAAAGTATTCTCGCGGTTTGCAAGACAGATGTGGATGCAAAATATCCAAATGTTTCTTCAATTGACTTTTTTTGAAATATTCTGAAGTCAGTATTTTCAAACATACAACACACCGTGGTTTCATCGTACCTTTGTCTTCTATTTGTGTAAAACCATAATTAAGGAATTCTTCTTGGTATGTTCTTTTCCTATTTGCTGCCATCTGAAGGGTGACAGAAACAGTGGTAAAAAAGTTTACATAAAATTGAATTTTCAAATCGCGCTTACCTTGATAGTGGAAATTGATGACGAAATGATGCGTCGGAAACCCGTGCATAACTGACCGTTGAGTGCTAAGTTTAAACATTACAACATACGCAGCGCCTCTAGTGGTCGATGCAAGAAACAACGTAACGCAAGCACGCACACACACATACAACGCGCGTTTCTTGCTTATCACGCACACACCAAACGAAAAACTCGACTTCAACCAGAATTAGCGGCCCGGCCCGTATATCGTGCTGAATTGTTTAAGTTTGTTAACATACTACAATGTTTATGAAATAGCAATAGAAAAATTAGAAAAATTTCCCTATTACCCCAAAAATTTCATTTTTACCCCATTTGGGGTAATTTACCCCGGTTCCCCGACCGCTGATATAAAGCTTCATTCCATAGAATATCAGAATAAGTATGTACATCAGATTAGAAATGTAAAGTGATACATCAACCGATAATTGCAATATTAATTACTAGTTGAACCACTTAAGGCCTGCTTAGATGCAGTAGCAAAAATTATCAATAATAGTCAACGCGGTGACTTACAACAAACACAAGAGTCCATGACGAAATTATAATATTCCGATATGCAATAGACAATTTCCACATTCACCAATAACATAGAACATGTTTTCAACCTCCTATTCCTTCGTGATAATTCTCATTTAAATTACCTCTGCTGTTGACATATAGCTAAACATTGAAAACAAAGTGTACGTGTCACCCGAGCGTGCCATTAAGGTCACTGCGCCAGACGCAGAAATCACCATACACACCCGTCCTATGGAAATTGCAAACGAACGCCGTTATGACATTCTTCCCAGAATCTGCATATCGCTGAGAAATTTCTCACTAATTTGCATACCTAATCAAAATTCGCACTATGAATTCTACGGCAAATGGATTATTAATTTATTAGGAATTCCAGGAGCATATGGGAGCACCTTCCCAGCCAGCCATCAAGCAGAAAACCCAACCACCCCGTCACCAGAACGATGTACCATATCTCGAAATTATCACGAAAAACCCGCGTGAGAAACAATTTAAAATACCATTAACACCTACTTCTTGTGAAAGGACCTCCTGCAGTTTCATTCTGTCGTATCTTTATACAAATTACTGCACACTATGTTGAGCTTAGTGTACCACTATGTAAGTGGCTACCCTGCTCTACCTTATGCTTCTCGTTCAGTTCGAATGTCTGCTTCTGGAGGAAGGTAGGGATCCTGATTTATTGTTATTGTTTTTGTTATTCTTATTATTATCTTCTTGTCCTTTTTCTGCAAACACATCAACACTTTACATGCATTTAGAGATAAAGCATATAAAAACGTGAGTGCAGTCTGTAAGGCAAACATGAGCAAAAGGATAAGTACACACAACACACCCAAGTTAAAAAAAAAAAAAATAGACGCTCCAAAGTTTATATTAGCCTAATGTAGAGCACTGTCTAACGCAAACGCATACAGATACCGTTCTGTCACAATTGGACAGACTACAACTACAAAAACACACGGCACGGTTGCAAATGAGAGTCGGAATAAAAAAGGACTTCCGAACATTCTTCGTAAAAGTTATCGAAAATATACAAAACCGACGAAAAGGATACAAAATATCCCGATTTTTGGTAATTTTCTAAAGAAGTTTGCAAAAGGTTGAAATGTAAATGAATTAAAGAAAAAGTAACATCTGCCGCGATAACAATTGCACATTATGCCCCAAGTCCGGTAGAAAGTCCGGCAAGTGGCCACCCTCATCTCGCAACATCCAACACTGAGTGTAGCATTCCGTGGTTGGATAACTTTCGTTATCCTAATTCAATGGCTTTATTTAAAAAATGCAAAATTTAAACATCGAAACGCAATGCAACACACACTATGAAACATATTCAGCCGAGTTGGCCTTAATTTTGGTGGCAATCTCATTAGGTTCTTTCCTGTTCACTGCTGCGTCAAATGTTATGCAAGAGCATGTTCGCGTTTAATTCAATTTTGCGCACATTTTTTAGGGAGCTCCGGGATTAGTAGTAAGACCATTTAAGTGAAAGGTAAGTCGTGTCACTGAATTAATTGAAGTTTAGAGGTGTAGACTTTACGGGTTCATAATCGGGGAGAATTGCCCCCGTTTCGTAACCTAGCGGGAGCACGAACATCATTTTATCCATGAGGTGGAAGGATATGAGTTCTTCATTGAAATTTAAAAGGTAAGATGGTGATGGGGTGGCGTACTAGATTATGGTATGGCTATTCAGTTCTTCTATATTATAGAAACCGTGTGCTAAAATGAAGGGTCGGGTTACAGTTTCATCTCCCTTCTTTTCGTTTAGACCAAAAAGAACAGGCACTGTTCTAAAATGTAGGTTGCATAAGCTAACACTTTCTTCGAAATCACCCTCTATATGGCCTGTATTCAAGCGCACATTCTAACCCTTTGGGTTTATGGAATGGAGGTTGAACGGTGATGCATGCAGACATCTTTCACATGTCATTTTCTGTGCTGGTTTTAGTATGGAATTTACTGGATTTTATTACTATTATCGTATTGGCATTGTTTACACGCAGTATCTCAAGAAATTTGTGATGAATTTAAAGCTCGATAGAAAATTTCCCTAAGCAGTTATCGAGTTCAATGTCATATTAAATCACATTCGATTTTTGTGTGTGTTTTCTTAACCTTACGAAAAAATGATTCTGCAATTTAACTACAATCATGATGAAGAATACAGTCTTTTTTGCTACATTGGTTTTATATATATTTTTTTTTTTATTTAATTACGTATATAGGGGCTTGACAAGCAAAATAAAAATAAAAACGAAACAAAACGGACAAACATAAACAAGGAATACAAATAAAAATAAAAAAAAAATTTTAATAAACTATTTAAACTTACATTAAAAAAAAAATTAAAAACAAAAATGAAAAACAATTAAATTAATTGGGAATTGGGGATAGGGGGAGGAAAGCGGTGCGCCTGAGAGGCATACTATGTTTGGGGACGTATAGTCCTTTTTTCATTTTTGCCCTGTGAGTAGGGCGTTAGAATATACTCACAGCTCAGCCAGCTTGTCGTAAGAGGCGACTAAAGGTAGCCGGGGTTCCAACGCCCTGTGCGCCCGGGGAAATGCCACCCCATCAAGCTTTAGGCTCCGTGAAATGGTCGGGAGAAATCCCTGGCCATCTTTCGGAGCTTGGCTGATGGACCGGTTCGAGAAAAGGTTGGTTAGGTGGTAGTCGCAAGGTTAGATACCATCCAGTCAGCTGTACATTCCGCGATATCGCCGAGAGAGGTCTTCGACGGTGTTTCGGATGTGTGGCTGATGGCCCGGACTGACACGGGGATGAGTCATGATGGTATAGCGTTTGAAATAATAGTGAAGAAGATCGTGTGGTTCGAACTGACGCTATGACAGCTCGAATCACGAAAAAAATTTTACCTAAGCGTTACACACCAGGCTACTGGCCGTGTTTAGAATTTGATTTCCAAACTCGACTATATTCCACTGGTGTGAATTATTTTTTTGTTATCGCTTGGTATACGGTTCTGATGTATTGTTCTTATTCGATTTTTCGTTCGGTGTTCTTCACTATTTTTGCTGGTGAATTGTGTGTGTATCTGTTAGAATCGCTACACCACTCCCGCCGCAGTAACTTCGTTACGATTAGATTCGTATGTGGACGACGAACGAACGAGAGAAACGAGTAAACATCGGAGGCTGTGCTCTATGCGGAAGTCGTGACCGTGTGTGAAGTTCTGCTTTACTATGGGAAGTGTATGCTGCGTGTGTGTACAGATCACGTCGGGGTCACCAATTATAGCGTTTGAAATAATAGTGAAGAAGATCGTGTGATTCGAACTGACGCTATGACAGCTCGAATCACGAAAACAATTTTACCTAAGCGTTACACACCAGGCTACTGACCGTGTTTAGAATTTGATTTCCAAACTCGAATATATTCCACTGGTGTGAATTATTTTTATTTATCGCTTGGTATACGGTTCTGATGTATTTTTCTAATTCGATTTTTCGTTCGGGGTTTTTCCCTATTTTTGCTTGTGAATTGTGTGTGTATCTGTGAGAATCGCTACAATGGTACCTTCTGATATAAAGAATTCCGGAGGTAAACTAGTCTCCCATTCGGATCTGCGGGGGAGACTATGTCAGGGGAAACATCATGCAGATATCATGATAAATAATGGAACTTTAAGAGGTTCGTCATCGCATAACCGGGCTCGCTCTCGAGGCTCGGCCCACGCTCGGCTGGTGACGGCATTTTGTAACATCAGGGGCATCGGTTTCACCAATACCAATGTAAACGCCGTCCACCAATATTTGCAAACAACGAAACCTGATATCCTTGCCCTAACTGAGGCCCAGGTCGATTCGTCAACTGATTCGACTTATCTTCGTTGCTCAGGATACGACTTACATTCGAGATTCTGTTTTAAGGGTGGAGTCTGCGTTTTCGCGCGGTCCAATCTGGCTTTCCAACGGATGGAGGCGTTGGAACCCAATAATATGGACATCATATGGTTGAGGGTTGTGCTGAGGAATTCCGTTAAATTTCTTTGTTGTCTTTACAGCTCCCCGAATGACGATCGACCGGCGACATTCTTCGAACATCTTTCATATGCCGTCGACTGGATACAGATCAACCACCCAGCATCTGAAATTGTTGTCCTTGGCGATTTTAATGTGCACAATTCCGGCTGGTTGTTACATTATAACAGAACTGACGAGGCTGGGAGGCTGGCGGAGATGTTTGCTGTAAGCCACAACTTGATTCAACTCGTGGGGGAGTCAAAGCGAGTGCCGGATGCCCGAGGCGATTATGCGAACACCCTGGATCTGTTTTTGACATCCGAACCGAGTATTTATACCGTAGAGGTTTCTGCGCCACTGGGAAACTCAGATCACTGCTTGATATCTGTCGCGCAAGCATTTGCATATCAAGCGACTAACCGGCCTAGGCAGCTTCGCCATGTATGGAAGTATGGGGCTGCTAACTGGGACGATTTGCGAGATTTCTTCGCATCCTTTCCATGGTCCGAGGTGTGTCGGTACCAGAGATTATTCTTCTGGGGATGGAGGCATGTATTCCACATTCCATCAAACGAAGTTCGTCTGATAAACCTTGGTTTGACAAAAAATGCGAGCTGATTACAGCGGCAAAAAATAGAGCTTTTAAGCAATGGCGCTCCAATCCCACCGATGTTAACAGAACGAATTTTGTTAGAATCAGAAACGCGTGCAACCAGGCGATAGATACCGCGAAGAAGGCTCACAACGACAGGGTGATCAATAAACTCCTTCGGTGTCCAACTGGTTCGCGCTCCTTCTGGTCAATGGCAAAAGCTGTCAGCGGTAACTTCGCATCCTCCTCTTTCTCTCCGTTGGTGACAGACTGCGGGACGTTAGTCACGAATCCAAAGGATAAAGCTAATGTGTTCGCGAATTTATTTTCGGCGAATTCAAACCTCTATCCTGGCCTTTTGTAGCCACCTGTGATCTCGCCGGTACAGTTCTATTCTATTCTATGTGAACTGGATTGTAGGAAGGCAACCGGCCCGGACGGAATACCAGCAATAGTCCTTAAGAACTTTGCTCCAGAACTATCGCCGGTTCTTGGCAGACTCTTCCGCTTATCTTATGCACGGAAGACCTTTCCTGCCTGCTGGAAAATCGCTCGAGTTCAGCCAATCCCAAAGACGGGAAAAAAGTGTCTCCCACAAAATTGCCGTCCGATAGCATTACTGTCTACTTTATCTAAGGTAATGGAAAAAGTCATCAATACAGAGTTGGTTAAGTATTTGGAGTGCAACGGACTTCTGAATTATCGTCAATACGGATTCCGTTGCAGGCGGTCCACACGAGACCTTTTGACACTTATAACCGATATATGGACATCTGCGATTGAACGGCGTGGTGAGTCGCATTGGATATCTCCAACGCTTTTGACCGCGCCGGGGCATTGCTGAACAAACTTCGTTCATATGGACTTTCCCAACAGCTTTGCGACTGGAGGAGGACCTTCCTCGAGAATCGATCGATCCGGGTTGTTGTGGACGGCGAGTGTTCGGATCTGTATTCTATTTTCTATTTCTCTATTCTATTTTGGTTCCGACCTTGCTCTTGCTTCACATAAATGATTTGTTGCAGACAACGGATAACAAAGTGTTCAGTTTTGCGGATGATAGTATGCTTGTTTCCTCCTTTTCGAGCGATAGGCCTATTGATGCATCAACGTCACACTAGCTGAGATGTAGACACTCTGAATCAGGATTTGGATAAAGTCCTGTAGTGGGGAACGGCCAATCTTGTCGACTTCAACGCAACGAAGAGCCAGTATGCAACATTCACAAAGAAAAGTGGATCATCGGTTCCACAGCTGATGATGAATGGCCGGGCCCTCGAGGCGCGGGAAAGTTTGAAATTGCTCGGCGTCACGGTCTGTGGGACTGTATCGTGGCATAAACACGTGTCGAGTATCGCCCGGTCAGCCTCAGGAAAACTGAGTTATCTTTTTAGAGCCAAGAAATATTTTACTCCGGCCCAACTTCTTCTCCTATATAAATCTCAAATTAGACCCACACTCGAATATTGCTCTCATGGTTGGAGCTCAGCTCCTAAACATACCCTCGACCTACTTGAGAGAATACAGAGACGAGCGATCCGCCTGATCGGCGACTCGGCGCTGACGTCGGGACTACAGTCGCTATCACATCGAAGGCGCGTAGCCGACCTCTGTCTGTTTTACAGATATTATCACGGGTGCTGTTCTTCGGAGATTCTTGGCATTGTTCCACGCAATTCGGTCTATATGCGCTCCACAAGACAATCCGACGGTACGCACCCGTTTGTGGCTCATCTCCCGACGGCGCGAACATCCCTGCATCAGAACTCGTTCCGTTACAGAGCGGCGAAGCTGTGGAAATCCCTTCCCACAGGAGAGTTCCCGGAGCGTTATAACCTGAAATTGTTCAAAAAGAACTGCAACAGTTACTTGATGGCATCTCGGGGCGCCCACTCGGCGCTATAGGTTCGCCTCTCCCGAGAGAAGTCTAATAAAAAAAAAAAAAAAAAATTAAAAAAAACTGATCCACCACCATTTGGGATGGGATCGATCTTTTGTTGATTTATCTCTTTTCTAGGATTTTTTCGATCCGAGCCTTCTCCCATTCGCGTTGTTTGCATTTGAATGGTCTCCTTGCGTCTTTCCGAATTGCCGCGTATCTTTCTGCGTTGACATCATCATATCATTAGTGTCCACATTATTGGCTTCACGTATCCTATTTTTATTGAATAATAAATTACGGGAAAATAATATTGGCTTTTAAATGGTTACTATAAAATCGGACATGTCACGTGGTACCACCTAATAGTCGCTCCTTGTCATAGGCGCTATAACAGCGCGATTGCGCGTCGCAATCTTCCTCGAGTACAGCCCCAATTTCGTGTTTGAAGCATCGCACTGTATGGACCATGGGGCTCACTCGATGGAATGCTGAAGTAAGGTAGCATTAGCCAGTTGTTGATAAGCAGAAGGCTTGTTCAGTTGACTCGGTCCATGTAATCGGTGGTGTGTCATTTCTCCTAGCCCCGATTAGGTACTCTTTGAGAGGGGCCTGGACATGAGCGGCATTTCGAAGCGTTGGGCGATAAAAGTATAACATGCCCAGATAACCCCTGAGTTCTCGTACATGTATTGGACGAGAAAATCGCATTAGTGTGTCCACCCTGTCTTATAGTGGGCGAACGCCCTGTCCATTAATGCAGTAGCCCAGGTACTTGACCTGCGGCTCTCCGAGTTGACAGTTGTCTGGGTTAATCCCAGCCCAAATTTCCGGAGGCGTTCTAACACCTGTCTCAAATGGGAGCGATGTTCTTTAGAGTTCCTCGTTGCCGTGAGTATTTCATCGATGATGCATAGCACAAGTCCACGCAGGGCAGAGTCAATGTAGCGCTGAAATGGTTGTGCTGCCATTCTGAGATCGACGGTCATTACTTAGAACTCGAATAGTTCAAAGGGTGTCGTTACTGCTGTCTTGGGTTTGTCCCTAGGTGCTACGGGTATCGGTGCTACGGCCTCGTAAGTTCGAGGGTTGAGAACACTGCGCACCCCTGCAGCTTGTAGGAAAAGTCGTACAAGGGTGGTATGGGGTACCGATCCGGGTAGTTACATTGTTCCGGTTCCTGTATTCACCCCATGGGCACCATTCACCATTACTCTTTTTGATGAGATGCAGTGGGCTTGTGGCGGTTCCTTTGAACGCCACTACTTACCTTCCCATCAATTATTGAGAAACTGCTCCCTAGAGCATCCAAAAACCCTGAAAAACAAGTATTGTGGCAGTTCCATTGAACGCCAATACTTACCTTCCCATCAATTATTAATAAACTGCTTCCTAGAGCACAAAAAACCCTGGAAAACATTTACTTACCTTGCCATTATCTACTTAAGATTTCTCCTAACCACCTAATCCATAGTTTTTCGCTAAGGCAAATAGCATTAGCACCAAACAAACATGTTCCTCAGGGACATGGTGGCATGCGTCGCACCAAATCCTAAAAAGCAATTCGGTTGCAACTCCAAGCAACCGATATAAACTCAAATCATATCGATGAGATATCTCCTAATGATTCTGCCACACACATGCAGGAGATATTCTTTCTTTCTTTTTTATCTGCGACCACATCGGTCGGTAAACCGATCGACAAGCAAATGCATAACCCGCGACTGGCTACCGAAGGAAATCAAATTTTCAATAATGTAAACACACACACGAGAATGAAAACCTTCGGGACGTCATGGACATGCACAGTAAACGGCATGAATGCCGTACGCAGTTGCTGATCGTGTAAACAAACAGATACCCCTTTCCTGATGCTTCCCCAGATGCAGCCACTTCGTGTACTATTCCTTTTCTCCCGTTTGTGTTTACCTTCAGGCACGTCTGCCGGTCGTCCGATCCTATAGACTTTCAAACCACGGTCGATACGAAGTTTTGCCCAGCTGCAGATCGTGTTCATGTTGTTTCCCCCCTTTTAAATGGTTGATCCACGGTTCGCAGACTCATGGACACACATCACGAGCGACCGAAGTGGTCATCGTGTATGTGTGTTTCGCGCCCTTTGCTGGGACCAATGTGGGGAATCATCCCCTATTGGTCACCGAAACGATGGATGAAATTTGGAATTCTGTCGTTTCGAAAGCATTCTTTAGTCTTCAGTTAAATTCCGTGGAGGCAAGCCGTGTCCTCCACGTAAACAGCAAATGAATACGAATCTCAGCCGAACAATCGACAGAGGTCGGCGAAATTAACCGCGATAGTTACGGAAGCAGTGGAAAGGTTTAAATTTATTCAAACTATATTCAATTTATTCAATTTATTCAATGTTCTGACAAAATTATTCAATTTACTCAATGTGCTAACAGTTGTATTCAATTTAACTCATTTATGTTCAATTTTACGTTGCAAGTGAATAAAAGTAAGGATGAGACGAAGAGTCTTTGTTTTCTTTCATGATGTGAAGAGGATGTTTAGAGACCTACACCCACTTCCATGTTCGGCGTCGTGACCAGTGTTTCTTTAGTGAACTAATGATGGAGAAAAGAAGTGAACCGGTGCAGTACGCCTGCACACCATACTTCTTCCCCACAGGTTGACCTATGGACTATCGGATATTTGACAAATTCTAACTTTGTGTACGTAGTCGAACTCTGCGTGGATTTCGTGCAGTTTTTCTGGAGGCAAACGGCGCAGGCGTAAACTCACCGGTGGCCTGGGCGCTTGTGTGGCTCATCGTGCCCGTATGCACTTGATTGATGGCCGGCAGTCCTAGTTTAAAAAACTGGACTGCGCGGAGTGTAGTCGCGGGTAGCTGCAGAGTTGTTTGTCCCTCCTGGCATCCGCTCGGAACCGGTTATAGAAGTAAAACGTGCCAGGGATGTTCCTGTCGGCTGGAGTGTGTGATGAACTGAGCCGGTGTCGCGAATTCCTCGTGATCTAAGCCTCCGTCTTTGTCGACATCGGCCTGGCCATCGCGAATTTCCGAGTTTGAGTCGACAATGATTTTCGGCTCAGTACATTCACGGACTACGTTGTTCCGTTCCACCTGTGCGTATGCCTATTCTCTACATCCGTCACTCCTCACATAGCAGGCTGATTCGGTGCCGACCACTGAACTTATTGTCGCGTACGTGCATGAGCCGTACGATTGTCGGCCCCATTTTTTTTCCTGCGACCTCTGAAGTTGCCCCAGAATAGACCCAACTGGGTAAACAAGGACACACTGACTACAGTAAAGGCGCGCATCCACTAGATTTATAGCTTCAAACTCGAGGGATCGTTTCGATATATAGTCCTTGAGGTGCAGGCAACCATTTAATACGTCGAAATTATCTTCTGCTAATGCAAATCTCGCAAATTAAGAACGCCATTCTCAGTAAATAAACCTCGGCGCTTACATTTTCGTATTATTCGGTCCTCACCAACTTTTCAACTGTACCATTTCTGTTCAGGTTTCTAAACCCCACACTTGTTTCGATGTGGAGCTATTCGCTCAATCATAAATCAGATCACTGAACAGTTTCGCAGCCATTTATAATAGTGTAGGTTCCAATGTGGCGGTCCCGCCAGAACCCACGGCTCGCCTTCCTGAAAAAAGCCCCCATAACCATAACCCAGTCTGCATAAGCTTTCGCTAATGCAATTCGCATTAGCATCTTAAATGCTTCACGCATCAAATAGATCCAATTATTATAACCCAAAAGTACCTGCAAAAGAATTCTTACCTTTTCAAGCATTCCTTCGCTTACAAATCCCCTGTAAGAGTTCTTACTTTCCTTATCATAAATTATCCTGAAAAGAAAAACCCCGGTTCACATATCATGTAACCATTCCAGCCAGAGATAATTATCATGGCGTCGCCTATTCCCACCTTCATTCATGTATACGATAAATTTCTTTATGTATACATTGGCTGGCGACGTTTTTCTCCCAGCAATAAAATTCCCTAACTCGCACAATGTGCAACCCAAAGCAAATACGCATTCCGCGTCCCTTGGCATCAATTGAAATCCAAGCATAAACAATGCAAATGGTCATTCAATACGTACCCTTACCAGCGATGCTATAAACACCATTTCCCAGTAACCTAGCTAAAACTAATTAGCACATTCCCGCATCGCATCGTGGTCTCTTTGTTTAGCTGCTACGCACATGCATCCGACGATTTCGGTTTTATTTGCTTTACCGAAATCGTATCCTAGGAATGCACTTTATGTCTTTCTTTGTTTTAGGCACACATACCACCATGATCACGATGAGCGAGTGAGCTCTGAACGAGCAAGATATCGTTGAGTCGTAATTCAATCTTCAGAGCGGTCGGGTCGCTCGTCATCCAGCGTGCCGGCGCCGGTACGGTGGGTTAAAACGTTTGTGCCGCAGTTCGTGTGTGTAATAGCTAAGAATGTATTAAAATAATTCAACACTAATAATAAGTATGTAGCGTTCTATGAACGCACAATTCCCCGCAGGTAAGGTCCTACCTTCAAAGAACTTACTTACCTGAGAGCGTTGCACGCGCCCACAGACGCGTGCCCCCAAAGTCCCACCATAGGGCCTGCAACTCGCAGCCAACGTTGAGAGCGACACCAAAAAGCAAGGAACTGAACGTCCCCAAAGCTTTTAATGCCAAGCTCAACATTCGTAAGTCATCATACCTGAAACAAAAAAGAAACATTCAATCTGCCTGCGCCGAGGAACATTCCATTGAATCGGCAATTTCAAACGTCTATGCAATGCAAATTAGCCGACCAACGATGCACGTGCGAGTAGCTGCCATAAAGACCACCAAGTCTATCGGCAAACATAAAGAAACGGCAACCGTAATTATCTCAACGAGATAATTCAAATTGTATGAGGTTGAAAACCTACAAGGAAAAGATCTAATGGATTTCGGGTGTATTGACAAAAGTCAAACAAAACCCATGAACCATGCATCCATGCAAATTGCAGGATATCTTTCGGCCTTAGCGCCAGATGTGTTATATAAATAAGGCGGCATACAATCGACAACCGTCGAACTTAATTTCGACCACCACCACTGATGGTGATAATGATGTTCGATGATGAGCGAGTTTCTTCTTTCAGGAATGAAAAATCACCCCTGGGACGTGATAACATGCTGCTAACAGAAATTCGGAAGTTCTGTTAGCAGAGCAATTAGGGAAATTTTTCCGTGTAGATACAGATACCAGTTTGGAATCGGGATATCTGTGTGGGCAGACAGACAGTCAGATAGTGATAGTCATCGCGACGTGCCGAACAACGAGAACCAAACGAGGGAGTTGATCCGCGTATTAACCATACAACCGGAAAGTAACGTCAGTGTGCAAACGAACGGTCGCGACCAGAAAAAAAGCTTGTAGTTACAACACCAGGAATTGTATACTCATGAACTTACAAAAACTTGTGCGAATAAAGGAAAGTTAATATTTTTGAGTTTCATTCGTGACTATTTTCACAGTGTTTTGCGTGTGTGCAGTTTTCCGCTTCGTGTAAGTCCTTGTAGCAGCAGTGTTCGGCGGAACACTTACGATCCAGATAGATGAACTTCCGCCAAAAGTATATGTAAGGATTTTTTTTGTTTACAATAAAAAATGTGTATGCATAAATAGCATCGCCTGAGTGTTTTTGTTTCTGTGTTGTGTCCGCTCGGTCGCGAAGGTCAACCATCGTTTTCTCCCCCTTGCGTTGTGAGCAGTGTTCGCGCGAACAATTTATGATGGAGGAGGAAGTGAACCTAGTGTCCGTGTTAGGCACATTACTTCCTCCCCACACCAATATACGGGACCGTCCTAGGTTTTCTCACGAATCAACGAGCTTCTGCCACGTGCGATGGTTTGGTAGGTTAAATAAAAACCAGGAGATAACCAAAAGATCCACAAACTTCCTTTTCTCTTCCGCAGCTTGTCCGGATTCCGCACGTTCTTCTCGTACAAGAATTTTTCTGCACGGATCAAGCAAGGATAACTGCTAGAATGGTATCCTAAAAGAAATTTATACTACGTCAAATAGAGAAGGGGAGATAGCCAAAAGATCCACAATCAATTTTTGTAAGAATTTTGCTGCCCGAATAAATCAAGGATGCAAGCCAGATCGTCCCATCTTATTGCTTTTTTTTTTACTTTTCCCAATATACGTCTTTGTGAGGTGTTCCACGTTAGTAAAGCCTTCTCCTGAAACGTGTTATTTCCAGGTTTTTCTGTTATCCATAATTGCTACACGTCCTCATGACTGCATTACTAAAGGGAGACTGCTGTAGTGGCTCTAAAGTCCGCTGCAAAAAATATTTCATAGATTCTTCTCTACGCGGCACCACTTTCGTAGTTTCTTGACCGGTTTTGACCATTCATGAGAAAACTGTGAAACTGCATGATGGGAGGGCCGGGGGAAGGTGGGGGAGGAAGAGTGGCGTAGAAGAAAGAGAAGAAAAAAACAATACAGAGTCACATCAGAGAATCTTCAAGGACGTTTTAGGGAATTCGTTGGCGTTGGTGTTTTTTGTGTTCGTTTTTTCCTGTCGCCCATCGCTGACACTGCGTGGCAGCGTGGGGGTCAGAATTTCATCATATTTATTGAATAAATATTAAGTTGAACATATTGGCGTGTAAAAAATGTATTTTGCTTTTAAGTCATGAAAACGGGCGGCACCAGGAACAAAGATGTTGCATTAAACCAGTTTTCTTTTTTACGGTAACTATTTATCTGTGGGGTGTTATGCAGTTCACACCAAATGAGACCATACTGATAATTTAAAACACATTCTTAAATTATACCAGGTGTACCGGTATGAAGTGTTTTTTTTTTAAATAAAACGCTAATTATAAATGGGAAAGTAAAAAACATTTTATTCGAAGTATTGGCCATTGCTTTCCACACATTTCGACCACCTTTCTGGCAATTTGTGGATACAACGCCAGAAAACCGTTCGCCTTTTGAGGCAAACCAATCGGAGACCGAATTTTCGACTTCTGCGTAGGGATTGAGATGCTGCTCAGCCAATGCGTGTCCCATCGATGAAAACAAATGGTAGTCGGAAGGAGCCAAGTCTGCTGAGTACGGCGGGTGGGGTAACACTTCACAGTCAAGAGCTTTTATTTTTTCTTTGACGGGTTTTGCTGTATGACTCGGAGCGTTATCATGCATCAAAATTACCTTTCCGTGTCTTGTGGTACATTCTGGTCGTTTTTCGATCAATATGTGGTTCAAATTGATCGTTTGTTGTCGGTAGCGTTGCGCATGAACAGTTTCGCCAGGGTTTAGAAGTTCATGATACACCACCTCCTTCTGGTCCCACCAAACACAGAGCATTGTCATTTTTCCGAACCGATCAGGCTTTGCAGTCGATGTTGGCGCTTTTCCTGGATGTATCCATGATTTTTTGCGTTTAGGATTTTTAAAATAAATCCATTTTTCATCACCAGTCACAATTCGATGTAATACTGACTTCCTTTCGTGTCGTAGAAACAACGTTTCATATGTGGTGTTTCGCTTTTCCATCCGCCTGACATTCAATTCACGTGGCACCCAAATTCCACACTTTTGGATCTTTCGCATAGCTTTTAAACTGACAGAAATTGTTTGTTGTGCAACATTTAACATTTGTGCCATTTGTTTTTGACTTAAAGTGTCATCTTGATCCAGTTTTGCTTGCAATTCGGCGTCTTCAAACTTTTTTGGTGGTCTTCCACGTTCTTCATTTCGCACATTAAAATCATTACTCTGAACCGCTTAAACCATCTTTTACATGTTGCTTCCGATAGAGCATGACCGCCATAAGCCTCGACAAGCATTCGATGCGACTCTGCAGCACTTTTTTTCAAATGAAAACAAAAAATTAATGCTTTCCGCAAATCATCATTTTCTGGTACAAAATTCGACATTTTTAACAGGATTAAAAAAAATGATGTTGTTTGTACAATGACTTGATGCATACTAAATATGTTTGACAGATGTCATAGCAATCAAATAAAAAAAATATAAGGGCCCGTTTATAACGAACGTTCACTATCGATACATTTGTATCTTGGCGCTCTCTACACACCGGCACACCTGGTACGTGTTTTTTGAAATTTCTTGGTTTACTTTAATAAAATTAAAAATATTATAGCGTTTTGAAAAGTTGGCACTTCGAATGAGCCACGTTGTCGAATATACACCGTTTTGAACTTTATATATTGTTTTCACTTTATTATAGCAGTGATTGGTTCGCAAGCTATCGAATCGGGTTTGAATTTTCGGCGTTTTTGATAAAGAGACGTTTTCGGGTCAAGGACGCTTACCGTGCATTGTGTGAATCGTCAGGAATGTGGGATTCGATTTCTCTGAAAGTTCTGGTTGCTACTCTTTGGCTCAAAGATATAAACCATAATGCGGTATCCACTTCACGAACTGATGTTATTATTGCCAACATTTAATTTGAGTATCCGTTATCCGTCGTATTATGCTAACTAATCGACAGTCCTCTCAGTTATTAGTATACCGATTGAATGCTACATCAAAGGCCTGTTAATCTCTTTAATTGTAGACAGGGAATAACAATTGATTCTATCCATTTCAGGGCTTTAAATTGATTATGTGGATTTTTTGGACTGTAATGTTGATTGGTGTTATGTTTTGTCTGTTTATTTGATCATCATCAGTTATAGTTTTCCAGATTTAACCTTCTGTTGACGGTTCATTTGAACTAGAAAAACCTCGTAGCCGGGAAGTGACTTCAATCTACACCTACGTGAAAGAACAGGAATAATGAACCAGCCTAATATTTGTTTGAGCGCTGAATGCCGACTTGCGTGTGTGAAGTTGTAGCGTAGCGTGATTGATATGGAATTAACGCACTTCAGACACATCACGCTTACCTAAAATACAACGTGAGGAGCTGGGTAGAACCATCGAAAAGTCATACAACGATACCCGGGAACATATTCATATATCTTTGTAACAACCTGGATTGCATATGGTAGCTATACCAATACTAACCATATGCGTACACCTTTTATACGAGCCATGTTGCTCTGACTTTTCGAAGGAGATTAAACATAATCCGTGCATAACCCGACGTACAGTATCCGGTAATACCTCAACTCAGACCGTATGAAAAATGTACTGATTGCCTACATAAACGTTATCGTCAGGCTTGCAGAGTTAATGACGACCAAACAAGCTGAGCTGAACTTGGTGCCCCTGCCGCAGGACTCCCTAAGTAATGCAGTGTTCCAAAATTAATATTTCGATTATACAGACAGTAATATTTAAATCGTATTAACGGTCTTAATGTACAACGTTATTTAACTATATTGATATAAACAGATAACAATGAACATGACAAGCGGATGGGCGGTCACATCGAGCCCCGTATAATTGTATTAAGCCGCGATGTAGTAGCTCCACAATGGTCGGTGGGTAAAAATGTTCCTTTCAACCCATTGATTTCCAAGCAATGGTAACTCAATAAAACTATTTATAATATTTTAATTCCCTTGTTGTTCAGAAAGACATATTTAACAAAATCGAATTAATTTGTTTGGGATATACCCCGCAGGCGTTGCTGGGGTTTCGCCCCGTTAGCAAATGGATGCCTGATTACATCTGCTACTAGCTGGATTGAGATCGAGTATTACATTATAGTTGCCCCCACACTGGGTAGATATTCGTATATCAGGGAGCTGTGCTCATTGGCGCAGGTGGATTGCACATCTCTCTCTGAGGTAGATTCTGTTCTATCCTTCCAAAAGGAACGCATGCAACGAGACAGAAAAATGCCAACTCACACGTAGTTATTCCGTTCAAAAATTGCTGCCATTGAAACTGAAATTTTGATTTTAGGTATATTTACTAAGGCCATCAAGTGGATATGATGACAAGGCACAATGAGCAATGGGTTCAGACTTTTGCGTACGAATTTTTAGATGCCTACATTTTATTCATGTACTTCCGTCCCCTTTACGATAGCTCGCAATCAGTTATTCTGTACTAGTTCAAAAATGGTGGCAATCAAATGATTCATCTGAGATTCTGGTCCCGTTTTTTAAGGGCAGCAAGTGGAGATAGTCGTCAGATGAAATACTCGATAAAACACACTCCGTTAAGCTAAATGGATTAGGCTCTCCTGAAATGCTCACGAGAAATCTTTGGACATCTTTTGCAGCTTAGCTGATGGACCAGTCAAAAAAGGTTGGTGGTAGGCCGGTTTAAAACCTGTCCATACGAAGAGATACTGTGGCGGTTCCGTCAAACCCCACTGTCTACTTACCCGAAGAACCCCCGTAACTACAACCCACCTTTCATTAGTTTCTGCTAATGTAATCGCACTTGAATTCTGACATGCGATATACCTGCGCAATTTAACTTGAAAATTGACCTTGAGCCGTTCTACGACAATAGCGAAAAGAATGCGATTCGAACCAAAGCTATGACGGTTAGAATCACAGCAAAACATGGAACCAAATGACTTTTATCTCGACTATTATTTACTGCTGTGGGTTGTTATGCTATTTATTTTTCATTATTTTGGGGCTACTTTTCATTATGGTTTCCGTATTGGAAACGCCACTGTCTTACTTTAGTTAGATAGTTCTTTTGTCTTCATCCTCTCAGAACTTAAACTCCCTGACACTCGATGTGTTCTTCGCTTCTTACGGCATTTCTTGTTCTTATTCCCACGTGATCCTCTTCGCCTTCCCTGTCTTCTTCGCTTTTTTTTTCTGTTGTGCACGTATTCTCGCTTACTTTTCAGCCGGTTCATCTACTGACAGCAGTGCTGTGTCCTAACCCCTACCCCAGTCTCTGTGTCTCTCTCTCTCCCTCTCTCTCTCTCTCTCTCTCTCTCTCTCTCTCTCTCTCTCTTTCCGTTTTCCCCTCAGTCTCTCTTTTCCACTGCTTCCCACCCTCACCCACGTACATCTCTCCATCTCATTGATTGCTTATACTTCCTTTATTAGCTATCTGCTTTTTATTTTCCCTTCCTCTCGCATGCGTTCAATCCGAATCATTTTAGAAAGGCTATTTTTCGTGGCATGCCTGCCAGCGTTGTCTCTTTTTCAAGGCTTCACTCCCTACCCATTGTTATCCAAGCAATTTATGTCGCTTTATTGAACTTCCGAACAAACATGTCATTACCAATCTAGTTATAGTTGAAAGCGCCGCCATTTTGTTTTGTACTAAACTTGGCTAAAAGTCAAAGCAAACCAAAGTCTTGATAAAATGCTTGTTCGGAAGAGCTGTTCTTTCTTCCCCTTTCCAGTTCACCCATTCGACATCCGATGGTAGCAGCAGCATTGATACCAGCCGTCATCTTGCGTTGCATAGTTTCGGTGTTAAGATAAAAACTTTCCCCAAAGAATCGTAAAATGCAAACTGCGTATTTGCAGTTCTCAGCCACAGAAGTCGCCTTGTTCGACGTTGGTATATCTTCGGTGTTGTCATTCTTTTTGTGCTTCTTGAGGATTGCCTGTCTCTCACATGTGGCTTCCAAGGACTCGTTCCGCCTTATTTCTCATTGTTCGGCAATATAACTATCGTTTGGAAAAGTGTGCAAGCAGTCGATGGTAGTCCGTGTTCCATGAGCAATTATTTTCGAAGGAGCTTGATGGAGCATTACAACGAAATAGACAAGGGCTGTAATCCTAGTGCTGAGACTAAGATGAGTCCTCCTTCGGGTAGAATTTATCTGCATCACCACGGATGCATATCCTTGTGTGCAGCAGTGAGTACTGTCCAATAGCAGATGTTGAATTTAAATTGCTATTATGAAATTACGTGGAACGATGCAACGGTTGTGTTCTCGGCCATCACGAAGATGATAAAAGAACTACTCGTATATACAAAACAACCGCAGATCCTAATATTTATGTCTTTCATAACTCTATTGGAAGAAAGAAGTCTGGAGTAGGAATACAGGGAGAGCAGTGGGCTACACCAGTAGCAGGATGCATCAAGCGGCATAGCTTTCGGAGTCATAAATATAGGGGAACTGTTCTTGAGCGACGAACACAATATGGTACGGGTACTTATAGTTATTGAACATCAGCGATCACGACATGCATATGGAATCTCAGGAAATAGTCGCAGCTTCATAATATACTTCGCAAGCCATGAGTATGCGGTTAGCACGTACAGTAACTCTAGAACGGCAGTTAACCTTCTTCGCCAGAGATCCACCGTCCTAGAGATCCCACTGCTATGAATAAATTTTTGAGCAAAAGATGTGTAGTTATCAAGTCACAGTTGGTTACACGGGGATACGTGGATACCGAGCGGGATTTCACGACAAAATTTGTCGTATAAAGGGCTTCTGGCGGCAGGTTATTGTTTTTCAAATTACATGAAAAACGAACAACTGGAATTAGGTTCTTATTAAGAGTAATTTCACATAGACAAATGTTGCGGATTTCAGTTTTTAAGAAGAATATACTTCAGGTGTCTTCTGTCAGAATGCGCGTGCTGTTTAAAACCAAGTTTGGACCGCACGCTGCAGTGGTCGGTTGAATATTATTGTTATTTTGGCGATGATCTCCCGACCAATGTGAAATCGTGATTGGAAAACAAAATATTTTTCAAAATAATCGTATTTAAAAACATAAATCTCCTACCAGACGAAGGAACATGTTTATATGGCTATGTAAAAATATCTTTAATAAAATAATTGAAGAAATTTTTTTTTATTTTAAAAACACAATCGACTGCATCATAATCTGGGATAGATCGTACCATACCAGTCGCCTGCATACATGCGATTCAAGGCAGATTTCGGAGACGGACAACACTGTCATCGACAGAGTTGACAAAACCCAAAAAATCGAAGGGGCCTCACATAATTTCTTTTTTTTAACATTCTAGGTATATGTTTTTATTTTGTTCTTTTCCATATATTTATCTTACTTGCTAGACAAAAAATTGTTAAATTCTAGCTTAATTAAATTATATTCTATCTTACTTGTCCTCTGCGGACACTCTAAGCTAAACTTGGAGTGATTATTGTCATGTATTGTTGCGTTTCGGCTTTGTAATGCCTCACAGAATACCTGATTGATGCATGCACATTCACTAGTTACGTGAAGAACTCGGGCATTCTTACTAGCGCACTATGAAGAGCGCTGAATTTGAAGTCATCAAAAGTACTGAAAACGACGGCCCACAAGATGCCGTCGGACGTAAAGTAAACGTGGCTCATATATTACCTCAGTCATGAAGGGGAAAAAAGCCCAGACCTTACGGATTCTAGCAACTTCGGGAGGATGGAAGCACACATGAGTAAGCTACTACATCACACAAAGCTGATGTATGATACGAAGGAAGAAAATTCCATGATGTGTGGGCTGGAGTTTCCCAAGGGTCAGTGCATGTTTCTTCACTCCTCTGGAATATTATGTACGATGGAGTTCCACAGATAAAACTACTACAAGTAGCAGAAATTGTTGTTCGAGACGATGTCGCGGTTTTAGCAATCGCTGAGCATATAAGAGGTAGAAACGGCCACTAATGAGGATCTTCGACTATTTGAATTACTACTGTTTACTATTAATATTCATTGGCCTGTAGGAACCCGGAAGTTCATGACGTCACCCACTCGACTCCGCCATCGTTCCCTGTCCTGTACACTCTCCTTCCACGCTTGACCATCTGATCCGACCTCCTGAAGGTCAAACCTTACATTGTCCTTCCGTCTCCGTCGCAGGCGTCCTGCCGATCTCCTTCCAGTTGGTCTACCGTCAAGAATTCTATGCACGGTCCTATCGTTGCCCATTCGCGCCACATGTCCGGCCCATTTTAATCTTCGCGACTTGATTATTCTCACTATTGTAGGTTTGTGGTATAGCTCTTCCAATTTGTGGTTGTGGAGTTTCCTCCATTGTCCTGCCTCCTCGTCATATTTGCCGCCAAAGATACCCCTTAGAACTTTATTCTCGAATACGCGGGTTTTGTGAGACTGTGGCGATTCTAACAGATACTTCTTCACTATTATTTCAAACGCTATAAGACCCCATGTTTCGCATCCGTATAGAGCAATCGACATGGTTATGGTTCTATAGACACGGAACTTTATGTTACGTGACAGGAGTTTGGATTTCAACAGTTTACTGACTGCGTGCCAATTAGCGTTGCCGGAATGCAGTCTTTTGTTAATTTCCTTCGACATTTTGTTACTGGCCGTCAGTATCGTTCCCAGATATTTAAATTATTTTTCGAATATCTTGCCTCTGACGTTTATATGTGTTCCCTGAGGTCCACCCGCTAAAAGATGGTGCCACTAGAAAATTAACATGATTAATTTCGAGGGGATCATCTGGCACTAGTGTATGTATGAAGTTTCATGACATTTTAACAATTCGTTTACAAGCTACAGTCGTTTGAGTGACGCTGCTTTCGCCTTCGTAAAAAAATGGAAATACAGAAATATCGCATCTTGATCAAACATTGTTTTTTTGATGGTAAAAACTTCTGAACAATCATTGCAGTGGTTGCAGAAATGTTATCCCACATCTCTTCTTTCGAGGACAATAGTTTATCGGTGAATTTAAAATGGCGCGGACAAGCACCGAAGATACACCTCGCTCTGGAAGGTTAAAAGAGGTTACGAATGCGGATATCGTAAAGCAAGTACGTCGAATCGTTTTGAGTGATCGTAAAATGAAATTGCACAAGTTTGCTGAGGCAGTGGACATCTCAAATGAATGGGCGGGATATATTCTGCATGATTTTTTGGAGATGAAAAAGCTGTCGGCGCGGTAGGTGCCGCGTTTGCAGAGAGTCTATAGCGTTTGTGATGATAGTGAAGAACGTGTGCTTCGAACTGACGCTATGACAGTTAGAATCAAGAAAAATTGAACCAATGCTTAACACTTCAGGCCACTGGCCGCGTGTACGAATTCGATTTCTAAATTCAAGTACACTCAACTGATGTGCTATGGTATACGGCTCTGATGCTTTGATTATTCGAATTTCCTCTCTGCGTTCTTCAGTATTTGCTTGTACATTGTGTGTGTATTTGTTAGAAACGTCACACTACTCCCTCCTCCGTAACTTTGTTACGATCAACTTCATGTGCGAACGATGGAGCGAGGAATGAGTGAGCGAGAGAACGTCAGAGCAGGCGAGTGTGCCGGTGCCCTATGCGGAAATCGTGATCGTTGTCGTGAAGTTTTGTTTACTATGGGGAAGTGTGTGCTGTGTGTACACATATCACGTCGGGGTTGTTGCGTTAAGCAAGCATAGTGAAGAAGGTGAATTGAACACACGATGAAATGGGTGAGAAGCGAAGCAATGAAGCATCGGGCTACTGGCCGCGTGTACGAATTCGATTTCTAAACTCAAGTACACTCAACTGATGTGTGGATTGTTATGTTATCGCAAAGGTATTGCGGGGTTTCTCTACATTACGCTGAGAACCAACCCACAATTACAACCCAATTTTGCCCGCTACCTGCGCACCACGTCAACCCCAATCCCCACCGTCGGCCTATTTCACCGGCAAAAGGTACCCCCCTAAAGGACGCGTAACCTGAATTCATTCCTCTATGCAGATAATGCAAAACTGAATTCAGCCTTTTTATGCCATATGACATCATATATTTCACAAGCCACAAGAGATTTCCTATCGGAAATCGAAAATCACATGCCTGGTTAGCAACAGCAGTAGTGTGGGCAAGCGACGCTGTTACTGCATAGCGAAACGGCTCGGGTTATATCGAATTCTTTTAGTTTTGTTCCCACGCTGATATTATCCCAAGCCATCGCGGCGTCCTTTGACCTGCGCCAGACACGGCTTTTCACTGGGGATCAATAAAGTCAGAGTCAGGTGAATAGTACGAAAATATACTTTTCATCCCACCCCATTTCCCCTTCTCGGAGTGCATTTTCGATTCTGCACTCTGAGAGTAATTAAATACGAAACTGGGTCATGGGGTCACCAGTTGGTTTCGCTTTCGTTGCATGTGAAAGGAAATCAACCCTGAGATCATCACGCTCTTCGTTGCAGTTCTTCCCATTCTCCCTAAGTTCATTGACTGTGGGTAAATTCGCAAGAGTTTATTCACCTTGATGGGCGAGGTAATGGGGGAGTGCAAATCAGTGTGCGATCCAGATTGATTGATCGTGTGGAGAAGGAGAGTCCCGAGGTGAGCTGTCCGGTCAGTCGAGTTACATCCTCTGTGAAGTGCGCACACACAAGAACAGTCAAATTTTTAACCACCGAACCAGACACACGGGTTGGATTACGTTTCTGTGCGGGTGCGAAAAGTTCGTCTTACAGGGTTGGTCTGCTGTGGAAATATGTAATAATAACAACAGATATAGCAAAATAATAGTCGATGATTGTGAGTTTAATTTTACGAACGAAAGTGATTCTCTATGATAATAGACGCTGATTGTGAATTCAATTTTTAAACAAGTTTAAGAACGAAAGTGATCCTGTATAATAAAAGTCGCTGATTGTGAGTTTAAGTTATAAACAATTTTAAGTAAAAAATAAAATGAACATATAAAAACGTAACACCAGTGGATTTTATTTTACTTTTTGCTGATTCTGGGATAGTTTTGTGAACGTGAGATCGGCAGAACTTAGTGGAGTATTAGTTAACCCGTGCCCGTGCTGGCACACACAGCTTCTACCCCCCATACTATACGCCTCTGATGCATTTTCTTATTCGATTTTCGTTCGGTGTTCTTCACTATTTGTTGCTGGTGTATTTTGTGTGTATCTGTAAGAAATGTCACATTACTCCCTCCTCAGTAACTTTGTTACGATCAACCACGCGAACGACGGAGCAAAAAGCTAGCGAACGAGAGAACGTCGGAGCAGGCGAGTCTGCCGGTGCTCCATGCGGAAGCCGTGAACGTCGTGGTCACCACTTATAGCATTTGCGACGATAGTGAAGAACGTGTGATTCGAACTGACGCTATGGCGGTTAGAATCACTAAAAAATGGAACAAATGCTCACCACATCAGGCTACTGGCCGCGTTGTCGAATTCGATTTCTAACCTCAACTGATGTGGAATTGTTATGTTATCGCTATGGTATACGGCTCTGATGCTTTGCTTATTCGAATTTCCTTTCTGTGTTCTTTACTATTTGCTTGTATATCGTGTGTGTATCTGCTAGAAACGCCACAGGTCGACCAAAAACAGCAGCCCTTTGATGATTAAACGGCCAGTTTGGCGTTGTTGCAGCATAATCGAACGGCCTTTTTTGAAGTTTTGTGACGATTGATGAAACGGGGCTTCATGACCATACGCCTGAGTCTAATAGGCAGTCTGCAGAGTGGCTAGGAAGCCGCAAAAGATGACCAAAGCGGCAAAAAGACCAACGCTCAGTCGGGAAGGTTATTGCCCTTTTTTGGTATGCGGATGGCATAATGTTCATCGATTACCTGTTGAAGCGAAGGACAGTCGCAGGAAAGCATTACGCAGCGTTGCTGAACAAATTGAACGACGAAATAAAGAAAAAATGGCTCCATACGGCAAAGAAAAAAGTTCTGTACCATCGCGATAGCGCACTGTCACACACCTCCTTGAAACGAATGGACAATTAGACCAATTACGATCTGAATTAGTTGCACACCCACGGTATTCTGCAGGCTTGTGGGTTCCATTTCTCTTAGGTATGGTGCCTCAAGGGCACAGGTTTGTGGGGAGTAAGGAGTATTATGCCGATCATGGGCACAAATTCACTTTCTTCCCCACGACGTCACTGGATAAATAATATCAAACATCCCAAACACAAATTAAAGAACAGGAGAAAATAGAAGGCACTGATTTGGATTGAATTTTTTTGTTATTTTTATTTTATACTAAGTTTATCTCTAATTATACACTTGTAACTTTTTGTAGTTCAGCAACAATACGATTCTTCAGCCGAGAATATAAACAACGAATTTAAATAGCAAATTTCGCGTTTCGATTTAGCAAGTGCACTATGAAGTTCTTGATTATTAAGTATTTACTCACGATTGATTTCACGAATCGCGCCGGCGTAACCCCCGGTGGTAGTGGTTGGATAGCGACTGCTTGAAAAAAGCATGAAGATGGGTACTTAATTTTTTTTGCACCGGACAACCAATAGAGATCATACTTCTGCTCTCTCATTGCCACGCCCGTCGATGTGTGGTGAATACATCGGTTAATTCGATAGTCAACGAACATGGGAGAATGAGAAAACAGAAACACGATGTACTGTGATCTCGGGTGGGTTTGGTTGTGTATGCATGAATCGAGGTAACTTTGAGGATAACCCATTTACCTAATTCGGTGAATGTGGTGATCTCAGAGTACATTGAACTGTAGGAAGACAGAACTGTGAAGGAGAGGAAATGTGGCTGGTGCTATTCACCTGTGAAAAGAGATCATTGATCCCAAGCGAATGGATGGTCTGCGGAAAAGCCGAAGTGACGCCAAATTGGCTAGGGTAATTTATCTTAAGAACCAAACTCGAATGATTTGGAATTACCCCAGCCGTTGCAGGGTTATTCATTCTTTATTGGTGGTATGTCTGTTCAACAAATGACATAACTTACATTACATTAACTTAAAGGCTTGCTTTCAAGTGCCGATAGAAACACATAAACTGATTATACAACTTATTTTTATCGTAAAGTTCAGGATTTAATTTCACAAGGTTTTAACTTTAAATTTGACTGTTTCTTCATCATAGGTTGTAAGGTAAGTAGTGGCGTTCAATGGAACTACCACAATACTTCTTTTATATCATTTTTGAATGCCCTAGGGGTAAGTTAGGTGTTGTACCTGGAAAAGGCGAGCGGTGGCGTCATTGAAACCGGCACAGACTTGCTCCCGAGTGACTACTATCTGTCCCAAACCACAAGCGGCGGCTTCAGGGAAAGAGATTCAGTCCAATGGAGGAAGTCATCACAGAAGCCGAGGCGTATTTCGATGGCTTGGACATTTCGTACTATAGAAAGGGCATGGAAATGTTGGAAAATTGCTATATCAACTGTAACTCCCTTAAAGGCAACTATTTTGAGGTGTTACATAATTGGACGTTCACAAACATATTTGCTGGATAAGAATTTAGACACCCAACTTAAACATCTGTCCGAGGATCTGAAGAAAATCATTGACAAATCGAGGCAGTCGAAATAGGGAAAACTGTGAGTACCCTTTTCTTATATATTTATTCTTGTGCAACAGATTCCTGTGTAATACGAGGGTTGCCTTTTATATTTCGGGATTAGAGAACAAAAACAAATATTGATCATCGAAAATCACGTTATTGTTTTTCAAATTATTCCCCATGAAGATCTATACACTTTTGCATGCGTTTGAACCAATTGTCGAAGCACTTTTGCCACTCTGATTGGGGTATCTCCAACACATGCATTCTGAATGCAGCAACCGCTTCTTCAGGTGTCGCAAAACGTTGACCTCTCAGTTTGTTTTTTACGTACGGGAATAAAAAGAAGTCATTCGGTGCCAAGTCAGGACTATACGGCGGATGACCCATCAAATCGATGTTTTGGTGCTCAAAAATGCAGTCGTCGCAGCCGATGTGTGAGAGCTCGCATCGTCGTGGTGAAGAGTGATCCGTCTTCGGCGGTTGGTTTTCCTGATTTCTTGGAAGACAACTGGCAAACAAATGGTTCTGTACCACTCAGAATTGACTGTTCTGCGTTGTTCTAGTGGTACGGTTGCGACATGTCCAGTTTTTCCGAAAAAACAGGCGACCATTTGCTTGGAAGTGCTTCGTGCGCGAACAACTTTTGTTGGATTTGGCTCATCTTGAAACACCCAGACAGCCGACTACTGTTTACTTTCGGGCTCATACGCGTAAATCCACAATTCATCACCTGTCACGATGTCATAGACGTGTTTCGAAACACCGCGACCGTATTTTTTGAGCATTTCTTTCGACCAAATGACACGAGCCTTTTTTTGGGCGATTGACAAATTGTGAGGGATCCAACGCGTACAAATTTGTTTGACAGTCAAATTTTTATGCAATATTGAATGTATGCTGGTCCCACTAACGCCTAAGGTTGTCTCAATCTCACGATAGGTCACATGACGATCTTCCAATATCAGTTCGCGCACAGCATCAATGGTTTTCGGAACAACAACTGATTTTGGACAACCTTCACGAAATTCATCTTGGAGTGAACTGCAACCACGATTGAATTCACCATACCATTGATAAACACTGGTTCTTGATGGAGCTTCATCGCCAAAAATTGAATTAAGTTCATCCATGCACTGTTGCTGAGTTAATCCACGCCGAAAGTTGTAAAAAATAATCGCACGAAAATGTTGACGATTTAATTCCATTTTTGGGCCGAGATGAATCTTTTAAGTTACTGTAAACAACACAAATAGCGCTCGTATGTCAAAACGTTCTGAGTGCGTATAACCTCAAAAATGTCCAACTTTACGACAGAGCTGTCAATTGCCGGATTGCAACACTAGGGTTGCCAAATCCCGAAACATAAGAGGCAACCCTCATAGAGGAATAAACGTAACTTTGCCAAAAAACGCTAGTTTTCATTAAAAATCCCGGGAATTTTCGGCCAATGTAGTATACACCGACTAACATAAAGTCGCATTCTCTTGCGGAAGACCTTGACAAACTGCACAATGTAACACTTCAATTCGATGGGGTTATAGCGTTTGGAATTGGCGCAAGGGTAATAACCTTGCCCGGAAAAACAAATTATTATGGAAAATTTAACAAGTCTCGGATATGGACCGGAGACCGGTGGAGAGACTTGCTAAATAAGGCCAGGACCGGATCCCGGTTGTGGTGCCGATGATCATCACCATAGCGTTTGGAATGATAGTGAAGAACGGGTGATTCGAACTGACGCTATGACAGTTAGAATCACCAAAAATTGAACCAATGGGTAACACATCAGACTACTGGCCGTGCTTAGAATTCGATTTCTAAATTCAAGTACACTCAACTGATGTGGAATTGCTATGTTATTGGTTGGTATATGGCTGATGTATTTTCTTATTCGATTTTTGTTCGGTGTTCTTCACTATTTGCTTGTGTATTGTGTGTGTATCTGTTAGAGACGCCACAGGGTCATGATGGATGGGGACCGAAACGCGAAACATATCACCTGCGGTCACTTCTCAATAAACTCCAACTGACGACTGCTCACATCTTGGTTGGCTGAGCCGCATAACAATATCTGTCTCTTGTGTGGGAACGAACCATCGTACCTTAACATTTTATCGTATCTCGATCACTTCCTCCTTTCGCTCCATCTGCTCAGTCAAGGGGAAACTGTAAAAACCCTTGTCTCTTTCCCTGACCCCAAGCCACTTTAAATAAAAATCTATTGACAACACCCCATGCAAGACATCGTCAAAGCCAGAATATATAGATCCTTACTGGGATCTTACTTACTAAATGCTGTACATCCTCACAAAAATCGCAACATTTCTAATACCTTCAATTCGACTGCCCACAACGCAATAGAATCCAAATCACCACTCGTCGTTTCGCAAGATATAAGGATTTTCTAGATTACATAATGGCGCACTTTAGAGAGAAGCCCCCTCAAGGGCTGAGTTGGTAAGGAGGTTGTGCCTTGCGTTTGATTTGCAAACTTACGTTCAACTGACGACTCTTGCTATTGTGTAGTTCGACACAATTACTAAGTGGTAGGTAGGGTCGCACACCCCAGCCAACCAGTGAAATACCACCCCATTAAGCTATAGGCTTCGTGAAATGGTTGGGAGAAATCCTTCACCATCTTTCGGAACTTGGTTGATGGACCCGGTCGAGAAAAACTAGCATCCCAGGGCGCTGACTCAGCGCTATAGGTTTGCCTAGCCTGGGAGAAGTAAAATATAAAAAAATTATAAAAAAAAAAACAAATGGCGGAAAGAGTTGAAGAGAACGTTCTACTATTACCATAATAGAAATTCGCAGACTTTAAAGATCTCTCGGCGGAGATAGCTTAAAGTAATAATTAGAAATCAAGTCCCGTCTTAAATAAACAAGTGTTTACAAAAACGTTTTTTCCTAATGAAACTCTGGCCCGAAGCTGTCAAGGAGATAAATCGATTTTTTGGAAGCCAAAAGAATCCCCAAATAAATAAACTTCAAGTGGGAAATTCTACATTAAGAGACCCCGACCAGACAGTGACTACGCTAGGGCAACACTTTGAGACTATATATTGATCCCATATTCTTAATTTTGATACGAGACTAAGAAACCGGGCTGAGTAAAAAGTGACTAAGGTGGTTGAGAAAAATACCAAGCGCTTAGTGAATTTCAATGGAGAAAATTCTGCTTTAAATCCAGGATACACTAGCAAAGAGGAAATTGCTTCTATTATTAAAACTTTAAACTCCAGGAAATCGGCACGCCCGGACGATATGACAAATTACATAATGAAGAGGGTTCACACTTCGACAAATACATAACAATATTATTCAACCACCACCTCAAGAACGGGTACTTCCCCAAAACTTGGAAAAAAGCAAGAATAATCCCTGTATTGAAAAACAAAAGGAGCTTTGAGATATCTAACCTCTGACCGATTACACTCCTATCTAACCTATTGGATATAGTGGAAAAATATTTTGTTCAGAAATGGACAGATATATCCCAAACGGAACTGAAGTTATACCAAACTTCTAGTTTGGTTTCCGGAAAAGATTCTCCTCGAGTCATGCCCTTCTTAAGCTACACGTCGACATTAGCCCTAACCTGGAGAGGAAAAAATGTATAATGGCATGTCCACTTGACGTGGAAAAGGCGTTCGACAGTGTCTGGGGAGAAGGACTGATATATAAGGTCAAAGAAACCAATTTCCCTTATAATATAACGAATATGATCTATACTTATCTAAACGGAGCCACAGGTTATATTGAGTGCATCCATCATCATCATCATCGGCACTACAACCTAGAACCGGTCTTGGCCTTATTTAGCAAGTCCTGAGGCTTGTTAAATTTTCCATAATGATTTGTTTTTTTCCGGGCAAGGTCATAAGTCTTGCGCCAGAGGCTCCCCGACGAGGAATCGAACCCCGGTCTCCCGCGTGACAGGCGGGTATACTAACCAGTATACCCGGAAACCAAGGCACTCACTAATTAGCCAGCTTGACGAGGGCGACTATCAAGATGGGCACGAAATATGTTTTGAAATAGAATTCCGAGAGATTTCACAGACAATTTACTTATCCGACACCGACGACAAGCATACCAGAGAGTCTAGCGACAACAACATCTCCAAGGGAGGCGGTAAGCACAGCAAGTTTTTCTTTTTCTTCCTCTTTTTCTTGTGTGAGTTTTTTTTTGATCCGCAAAAACTCGTTAAATAAAACTAAGTAAGCTCCTTCCGAGCCACAACAAAAACAAATAGGCCGCTACATTTTAAGTAGAATTTAATAAGGTCTTTCAAAGGAAACCACTGATCCCTCGACACCAACCACCTGGAAGCCGCTCGACTCACCTATAGATCAGTGCCACATCCCTCCTTCTTCGGGTGAATCCACGCAGTGACCTACAATGTAGTCCAGGTCTTCCCCGCTATTTTCCTCGTCGAAATCTTGGCATCATAATTCTTTCCAATTTTGCTACACGTTCTCTGTCATTGGGGTCGTGTTTCAACACTGCATTGGCTGAATCCCTAGGACGATCTGCATTTCATATAGCAATTCGACCCGCCACCCTTCAGTCAAATTATTTTGCGGATGCGTTTGTAGGTTAGTTTTTATGGTGATATCCGAAGGATACGGGTTGGTAAAAACTCAACCGACGAAAGACAAAACTCTAACACCGATGATGGATCAACATCAAAATTGTCTAAAACCCAATAAAACAAACACCAGCACCAAGAAAAACCGGAACAATTAAAACACACACAGGTTTCTTTCTTTAATTTCGATACAAAGTCACTTTTATTTTGCAATAATTGGTACTACAGTTATATACTTTCGTTTGTCTATTTATTTAGGTAGACGCAAACAGGACACCCGCAAACACAAAAACACATCAGCCACACCAAAATCCCGACGATCTTGTGAATTAGTTTTCTTAATATTAAAGGTAAAATATAATAAAAACACCGAATGACGCAAGTCCAAATTGACCGTTTGACTATCACACTCCACCGGCTCTTATTATTTTTTAAAATGAACAAAGAAGCGATGGAAATTAAAAAGGCACAGCTCGTATTTAGACACCAAAACGCACTCCGTGAAAAATGAGATCTGACTCTGGTGGTGTGTACGCACTCCACGGGGGATAAAATCTGACTGACTCCATTGGAACTCATTAAAGAAAAGGGAACCTCAAAAGAAACTGAAAAGGAGGCGGAGTTACACGATTAACTCGAGGTAGTTAATCGTGATTGGACCGGACGGAATAGGCATACATTACGCATGTGTGCGTATGCCATGCATACGATCGTTCGGCGACCGTGGATGGAGGGTAACATCGCTAGTGCATTTTCCAAGAATGTAAACACTAGCATCTGGGGTGCGAAAGACCCAAACCGAAGATTTGGTCATCCTAATGGGAGGCCATAAATCATCATTTCGGTTGCCGATGATTAAACATTGCAACGAACATAGGGTGCAGCCATTGCCAGATGTTGAAAGTAAACATTTTCTGGCTGCATCATGTTCGTTGCTTGGTTGCGATCCCTGAACGTGGGGACCGATAATTGGAAGCCAGCGATTGCTGGTAATCAGGGAAATGTTTGGTTTGCGTCAGCAGAAACCTTGTCGGTGGTAGCAAACCAATAGGAGCAAATAGCCGCATGCAAGAAGTGCCAAGGGCAAACAAATAAAACGAGTCGACAAGGAACTCTTTGTTGATGTTGTTTCCATAGCATAAGGCTATGAAAACAAGCTGCCCTGGGCGGAATGTATGCCTAAGGATAGGATTTCAAATGCCACGGCAATGTGATGATTTTGCCGTGGACTTATGTTTTTTTTTTAGGAAATAATATACGCCTCGGGGGTGAATTTTCGATGCCACGGCAAGGTGATAAGCTTTGCCGTGGACTTAATGTTTTTTAGGAAATAATGTACGCCTCGGGGGTGAATTTTCGATGCCACGGCAAGGTGATAAACTTTGCCGTGGGCTTAATGTTTTTTAGGAATTAATGCCTGCCCGAGGGTGAGTTTTCGATGCCACGGCAAGGTGATAAGCTTTGCCGTGGACTTAATGTCTTTCAGGGGTGGTGTTGGAGAAAAAGGGGTTTGGAAGGAAAACCCCCCACAGAATAGGTAAGCTGCCTAACAGAAATTCAAAACAGTTATCCGATTGGGTAACCGTATTAATTCCGGCGATTTGGCTGGGGGTAAATGCCGTAGCAAGGTTACGCAACCTTGCTGAAGTTCGACCGAGAGGTAAGTCGTTCGCCTGGAATAGTGGGGATCGAGCGATGCATGGCTCTTCGGGCCCTGAAAAGCCCCACTTCACTCCCTCCCCAGTGACGTAGTCACGAAACAGGTAAGGCAGGTTAGGGGATGGTAAGTTGGTTATGGGCGCGCGTTTGAGCGCGAGTACGGGGAGGTTGTGCCGGTGGTGTAGGAGTGGTATCAGCAGATGGGGGTGGTTCTGGAGCGGAAGCTTCCAGAAAACAGGGCTTAAGCCTTTCGACGCTGACCGTGGATCGCTTGCCTCTAATGTCGATCTCGAAGACGCGGTCACTGATGCGGCGGAAGACTTTGAATGGGCCATCATAAGGTGGGTCGAGGGGTTTTTTGACCTTATCCACCCTGACAAAGACGTGCGTGCAGCTGTGCAGTTCAGGGTGGACGAAAAGTTTTTTGGAGCCGTGCCTGGTTACAGGGGTTGCCCTAACCTTACGTAGCAGGTCACGGAGATGTCCCAATTCGCGAAGTTGGTCACGCGGTGTTTCGCCATTCAGGAAAAGTTCTCCTGGAAGAAGGAGGTTGGTACCATAGGTAAGCTCTGCTGCCGAAGCACCCAGGTCCTCCTTAATGCTTGTCCTCAGGCCGAGGAGGACAGTTGGAAGGGCGTCAAACCATTGTGTGTCATTATGACACATGAGTGAGGCTTTAAGAGATCTGTGCCAGCGCTCTATCATCCCATTTGATTGCGGGTGGTAGGCGGTGGTACGACTTCTTTGGCAGCCGAGAAGATTTGTTAGCTGCCTAAAAATTGTCGCCTCGAATTGTGGACCTCGGTCCGAAGTTATGGTGGTTGGTACACCGAAACGTGTGACCCAAGTTGAGTAAAAGGCCTTGGCGACTGATTCGGCAGTAACTGCCCGGAGAGGTGTCGCCTCTGGCCATCGCGTGCAGCGATCCATCATAGTGAGGATATAAGAAAATCCTCTTGATGGAGTAAGCGGTCCCACTATGTCTATGTGGACATGGGCGAAGCGTGCCGTGGGAAGCTTGAATTGCGCTGGCTCCAGTACGTTATGTCGCGCTACCTTGCAGCGCTGGCACTGGAGACAAGCACGGGCCCAACCGGTGAGGTCTTTATTCATCCGGGGCCAAATGAATTTGCGACGGACAGCAGCGGCTGTTGCTCGGCCGCTGGGGTGGGCTGGGTTGTGGTAAACCTGGAACACGCCCTTACGAAGTTTCTCGGGAATGTAAGGTCTAGCGGTTCCAGTGGAGACATCACACCAGATTTCGCCCAATGGGTCGCGAAGGGTAATTTTCTTAAGCTCTAGTGCCGTATCGGCAGTTAGGAGGGACTTGAGCTGGTCGTCCTCCTCTTGAGCTAGGGCAAGGTCAGTGTTATTCAAGGCGGTACGCAAATGAATCGTATCGATTCGAGAAAGGGCGTCCGCCGTGACATTCTGTTTACCAGAGATATGCCTTATCTCCGTAGAATATTGCCCAATGAGGTCTAATTGACGCTCTTGTCGGGGGGAGGCATTTCCCGACTTCTTCCGGAACGCATAGACCAATGGCTTGTGGTCTGTTAAAATTGAGAGCGAACGTCCTTCTATCATATGACGGAAGTACTTAACAGCGCTGTAGATCGCGAGCAATTCACGGTCGTAGGCGCTGTAACGTCGCTCAGTGGGACTCAGCTTCCTTGAAAAGAAACCAAGTGGTTCCGGGCGGCCTTCAATATCCTGTTCAAGGACGGCTCCGATTGCGGTATCCGATGCGTCGCATTGGATAGAAAGTGCCGCTCCCTCGAGAGGGTATCGGAGTAAGGTGGCATTTGCCAATTGTTCTTTGGACAGTTGGAATGCTCTATCAGAGTCTTCTGTCCAATTAATGGGGCGCTTATCATTGCGCTTAGCTCCTTTTAAGAATTCATTGAGCGGAGCTTGAATCTGGGCAGCATTCTTCAGGGTAGGACGGTAGAAGTTCAGCATGCCCAAAAATCGACGAAGCTCACTCACGTTAGTAGGCCGGGGATACTTCATGAGGGCCTCCACACGGTCTGGTAGTGGGCGAATGCCCTGGTTGTCAACGACATAACCCAGATAGGTGATTTGCTCCTTGGCGTATTGACACTTATCTGGGTTGATGACAAGACCAAATTCACGGAGGCGCTCTAGGACCTGACGTAAGTGGCGCTTATGTTCGGCATGGTCTTTGGAGGCGATGAGAATGTCATCAAGATAAGCATGGCAGCAATTAAGACCACGTAAAGCCGTGTCGATATAACGTTGGAATGTCTGTGCGGCATTCCTGAGGCCGAAAGTCATCACTTTGAACTCGAAGAGTCCGAAAGGTGTAATGACTGCGGTCTTGGGGATGTCTTCTGGTGCCACCGGAATTTGATGGTATGCCCTGGTGAGATCCAGGGTAGTGAAGACATTGCACCCTCGTAACTTGTACGAAAAATCGTAGAGGTGTGCAATTGGGTATCTGTCCGGGACAGTTGCTGCGTTCAACAGCCTGTAATCGCCACATGGGCGCCACTCACCAGAACGTTTCTTCACTAAGTGGAGTGGGCTTGCCCAGGGACTGTCCGACGGTTGGCAGATACCTAGTTCGATCATATGCTCGAACTCCGCGCGCGCCGCGCGTAATTTTTCCGGAGCCAGTCGACGTGGACGCTGGCTCACCGGGGGACCACGTGTTTCTATATGATGAAACACCGTGGCTTTATGTCGGCGTTGGTTAGGTAGAGGAATTGTTGTACTCACAAATTCCTGTACCATAACCTGGAATGGGTCTATGCACTCTGTGGCCCCTGAAGTTACCGCTGGAGATGCCGTCATGGGCAAGGGGGGTGCGGTTGGAGCCACAAGTCTGTTATGGGTCGAATCGACCAACAGATTATGTGCACCTAATAGGTCGGAACCTATCAGGGGTTCATTTACGTCCGCAATGACGAAACGCCAAGTGATCGGACGACAAAGACCCAATTGAAGTGTCAGCTTTTTACGTCCGTACGTAAGTATCGGCGTATTATTTGCAGCTGACAATTTAAGTGCGGCAGGCACGCGGTTACGTGGAGCAAACGATCGCGGGAGGACTGAAATATCGGCGCCGGTATCGACAGTAAAAGCGATATTCAGTTTTGCATCCCGGATGGTTAGGCGACTTATCGTATGGGTGCCGGCCGATTGCGCAAGGGTGTCGGTCGGCAAAATTAGTTTAAAGAGCGCCTTTGGTTGGTGGAAGGTTGCGTCCAACCACAAGGCGCCTTGCAGTTAAATGCGCGATCACCATATCGTTGGTGATTGGCGCACCAAGGCAGAGTAACGGCATTATCGGGTATATTCTGCCTATTGGCATTGCCGTTACGGGGAGGTCGAGCCGGAGCTCGCTGGGAATTGGTCCGGTGAGGGCCATTTTGGGTGGGATTGGCCCTCTGTGGGGCATTTTGGGAGAAATTTTGCCGATTAATAGGACGGCTCGGCATGGCTCGATTCTGGGCGCTTCGAGGATTGTTCCTCACCTCCGCGCGCAATTGAGTTATCTCGCGGAGGGGTGAGGTTTGGAGCGCCCGAAGGTCAGCAGGGGTTAATTGTGTGGGCGAATTTCTTTGGTTAGGGTTGGGGCCTGCCTCTGGATTCCCCTGAGGGAAATTGGTTGAGGCGGGCCTTCTAAGAGGTAATTGAGTTTGAGGAGAATGGGGAGTCGGGGCCAATTGAGGGGCTGTGAAAGGCAGACGAGGGTGCCGTGCAGGCTGGGCGGCGCGTTGAGAAACCGCCGCTACCTGGTACGCTGGAGGCTCAGAATACTGATCTGAGCTTTCCATGATTGCGTCCGCAATTTTGGATAAATAGCCCAAACTCTGATTGGGTTGGGCTATAAGTGCCGAACGGGCATGCTGGGGAAGACACCTCAAAAAGTGAGGCTTTATTAGGTCGACCCCAATCCTGGTCCCCGCTATAGAGCGTAAATGGGTCAGGAAAAGAGATGGTCTCATCCCAGAAAGGTTGGTTACAGCGGCTAAGCGTTGTTGCCGCACACTTCCAGGTTCGTCCAAAGCGTCGAGCAGAGCTTCACGCATGTTGCTATATGGGTTGCGGCCGGCCGACCTTATTATGTGTGCAACATGCGGTCGTTGAGTGCGGTCAAGCACTTTCAACAGCTCAACTGCACGAAGTTGTTCGTCGTGCAAGGCTGAGGCCTGGAAGATGCGGTCTGCTACCGCAAACCAAAGGTCTGGGTCCTCCTCATCGAAGGGGGGAAGCCCTATATTAGCAGGACGAGTCCCATTCCCGAGGCTGGAAGCATCGTGGAATTCTTGGGACTCTGAAGGTCTTTGGATTTGTTGTGAGGTGCCGGCGCGAGATGTGGGCATGATAATGCCAGAATCCACCAATTGGCCGGCACTAGGGGTGTTAGAAGAAGTCGGGAGTGCGTTAGAAGAAACAGGTTGGGGTCGATTAACAACACTGGGGGCAACCGGTGGTGCCAGGGGGGCAGATTGTACTGGCAAGTCTAGGTCAGCATCGACTTGCTCAGCAGGGAAATCGACGCTGGAGGCGTCGTGAAACTCAAGGGGCTCGGGTTGTTCCTGGGCCTTTCTGGCCGTGGTGTTTCGCGTGTTGACCATTATGGATAGTAACACGAAACTGAAATAAAAGGCGTAAGAGGACGCGAAGAAAGGTGAAGGGAGGCCAATGGGTCACCAGAAGTCGCAGGGCGTTGAGAGAATCCCGAATATCCCGGAACAAGGTTTTTATCAATTAAAATGAGTCGAGCGAAAGTCGGAACTGGAGTCAAGTGGAGCCAAAAGAGAATCGTGCCGCGTCAAGTGGAGTTGATGGGATCTTGAATATCCCCGAATACGGTTTTATTAATTAAAATAAGTCGAGCGATAGTCGGAGGAGTCGTATGTGCAATTACCGGAAGCTGCGTGTTAATCAATACCCTGAAGGGGTTCACACTTGTTACTATTGGTTTTCAGTTTTTCGGTTTTTATATGTTTTTGTAAATGGGAAATATAAAATAATATATGTCAAAAATAATACTGAGTTAAATGATGTGAGTTATCTATGCAATTTGTGTATTTGGATATGTATAACTAAATTTGAAACGGTTACTATTATGACTAATAAATGTTAATAATTGATTCCGTTTGCAAAACGGTTTTACTTCGCGATAATTTGGTCCGTTTGTCGGGTGTGAGTTCGTGAGATTTCAAATGTTTATTCGGATCAATCTATATGAAAAGGTGAGTAATCGAGTTTTTGTGTTGTGTGCGATATTTTAATATACTATGGAATTGTCAAGTTTTCACTTATAGATATAAAGGACAAATAAGATTAAGTAAATGGTTTATCGCTCTTATTGATAGGTGAAATAATAAAATTGGGATTACTTATATCCTATATGAGTTGTAAGTACGTTTGTACGATACGCTCAATGTATAAAATAATATTTGGCAGAAACCTTAGCTTCATATAATTTATTGGCTGCGTATGCGTTGGATTAATTCCATTATTTTCATTCGTTATAGTTGTATACAAGTTTTATCAAATGCAGTTTATGAAGTAATCAATAACTTATATTACGTTATCTTTTAGGTACAATATAAAGTTTAAGTATTGGTATATTTAAGTTGTGTATTTCAAAATGTATGACAAAGTTTGAACTGTTGATTTTTCTTGTAAAACTAATCAGTGTTAATGATTGCATTTATTGCCGCCATGTAAATGTTACAAACGTTCAATAATATCAGCGTACGTATAGTTTGTTGTTCCTCTTAAAAATTCTGGTGAAAACGATAATATTTTCAGCAATATGCCGCAGCGAGGACACTGTTTTCAGTGGTGACTAAAGTGTTTATTCTACTTTTGCTTCTTCGTTAATTCATATCAATTACTGTATTTATATATTATGTTCTATCTTATACAAAATTTAACTCGTTGGTATTGCGTCTTAAATTACACATATCTCCATTACAGGGATCTCACAACAAACCAAGACAAATTTTATTACTGGGTATGAAAAAGAAAAGGATCGTTTCAATGATGTGGAGAAAAAAAAAAAAAAATCAAAAGAATAGGTATTTAGTCAAAGGATATGTTACTAAAACTAGGAATAAAACACAACGAACATAGGACTTTATTAAGAACAGGTGAAACGTTTTTAAAAGAAATTAATTTGAATACTTATTAACTCAAGGTAATGTTTTAACTGTAAATTTCCTACGATCCCATTAACAAAAGAAACTCTGTTCTTCCAAAGGTATTTAAATAATAGAATAAAAAAAAATTGTTACCACTTGCGTTTGGTCCTGGTTTATTGGGTGTTGTTCCAGGTGTTGATGGAGTTAAAGCTGGGGCGGCTTCTGTCTAGCGATGGCTGCAGGTGACTATAGGTGATGGTGGGGCTCCTTACACTTTCGATAATTCCGTAAATTGGCACTTGATCACTGGTTTACTGGGATGCAGCTTAAGTGAGTTGCGTAGATTGTCACCGTCACTAACTGTTCGTATGGTTGGGTGAATGTTCTGTTACCGAAACGGGGTTATCGCGGTAACGCAAAAGTTTGAAAAATCGAAGGTTGCGCGATTTTAATTTGCACTGATAAAGTTTATGTTTATGGGTCGGAAGGCGCGATAGTTCTAAAGTCGCGGGTCGCCAATGTAGGTTAGTTTTTATGGTGATATCCGAAGGATACGGGTTGGTAAAAACTCAACCGACGAAAGACAAAACTCTAACACCGATGATGGATCAACATCAAAATTGTCTAAAACCCAATAAAACAAACACCAGCACCAAGAAAAACCGGAACAATTAAAACACACACAGGTTTCTTTCTTTAATTTCGATACAAAGTCACTTTTATTTTGCAATAATTGGTACTACAGTTATATACTTTCGTTTGTCTATTTATTTAGGTAGACGCAAACAGGACACCCGCAAACACAAAAACACATCAGCCACACCAAAATCCCGACGATCTTGTGAATTAGTTTTCTTAATATTAAAGGTAAAATATAATAAAAACACCGAATGACGCAAGTCCAAATTGACCGTTTGACTATCACACTCCACCGGCTCTTATTATTTTTTAAAATGAACAAAGAAGCGATGGAAATTAAAAAGGCACAGCTCGTATTTAGACACCAAAACGCACTCCGTGAAAAATGAGATCTGACTCTGGTGGTGTGTACGCACTCCACGGGGGATAAAATCTGACTGACTCCATTGGAACTCATTAAAGAAAAGGGAACCTCAAAAGAAACTGAAAAGGAGGCGGAGTTACACGATTAACTCGAGGTAGTTAATCGTGATTGGACCGGACGGAATAGGCATACATTACGCATGTGTGCGTATGCCATGCATACGATCGTTCGGCGACCGTGGATGGAGGGTAACATCGCTAGTGCATTTTCCAAGAATGTAAACACTAGCATCTGGGGTGCGAAAGACCCAAACCGAAGATTTGGTCATCCTAATGGGAGGCCATAAATCATCATTTCGGTTGCCGATGATTAAACATTGCAACGAACATAGGGTGCAGCCATTGCCAGATGTTGAAAGTAAACATTTTCTGGCTGCATCATGTTCGTTGCTTGGTTGCGATCCCTGAACGTGGGGACCGATAATTGGAAGCCAGCGATTGCTGGTAATCAGGGAAATGTTTGGTTTGCGTCAGCAGAAACCTTGTCGGTGGTAGCAAACCAATAGGAGCAAATAGCCGCATGCAAGAAGTGCCAAGGGCAAACAAATAAAACGAGTCGACAAGGAACTCTTTGTTGATGTTGTTTCCATAGCATAAGGCTATGAAAACAAGCTGCCCTGGGCGGAATGTATGCCTAAGGATAGGATTTCAAATGCCACGGCAATGTGATGATTTTGCCGTGGACTTATGTTTTTTTTTAGGAAATAATATACGCCTCGGGGGTGAATTTTCGATGCCACGGCAAGGTGATAAGCTTTGCCGTGGACTTAATGTTTTTTAGGAAATAATGTACGCCTCGGGGGTGAATTTTCGATGCCACGGCAAGGTGATAAGCTTTGCCGTGGGCTTAATGTTTTTTAGGAATTAATGCCTGCCCGAGGGTGAGTTTTCGATGCCACGGCAAGGTGATAAGCTTTGCCGTGGACTTAATGTCTTTCAGGGGTGGTGTTGGAGAAAAAGGGGTTTGGAAGGAAAACCCCCCACAGAATAGGTAAGCTGCCTAACAGAAATTCAAAACAGTTATCCAGTTTAACAGTTATTATGGGTAACCGTATTAATTCCGGCGATTTGGCTGGGGGTAAATGCCGTAGCAAGGTTACGCAACCTTGCTGAAGTTCGACCGAGAGGTAAGTCGTTCGCCTGGAATAGTGGGGATCGAGCGATGCATGGCTCTTCGGGCCCTGAAAAGCCCCACACGTTCACCTGTCCTACCTAATATAGGTTACACGACCGTCGCACAAAGGCCTCAAACCTTTGCAGTTTATTGAACTTTAGGTTCCTCAGTTTGTCAAAGCTAATAACTGAAGATATCATTTACTCCTGCACCGTCTCGAAATACGTCTGAAATCAATGCATGAGGTTGTCACGGTAGTTCGATCGATTTTTATACTGTTTTCCGAAACAGTGATGGAGTCATTCTGCCAATATATTAGAATATACTTTTTCCAAATTTAGAGTACCGAATAAAGCAGTGAAGCCCGGTAAATATACAATCTGTCCTGGTGATGCAATGAACACATAGCCCAACTCAATTTTATTCCTATTCAGCAAATCACACCTTACTTTCATATAATCAGACCAAGAAGACAAATCATCTGTAAAAAGGAATTATTTGAATCTCTTCAGTAAGTTATTCTTTTACCACTCTTCCTACTTTCTTAGAATTGGTGGTTAATAGGAAACATTTTACACCTACTTCGACCCTCCCCTTCACGGTTTCCTCTGACAAGGTTCACTCAGATACACCCTGATTGATTGTATCTTTTACGGGTCTAATTGCCTCATCCGATTCGTGAATTCATTTCTTCGATTTCGAACCTTCGTCGCCTTATGCCGTTATAAACTGAGCAGCTGTTGTATGTGATGTTATTGTTCCTGTGTCTTCCCAAGAAACTAGTAATTAGTGCTCTAGCAATTAGCGTCTTTCTGGGAATTGACACGATGTTGGTTTTTAAATGCAGCACCTTCTTGGGAGTTTGTTGCTGTTGTCGCCGATGCGACGTCGTCCCATGAATTGTAAAATCCCTCGCTAACAGTAAGCGAGGAGGAAACAAGACCTTTGCCCCAACCGAAGAACAAACAATTGGCGCCAAAGTAAAGCAGCCTATGCAATCGGAGCCTGAAGAAAATCACCGCCACGAATCAGCCCTCTAGAACAGACATTTTCGAAATAAACCACCACAAGGAAACTAACGAACGGACACATAGATTGCTGTCTCTCTGACTTGCCACTCCGTGACGACATCAAACAACGAGGATATTCCAAGATAAAGCAAAGAATGAAGTACCGAGCAGCAGCAGCAGCGGCAACAACCGGTCCTTTGGAGACCTCTCCATCATCAACTGGACAGGCAAACAAGCAACGAGAAAAGAACGGAAACACTTCAGTTAACCAAGAAATCTAGGTAAGACCCTTCACCATCATCGGCACTACAACCGGGAACCGGTCTTGGCCTTATTTATCAAGTCCTGAGGCTTGTTAAATTTTCCATAATGATTTGCTTTTTCCGGGCAAGGTCATTAGTCTTGCGCCAGAGGCTCCCCGACGGGGAATCGAACCCCGGTCTCCCACGTGACAGGCGGGTATACTAACGTGCCTTCCCCTAGGGTAAATAAGTATTGACGAAGGTGAGGATTGCTGACACCACCTTTTAGTGAGGACTTGGCAAAGTCCTCCAGTTGTGTTTTCACGGCTGAAGCTACCTCTATGCCGTATTGGTGATCCGCAACCTGCACAACACCAACGCCTGCTTTATCCGTGTGGTAAAAGCGATGGACGTCTCCAAGGGGTGCTGCCGAATCGTCAACAATTTACTTACCAACGTTTGGTACGTTTCCCTAGGCAAGTACGTTTGTTTGAGGAGCCTTTCGGCTTCCGCGAAGGTGTTAGGTGGGTTTGAGGCAATTAGAGAGTATGCCTCCCCTCGCAATCGCGTGGGGAATACTGTCAGGAACGCTGAATGCTCCACTGCAGGCAGGCATTCAATTACGGTCCTGCAGCATCCCAAGAACGTTTGGAGCTCACTGCCTACCAGAGGGTCTTGTCCGCCTGAAAAGATCGGAACAAGCTGGGAGGTGAGCCTGGCGATTTTGCCGAAGTCCACTGACATGTTTTGAAATTTTGGTTAATGGGTAAAAATTAGGTATTGAGACAATGGGGCTGTTGAAAAGGAAGCTTATTGAATCTCCAACATTGGCTAACCCGTAGATGGTTGGCCTTCTCAATGATTAGAGGGGGCATAACAACGAATGCAGTCGGTTTCAAAAATCGCAGAAGTTTAATTAAAAAGTTTTTTATTCAATATACTATGAGGCATGAGCAAATGTCGTTAATATTGTTTTGTGTTTTGGCTGAAGATATTACAATGTATGATATGATGTATTTGAAAACATTCGGATAATATTAAAGTATTTTATGTTATTCAAGTGAATGAGGTATTTTATGTTATTCAAGTGAATGACTGAAGATTCTCTGACGATATTAGTTTTTTTTTTTTTTTTTTTTTTTTTAATATTTAAAAAAAAAAACTTTCTCTTTGTATTCTATTTATATTCGTGTTAACTCAGATTGCTGTAGTCAGCTTCCCAGGTAACAGACTGCCCTAGTTGCTTAGCTTTGTTATGATGTCTTTAAATTTTGTTTAATTGAATTGGGAAATGAAATTGTGGATGAACAAATAAAATGGTAATGGTTTTCTTAGGATATATTCCTATGATATATGTATTTGGGTTTGGTTTAATTAAAACGGGAAAAGTAAATGGTGACTGCTGAACAAAGAAGGAGGTCCCCTGTTTATATATGGTCTGGTATGAGTTTCAATATTTGATTTTTTTTTTAAATTATGTTTTCAATATATATACACGGGGAAATCTTATTCTAAAATAAAAAAACAACTCGCTTCGCTGCGAAAAAAAAAATTAAAAATGGTGCACTCGTTGTATCTTCTAGAAATCATTATATTATTCAAATCGTTAATTGTATAATTGCACTTAAAATTATTAAAAAAAAAATAAAACAACAAGCTGCACTGCGGAACAAAAATAGTGCACTCGTGGTATCCTTTAGAAATCATTATATTATTCAAATCTTTAATTGTATAATTGCACTTAGAATTCAAAAAATAAATAAAACAACTGTGGAACAGAAATAGTGCACTCGTTGTATCTTTTAGAAATCATTATATTATTCAAATCTTTAATTGTATAATTGCACTTAAAATTCTTAAAAAAAAATAAAACAACAAAACTGTTTGCACGTTTCCTCAAAAACTTTTAGCACCTTGTATAGTTCGTGTTGCAACAAAAGAAAAAAAAAAGAAAAATAATGAAAAAAAAATTTATCGACATACCCTGGCTGGTTGCTGTGTAGCGGTAGTGTGGTACCGTTTTCGGTTATTCTGCAACTGGTGAACTGTTGTTGGTCGACGTCTTCTCGTTTTTGATTACGCTGCCAATATCTTTTTGATATGATGTAGTTTTACCACTCCCTGGTGTTGCAGCCCCAGGTGCGTACCTCCGGAGCCAGACTCAGCTCCGGACCAATGGGGAGAGGTGTCTTGCCCCAGTACGATCGGTTGTTGTTGGATATAACCGAGGGTTTTCAAGCTCTTATCAGTTAACTAGTGTTAACTGTGGCTTCCTCGGTCCCTGCTTGGGCGCCAAAATAATGTTGGGTATACCGGATGATACCGGTACACAACAATATTTAATTTAATTTTGTGGTAGCTTTCTTACCTTCCGGGACCGAAATAAAAAGGAATGCTTTGTTATTTTGTTTTTGTAATTATTTTTATTTAGAGTAGCTGCGGCTGGCTACCGCGACTGACTGTGATCGACTGCTCCGAAACCAAGATGGGCCGCCCTTTTTATATTGTGTCAGATCAAGGTTTGCACACAAGTATACATTTAATGTTGGAGTACAAACCCGATCTTCGTGCTAATAAAAAGGTTGGTAATTAGGTCAATGTGCGACAGATTAGGTTTAGGTTTCACCCGTCGCACATATGCCCCGCTATGGGGGAATGGATGAGTGGATGATGGACCTTAGGGGCAGGTAAGTATTTTAGGTATAGGAATGGGATAGGTTAGAGGGTTTTAGATAAGTGGAAAGGTGTAGGTATGGATAAATGGAAGTGGTTATTCGGGATAGGTGGTAGGTAAAGGAGTTGTGATTACGAATCACAACACCTCTATAATAGAGGATTCCTGGACCCATCCAATACTACTGATACACTATACACATGCGCACACAGTACAAGACAGCACAAATACACAAACATTGGCCAGACAGGGCTCAAATTATAGACGCCAAAGACGTTAATCTGCCTTTACTACCGCATCCAAGACCAATCGCTCTTGTATGATTTCCTTCCCACCATTCCTCCATTCAAGAAGGAAGCGAACTCACGAACTAACTCTGTAGAGACCATCCATTGATACCACTCCGCTTTTTTCACATATCGCAAGACGGAGCCTAACTTTCTCGCGGGTGTGGGATGTGTCACCGAGACATGATGAAGAACATACTTGTCTTTGTCTCGCAAGTCAGCCTTCCTTGCACTCTTTTTTTGGTTTCGCGGATCAATCTTCAGTTTGGTGCTCAGCAGCGTGGACGCAAGGAAGCAAATTGAAAATAACAAGGTTAAAGAAAAAGGATGAATCCAATGTCCTTGAACTGTTATATACCTCCAGTATGAGTAAATGGCTGGCCCGTATTAAGAAACCCAACTGCTCCAATAATCCAACTACCTCTTATCTGCTAAAGGGCGCCCCCAAATCCGCGAGCTCCGATAAGATTTCGGAATTCGTTCGGAAAAATTACAAGATTCCTGTAACAGATTGCCTCGTCCTTACTCCCTCCGAAAATGGATCCAGTTTCCGCGTAGTTCTTCCCTCAAGGTACGACTGGAGTTTCCACCCGAATAAAATCGGTTACTGCAGAATTGGCAGGCTGTTAATAAGCAACAGCAACCCCCACCAACTACCAAAACTCTATGCCCCCTCTCCTAAGCTCTTAGCACATAGTATTACCCCCCCCCCCCCTCCCCCCACCCTAAATCTGTCGGCAACACCACCTCGCCACCCCTACCCGCAAGTCCTCTTTTCCTTTCTTGCTTTTTCTCCTTTTTTTCTATTTAATATTTTTTTTTAATTACTGCCTTAGTTTTTAAGTTAGTCGGTAAGGTATTATATTATATTTAGCTTGGATTAAGCCTAATAAATAAAATTAAAAAATAGTATCGGTCATCACTTTCCCTCTCAATAGAGGAAGCTCCGTTGTGTCCACAACGGCAGACGGAGAATTTCGAAAGAGACGTGTTCTTTTAATAACAAGAGGATTCCCCTAATCTTCAGAACACAGCGGAATATTATATGCCTACGATATAACCTCATAAATAAGACAACTACAGGGAGTGACAATTATTGGATTCGCCGACGACATACTTGAGATAGAATCGGTCACTAATGAAATGTTTCAAGTGGGTCTAATATTATAAAACAATAGAAAAAAATTGCCTGGCTTTTAAGATCGCGCCTATTCAGTAAAAATCATCATCATCATCGGCACTACAACCTAGAACCGGTCTTGGCCTTATTTAGCAAGTCCTGAGGCTTGTTAAATTTTCCATAATGATTTGTTTTTTTCCGGGCAAGGTCATTAGTCTTGCGCCAGAGTCTCCCCGACGAGGAATCGAACCCCGGTCTCCCGCGTGACAGGCGGGTATACTAACCAGTATACTTCAGTAAAAATAAATCATTCATTTCTTTCACACATTTCGAAAACCTGATTAAAAATTATTACACAAATTATTATTACAGAACAATCATATAATTTAATTTATTCAAGACGAAATATTTTCATTATCATTAAAGAACACGTACCAATATTTCTTTATGTATCAAATAATCGTCTTCATAACTCAATTTTATTCATCTAGCCGTCGTACATGGTTACCAATGAGAGGAGCAAATTCTGGGAAAAATCTCTCCAGAACCACGATTGCCGGAATGTCTTCGATAAGGTATCCATGTGGCAGTTTAAAGACCATTTGATAAACCGCTTCTCCATTGACGAACTCTCTTGAAATAATTCCTAGCGGTGTAAGGCCTCGTTCGAAACCGTTCATTTGAGAAGCGTTTGACATTGCTGAAGGCATTTCAATATACTTTGAATGCACAGAAATGTCTTATATCGAACTCAATCCTTTTAGGTCGTTGTATCTGTAATAATAGATTAGTGTTTTATCAAATCAAAGTTTTTGAATAATTTAACCTCACCTGGACGTGATAATTCTTCGTTTGTAGATGCAGACCAACTAACCGGCTTGAATGCTCACACGCTTATGGTTTTTTCCTCAAGGAGTTTAATTAACAAGACAAGCATAGGTAACTTGATTCAATGGTTCAAGTGGGTAAATGTATTTTTGACATTATTCACACAGTGAGGTAGAAACACTTTTAGGCACTGCATACATCAGTTGATTTGAATGTTATAAATTCCGCGTCTTTTAAAATGCCTCCTTTCGAGAAACAGTTACAAAATATTTGTCTAGACATCCTGGAGCATCTTAAATAGAGACAAGACAATATACGCCGTTAATATATGCGCAACCCTTTTGCCTCTAACATCCTTCGGGTCAATAATGACCTCAGAGCCCAAGAGCAAACAGATTTACCCTAATTAACCGGAAACGTGGTTTGGTGGTTTAAGCTGGGAGAGGGCGTTATCTTCATACTGTTTTCGGTGGGTTGCTTTAGGGAGTGAATTACCTCCCGGAGTTGCTTCATCTGTGTTGTAAGTTGTTGGATGTATTCCACGGCTTCGTGGAATGTTTTTTCGTAGTCAATGTGTTTTCCTTAATATTCCATATTTGTGGTCTTCTTCACTGAGTTTTGTAGAGTTTCGATGGCTCTTCTCTTCCGTTCTAATATGTCGTCCCGTGTAGCGCTCGGATCGTTCTGGCATCTAAGAAGACAGGTTTCGACTACGACATCCAGCAAAAATTACACGTGTTTGCACATGTTTGTATAGTTTTTCTTTCCTTTTTTTTGTAATAAGAACTTGTCGCAATATTCACGAACAAACGCAATATATCACACAAAAGTTACACAAGATTTGATGTGAACCGCGATAGATCGACGACGGCTTAACGTCTAAGAATTCCATTTTTATTTCAATTTTATTTATAAACGAGCACACGATGAATATGACTGACTGCATGAATGATCGGCGAGTGAATGGTCCCTGCTGTTTCACCGTTGCGCTCGTTTTTTATAGTCAGCAGCTGTCTTCTCGTTCGCTTGTTTTCCTCAATCACTCGTTCTCTTGAGTGTTTTTACAGCCGATCATTGTGCTGAGTGCTTGCCATGGGAAATCGCACCGCCAACACCTTACACGAGGTATCTTTCCTAGTATTTGGAAATCCTCTTGTGGCGTTTCTTTAATAAATTCACAAAGAACCACCCATCCTCTTTAAATTAACCACTTCCTCTTACCATACAAAGCCATGGTACTTACCTGCAATTAGGGGCAGCGTAAGCTCCCCTGCGGCATCATACCTGAAAGGAAAACCTACCCGACGGCATCCATAGATTCTGAACTTTTCTGGTTCATATTCCATGAACCAGTTCATTTCCTATCGGCTCAGCCTGTCTTCAATTACGATAAACAAACGCTGGCCAGCGTATTGTTGACATAGCTGTAGCCGATATTCTTTCCACAGTTCACAATTCTGTATCGCGTCTATACCCTTAGGTCCGCGACAGTTGCGACAATTCCCCGTTATCGGCTATCAACCGATCATGAATTTGGGCATGGATATGATCATTGTTTAGGTAACCTTACCTATGCCATGCCTATGATGACCGCCTGAAAACCTAAATTAAACATACAGTATCTCACTGTGTTCGTTTTACTTACTCGCATATTAATCTAAACATACAGCCATCCAGCCTGACCCTTTGCCGCTGCCGACGAGGTTTCTGCTGACTTATGTCAACAAAATAATTTTCCTCCTTGTACACCGGAGCCATACGGCTAGATTGGATATTGCCTACATTGGTGTTTCCAAGGAATCTTAGGCAAATACCATGACGACCCATTGGTATCATAGCGTTTTTGTTTACTTTGAAAAAAAAAAAATCTATTTCGATCCCTGGCATACATCATCAACGATGTAAGGGTACATCACCGCAGCCCCCGATGATCGTACGTGTGTTTAATCAGGTGTCCACCGATCATCGTTTTCATCGCAGGGCATCGTACTTGACCTATACGGACACGTATAGAATCCTCCCCTATCAATGCAATTCGCGGCCATTGAATCTGATGGATGTGAGTTGCATCGTTGTCAGATTTTAGCTACCAAGCTGTACGGGTGAAAAGTGGATTAACAGTAATCCCACTAGGGAGTCAATAAAAGTCTCTGCGGTTGCGCGAAAGAGTGCTCAATTGTGTTAAATTATCAAGGACGTTTTAAATGAAAGTCTCAATACGATTAAATAGTGTAAAACGGCTTGACCTAATACAATTAACGTTACCGGAGTCAATTGATCTGTTCAAATTAAAAAAAAAACAATAAAAAAAACCTAGTGAAGTTACATGTTTTGTTAAGTTCGAAATGTTACTCGACCAAGACGATAGGAAATTGAAGTGTGAATAAAATCTATTCGCGTTTTAACCAAAGAAAATAAAAGGGAACAGTCAATAAAATCTGTTGGTGTTTTAATTAAAAAGAACAATAAAATATATCAAACTATATCAGAATTGTCGTGTGTGCTGTTCTGTGCCCGCTCCATCGTTGGAATCACTGTCGTATTGTCTGCTCCGGTGTGGCATCTAGAGAACGCTTTTGTTGAGGAATAAGTGAACCCGTGTTACGACGACACAACTTATTACCCCACACTCCTATGTCACCCCCATATATAAAAAGGGACCTAAAACCGATATAAGCAACTACCGACCCATCGCCAAACTGTCTCAAATTCCTAAACTGTTCGAAGGGATTCTTTGCAACGCGTTATCTTTCCGTTGTAAATCCACAATCTCCCCCAACCAGTATGGCTTTTTCAATTCAATTCAATTCAATTCAATTTTATTTGGTAGATAATTACATTAATGGTATATTTTACAACTAGTACTTAAGAGATTTAGGATAGCAATTCCTATACAACTATAATCTTAAATCTATATAACGACAATAGCACAAATTTAATGAATAACAAATAATAAATTAAGGGAAAACTACAATTAAAAACCCTTATTTGAATCTTAAGACTAATATTGCGTGGGCTTCCGGTTATTTTATATAGTAATGACCTCGATATAATTTTCATAGACAGAGTACATATGTAGTGATTTAGGATAACGCAAGACGGGAAACGAGAACATTGTCAGAAAAAGAACAATTGACGAAGAAGTTTCGATTGATTTTATCAATGAGGAACTCTATCGGTTTAACGTTGGCGTTTTCATGTAGTTCATGTGCCGAATAATGCCATGGCAAATTCAGCAACGTTTTCAGTATTTTATTTTGACACCTTTGCAATTTTATTTTGTGTGTGCGAGCACAATTACACCATACAGGGCCCCCGTACAGGAGTATAGCTTGAAAAATGGTTTTAAATATTATAATTTTATTTTCGAGGCTAAGCTTTGACTTTCTACACACTAATGGATACATAACTCTTACGACTTTGTTTATTTTGTCAATTGTGGTAGTGATGTGTTTTTGAAAGATACGTTTTTAATCTAGAATAATACTTAGATATCTACAGTCTTCGGACCAATCAATATCAACTGCACACATACTGAGTTTAGTGCCATTTGGTAGGTAGCAGTGTTTCCTACATCTCGAAAACCAGACAGCTTGTGCTTTATTACCATTTATTTTTATTTTCCATTTCCTGTAATATACTGCTAATTTGTCAAGAGCTGCTTGCAAAGAGTTGTAGACATTAGTGAATACGGCACCCGAAGAGAAAATGGCCGTATCATCGGCAAACATAGCTACCTGAATGTTTTCACCTAGACATGGTAAATCTGCGACAAACAATGTGAATAATATGGGACCAAGGACCGAGCCTTGGGGTACACCATAGTGGATTTGGTGAGTAGAGGATATGTCGGTTCCTATACTCACAACATATTTTCTCGAACGAAGAAAGCTCTGGATAATTTTGATAAGCGGCATTGGCAGCTTAAGCTTCAGTAGCTTATAAATCAAGGCATCGTGCCATACCGTATCAAAAGCTTTTTCGATGTCTAGAAGAACCAGTCCCGTTGACTTCTTGTCGATGAATTTACCAGCTATGTGGTTTTTAATGCGCAAGACTTGGTGGATTGTGCTGTGACCACTACGGAAACCGAACTGAAAGTTTGGTAAGATGTTATTGTCTTCCACAAAACGATCAATCCTTTCCTTAATGATTTTCTCTAAGAGCTTACTTAGACAGCTAAGTATACTAATAAAAATGTGGAACGCTTCACGATTTTGCGTGTCATCCTTGCGCAGGGGCCATGCTAATCTTCTCTGTATCGTTCCAATTTTAGTATATGTTCTGCCGAAGCAAGAACTCCAGTGTGGCTTCCTTTCGGGTAGGTCGGCCACAACCAATCGGGTCGCGTTATCATCCCATACTCTCCGTGCCTTAAAGAATGGGAACGAACTCGATGTAATTAGCACAGATTTCAGCAAGGCCTTTGACAAAATCGTCCATAATCTCATCCTTTTTAAGGATGTGTCGAACCCCTATTGATTAAGTGGTTATCTTCTTATATGAAAGATCGATCCTACCGTGTCAAATTCAGATCCTCCCTTTCCAATCCTTTTTTTCCTACGCCAGGCGTTCCTCAAGGCAGTCATCTAGGTCCCCTCCTATTTCCTCCTATTTCTCCATTAACAATCTCGGATCTCGACAGCTTCTCAATTTGGTGCCGTAATAATTGTCTCGAACTCAACGTTGTCAATAGCCACTCCACCACCTTCTCCCGCAAACGTCCCGCGTCCACCCCATACCCCTACTTACCGTTAAACTAGCAGATATCATCTGTACCATCGATACGTGACCTCGGGATCTTATTTGACAGGGAGCTTAGCTTCATCCCATATATTGATGACATTATTCCTAAGGTCAACTCCGCCCTTGGGTCTGTGAAACGCTGGTCTAAAGAGTTTTCTAAAACGTTCTGGTCTCCACACTACTCGTCCCACATCCGCAGAATCGAAAGCCTGCAACGTCGTTTTCTGCGTTTTGCCCTCCGCGGACTGAACTGGGAGAATCCTCGGATTCACAAACCGGCTCCATCTGATTAACCTCAACACACTTGAGGAGCGCAGAATTCAAGCCGATATTCTTTTCATCCACCGTCTCCTCTCAGGCACAATCAACTGCCCAAGCTTACTCTCCACCGTCGCCATCCACACTAACCCCCGTAACCGGCAAAACGCTCGTCTCTTCTATTTGCCCACCCACCACACTTCTTACGGCTCTAATGAACCCATTTCGAGCGATGAGGTGGGCAAACTCTTACCCTACCTACTTCGATTTCTACCTTACATCTACTGCACTCAAACTCCGTCTCCTCTTCCCCCCCCCCCCCCGACCGTGCCCTGGCCACCGCCTACGCCATTACAACCCGTACACATTCCAACACATATGTCATTCATTGTCGCTGTCTCACAAATGCCACATTTGCCATCCCCACATACACTCGCTCATCTCCAGCCTCCTACCTCCCCTACCCGCAAGTCTTCTTTTCCTTTCTTGTTTTTTCTTCTTTTTTCTTCTCTTTTTCTTCTTTTTTCCATTATTATTTTTTAATTACTACTTTAGTTTTTAAGTTAGTCTTTAAGGTATTATATTATATTAGCCTCATAAATAAAAATAAAAAATAGTATCGGTCATCACTTTCCCTCTCAATAGAGGAAGCTCCGTTGTGTCCACAACGGCAGACGGAGAATTTCGAAAGAGACGTGTTCTTTTAATAACAAGAGGATTCCCCTAATCTTCAGAACACAGCGGAATATTATATGCCTACGATATAACCTCATAAATAAGACAACTACAGGGAGTGACAATTATTGGATTCGCCGACGACATACTTGAGATAGAATCCGTCACTAATGAAATGTTTCAAGTGGGTCTAATATTATAAAACAATAGAAAAAAATTGCGTTTTTTAAGGGCGCGCCTATTCAGAAAAAAATTCAATCATTACTTTCACACATTTCGAAAACCAGATTAAAAATTATTACACAAATTATTATTACAGAACAATCATATAATTTAATTTATTCAAGACGAAATATTTTCATTATCATTAAAGAACACGTATCGATATTTCTTTATGTAACAAATAATCGCCTTCATAACTCCATTTTATTCACCTAGCCGTCGTACATGGTTACCAATTAGGGGAACAAGTTCTGGGAAATATCTCTCCAGAACCACGATTGCCGGAATGTCTTCGATAAGGTATCCATGTCGCACTTTAAACACCATTTTGTAGATGAGTTCTCCATTTACGAACTCTCTTGAAATAATTCCTAGCGGTGTAAGGCCTCGTCCAAAACCGTTCATTTGAGAAGCGTTTGAGTTTGCTGAAGGCATTTCAATATACTTTAAATGCACAGATATGTGTTATATCGAACTCAATCCTTTTAGTCGTTGTATCTGCAATAATAGAATCGTGTTTTATCAAATCAAAATTTTTGAATAACTTAACCTTACCTGGACGTGATAATTCTTCGTTTGTAGATGCAGACCAACTAACCGACTTGAATGCTCGCACGCTTATGGTTTTTTCCTCAAGGAGTTTAATTAACAAGTCAAGCATAGGTAACTTGATTCAATGGTTCAAGTGGGTAAATGTATTTTTGACATTATTCACACAGTGAAGAAGAAACACTTTTAGGCACTGCATACATCAGTTGATTTGAATGTTATGAATTCCGCGTCTTTTAAAATGCGTCCTTTCGAGAAACAGTTACAAAATATTTGTCTAGACATCCTGGAGCATCTTAAATAGAGACAAGACAATATACGCCGCTAATGTATGCGCAACCCTTTTGGCTCTAACATCCTCCGGGTCAATAATCACCTCAGACCCCAGAACAAACAGATTTACCCAAATTAACGGGAAACGTAATCCCCAGAGCGTGAACACTAAACACTGGCAACCGCCACAGATTGCCGTTCTTCATTAATTACCCTCATCTATCAATCACTTAGATTTTAGGCAACAAGAAGTGTTCATTTGTAACCCCCTTCGTCTTTCAGCGCGTCTATAAACTGAAACACGCGTGCTGTGGTTCTCAGTAGACGCAGCCAGACGGAAAATTGTTCTGAGTTCGGTATGCACGGTTCGAAGACTCTCGCCGCGGCTCCACTTGGAAGCTCTTTTCTCCTCCCCTGGCTGTTCCTGTGCTCGTCTCGAAGTGCCGGTTTGGGCACTTGTCTTCTACTTCGTACAGAAAGGCGGGTCCCTTGAACCACCTAGCTGTGCTGCTGAACTCATTGTTATCGTCTGCTGGGTTTTCCTTCGTCGGCACCCAGCTCCAGTCCCGTGGTCCTGTCATACTTCGAGTCCCGCCAATCGATGGGCCACGAATGTATTGAACTTGCGTGGCTCCGATTTTATCCACTGCAATATCGTCCTGGAGTCGGTCCAATACCATTTCTCCAATATTTGGACCCTAAGCTTCGTCTCTATCGTAGCCGCTAGTCTACTTCCCAACAAGGCCGCCTGTAACTCTAATCAGGGCATGGATCCCGGAATTTTCGGAGTTACTCGAGCTTTACTGGCGATCACGGTCACGCTCACTCTTCGATCTGGTTCCACCGTTCTCCAATAAACTGCTGCTGCGTACGCCTCTTCGCTGACATCGCTGAAAGTATGCAGCTGACCTTCCTCCTGACTGCTCCACAGGCGTCGAGGAATCCTCAGTCCTTTGAGGATGGACGTCTCCTTTAAGTAGGTGGTCCAAGCGATCCCCTGTTCCTCTTGGATCTTATCATCCCATCCGATCTTGGCGCGCTAGACGTCCTAAATCAGCTTCTTCCCCTGTATGAGCGCTGGCATTGCGAACCCCAGTGTGTCGAAGGTGACTTCTCGTGACTTCTCTCCCTCGTGACTTCTCTCTTGGTAGGCATTCTTCACCCGGTGAGGACTTGTTTGGGGGGGGGGGGGGTGTTTCGGAACTTTGCGTTGAAGGCCAGGGTGTCCCCCGTAATCATCCATCTGATCCCGAGGGTCTTCTCTTCCCTTGATAATTCCACCGCTTCTGACTGGGGCTGCTCCTGAAAACCTGAAAAAATCTCGGGTATATTACTACTCCACCCTTTGAGTCGGAATCCCGCCCTAGCATGGATCCTCTCCACCGGCTTTGCCACGTTTCTAGCCGCTTCGCAAAACTCTGTAGGTAGTCGTCCAAGTAGTGGTTTTCATGGATGGCTCGCGCCGCTGCCGGATGCTCCTTCTCGAAATCCTCTGCGTTCTTGTTCATCACATAGATCACAGTAGATGGTGATGAGGTGGCTCCGAATATCACGGACGTCATGCGATAGTCTTCCGGCTTGCTCCTTGTGTCTCCGTTGCGCCAAAGAAACCTTAAGTAGTCGCGGTCGGCTTCGAGAGTCTGGATTTGGAGAAACATTTCCTTGATGTCAGCGACCATAGCGATTAATCTTTCTCGGAATCTGACCAGCACTCCCACGATCGATTGGAGGAGGTCTGGTCCGGGGAGTGGGGCATCGTTAAGGCTCTTGCCGTCAAACTTGGCTGCTGTGTCGAGTACTATTCGCGGTTTTTTCTTCGACGGGTGTATTACTGCGAAGTGCGGGAGATAGAAGGTCCTTCCTGTGATGGTGTTCGCCAGCGCCTTTTCTGCATACCCGTTCTCTAGCAAATTGTCCATTTGCTCTCGGTACATCTTCTTCAGGTCCTCGTCTTGGCCCAGTTTCCTCTCGATATTCAGTAGGCGTCGATAGGCCTGGCTATAGTTGTTGGGCAGCGTCGTTGTTGCTTCTCCATAGAACCCCTGTCTCGTATCTTCCGTTTGGCAGTCGTCTCGTGGTTTTTGCCAAACCTCTATGGCCCTTCTGACCTTGCCCAGAAAAAATAAATCATTATGGAAAATTTAACAAGCCTCAGGACTTGCTAAATAAGGCCAAGACCGGTTCCCGGTTGTAGTGCCGATGATGATGATGATGAGAATGACCCGTCATTGGAAAGGGTTACTCTCAAATATTTTAGAGTTTGGAAGGTTTTATGAGGGTGCTATTAAGCTTGAGTTTAATTTTGTTGTGGCAACGTTTAGTGTTGTTTGTGCAGTGAGCGGGTAATCTGTGGGAAATATATTCGTTTACAGTGTTTCGAAAATTAGGGACTGAGGTCTGGGTGGATGATGACGTGGAACTCTGTTTATTTTAACTTAGCCTACTTAAAATTACTTAACATAACTTAATCTAACTTAATCTAATCTTATATACAATTTACAGTATTTGATTTGTGGATGTGGGATTTCTCGTTTTGATTAAGGGTAGTAAGGGATAATATCAGGTATGTTCTTGAAGGAGGGGGGTGCCATTCGGTTCTGTGTTAAAAGTAAGAATCTTGCAGAATGGTTGGATGTTGCCGTATTCGAAATGATTGGGTGCCAGTTCGGTGTTGTGGTACACGACCTCGTTTAGATCGTTAACCAGTCTGCCTGAAGTAAAGAGGGTGCTGATCTGGAGACAATTACGGTAGTGAGTTCCCGTATTGGAGGAGGGTGATGGTAGGTCTGTTATTATTGGGTTGGGATTGTTAGAAAAGATTTCTATGAAATTTATCGACAGTTCTAGGATCCGACTATCCAGTCGTTCGATGCCTGCGGTGTTATAAAGATTGTTGTTACTATGGTACCTATATGAGTTGGTTTTGCGGTGTAAGCCAGTGATAAACCGAAAACATTTTCGGTCAAAAACTCGTAATTTCTCCATTTGAGAGGATGAGATGTGGTACCATAATGGGCAGGCGTATGTAAGAGAGGGTCTGATCATCTGTTTGTATATGGGCTGTTTGACCTTGAGAGAGAGGCCTTTAGGTTTCCACAACACTCGTCTGCAGAGGTTGAGCTGTATTGGTGCTTTATGAAGCGAATTTTTGATGTGGGTTGAGATGTGGGCTCCTCGATAGTATAGTGGTTAGTATACCCGCCTGTCACCCGGGAGACCGGGGTTCGATTCCCCGTCGGGGAGCCCCTGGCGCAAGACTAATGACCTTGCCCAGAAAAAAAAAATCATTATGGAAAATTTTACAAGCCTCAGGACTTGCTAAATAAGGCCAAGACCGGTTCCCGGTTGTAGTGCCGATGATGATGATGATGAGAATGACCAGTCATTGGAAAGGGTTACTCTCAAATATTTTAGAGTTTGGAAGGTTTTATGAGGGTGCTATTAAGCTTGAGTTTAATTTTGTTGTGGCAACGTTTAGTGTTGTTTGTGCAGTGAGCGGGTAATCTGTGGGAAATATATTCGTTTACAGTGTTTCGAAAATTAGGGACTGAGGGAATCATTTTGGTGATGGATCTTTGAGAAGTGATCAGCGAGGCAATTGACTATGCCCGTGTCGGATTGGATAAGATTGTTGCTGAGTGGGTTGATAAGGTGATCGATTCGCTGTTTAAACTTCCAACCAGTTAGTCGGTTGATGTTTTTGAAGAGATCACGGTTGGGTTTGATATTGTTAAGTGTAGAGGTATAGGTCTGATCCGCGATCTTTTTTAAATGTTCATTTATTAGGGTGGTCAGGAGTTGAATCTGACTTTTAATAAAGGGGCAGAATCTTATATGGACTTTTCGGCGGAGTTGTTTTTTGAGACGCAGCAATTTAGTTAGGATGCTGGGTAAAGGTTTTCTTAAATGATTATGAGGGATTCTGGTGGGTGTATTGCTGGTGAGGGCATCCTTGAGGGTCTGCTCAATTTTTAGGGCTGCTCGATCGATATCAGCAGGGATTAGGTTAGAAGATTCGGGGATTTGGAAGTTAGAAAAATTTTCGGCGGCGTTTCTATTGACCTTTTTCCAGTTAGTCTTGGAGAAGTTCGGGACACGATTGTGTGACTACAGCAGTTCGAAAGAGGGGACTTTGATCGAGGTGTGAACGGAACCATGATCAGAGGGAAAGAGTGTGGGGGTACGAAGTATGATGCCCAACAAGGGCACGGATTCACTTCACCCTAAACAATTGTTCCACCGAAAGAAATAAAAAACACTTTTTATTTGTTGTTTTTATGTTCTTTATTTTTTTGCACATTATTTAATTTGGTAACACTTGTTACTTTTTGTAGTTCAGAAACAATACAATTCTTCAGACGGTGATAGTTTTCTCGTTGCTCTATAAGCGACGAATTTAAATAGCAAATTTCGCGTTTCGATTTAATTAGTGCACTATGAAGTTCTTGATTATTAAGTATTAACTCGCGGTTGATCAGATTTTCTTTAAAACTTGTGGCTCGAGCATGTGCACCAGCGATGGTGAATGAGTAACGACTTAAATACACGCGAAATTATGGTGAGCCTCGAGCGGCGGCGTGACCTCCGGCGGTAGTGGTTGGATAGCGACTGATCTAATCAGGGGTGAAATTCTGGATTCTTTCTTTTACACAACGATCAGCCAATGGTAATCGCGCTCTCCCGTGTTAGCTTCAATTCTCGACGCTCATCGAGGTGAATAAGTACTTACGTATACATTCGACGTCGATGGGCGTAGAAAGGATGAAGAAACCAAAAGGGAAAGCACAATAACCCAGGGTTGATCTGGCTTAGTGTGTGTGTATTAATGCAACGTCTGAGATGGTCCACTGACCTAGTGCGGTGATTGTGGTGATCTCAGAGTGCATTGCACTATGGAAAGACAGAATTGTGAAGGAGAGGAAAATGTTGTTTGCGCTATTCAACTGTAAAATGAGATCGTTGATCCCAAGCGAATGGGTGATCTGAAGAAAAGCCGAAGTGACGCCAAATTGGCTAGGGTAATTTATCATGAGAACTAATTAAATATTTTGATAAATTCCCCAACGAATTCGCTATGATGCGACGGCGTCGTTTGCTTCGACTTGTTGTTGCTAACCGACATGATGTGATTTCCGATGGAAATCTCATGGGCTAGCAAAAATGGAGTGGCCGTATGGCAAAAAGGTAGCTCAATTCAATTATGCATTATCTGCATAGAAGAATGAATTCAGCTATGCGTCCATTTGGAAAACATAGTATTTCAGGTGAATAGCATGAACTGTGGAAAAGGGGTTGATGTGACGCGCTGTTAGCGGTCGAAATTAGGTTGGGATGGAATGCTGTATGTCGAGCGTTTCAGTCTCCACCGCTTATAAATATGCGGGGAGAGACTGTCTGATTATTTGAGATATGTCAGAGTCAGGGAAGTCTGGTTCGCGTGTTGGGTGGATGTAAATGGATGTTAATATGATTACGTTTTTCTTTTCGCAAATATGTTTAACTGCCGTGTATTCAATATTGAAAACATTGGCGAACCTGATTTCGGTGAGTTGAAGTTTATTATTTAGTAGGATGCCGGGACCTCCATGGGATCCAGCAGTTCTGGGGTTTGAAATAAATGTATAATTGGGGATGGATACTCGGGAGTTGGACTTAAGCCACGTTTCTGAGAGGAGAAGAATGTCTGGGGAGAAGGTTTTAAAAAACAACCGTAAGTGTTGCTTACGGATGTTGGAGTATATAGCGTTGAGGGCGACCATAGTTAGTTCAGCCATTGAGGGAAAGAATATGGGAGGTTATAAGTGAGAAAATCTGACCTTTTTTTCGATATCCGACATCTATGTAGGAAACATAGTTTGTAGACTCTTGATGTCCAGATTGAGGCCAATGGAGTTGGTGTTGTTTGACGACGGCGTCTTTGGATCGTTTTTGATGACATCCGCATATGATGTTCCTTGCCTTGTAGGTTGTGGTAATGTGTTCTGCGATGTGGATTTGGTTGGTGCGGATTTGTCGGTTGTTGTTGGTTTTATTCTTCTTTGGAGAATTTTCAATTTATGAGGGCACTGAGAGAAATTGGCTGGATGTGCACTTCTGCAGTTACACCATGTCACAGCGATTTACTTAGTGGTAATGGATCCATCGGGGTTTGTGGTTTGGATTTTTCCTGGTGCCATACCCTGTGGATTGACTTTGCATTCTCCTGGTTGATGTTTATCGGCACATCTCCCGCATCGTATATTTAGGTGGCAAGCCACCGCCAAGTGTCCCGAGCCTTGGCATCTAATGCAATGAAGGATGTTTTGTTTATGAGGCTCCTCGATGCTGATTTTATGCGTAAGCAAGTACTTAATTTGTTTGAGCTTGTTGGTGTCTTCATTTGGAGGGATTTGGATAATCCGTAGGTTCCTTAAGTTATTTTCTCGCATGTACGGAGTTTGAAAATAGTCCAGCCTGTGAATTTTCAGCTCTGGGCAAATCCTGATGACCTCCGAAGCTAGTTCTTCGTTGGTCCAAGTTGGGTCAATGCGCCTAATGATGAATGTTGTTGGTTTGAGCTGATGGTGTTGGAAGGTAAAAAATTGGTGTCGTAATTCGCAAGTTTTCTAACGGTTTTCTCGTGTTAATCCAGAGTTGTTGTTGCAATTGAGACAGAGGAGCCTTTAGTGTTTGTGGTGAAGTTGCGGTGTCCTAGGGCATTTTCTACCATTATAATTATTTCCTTGATATTAGTCACGTTTTAATATGTAGATTGGTGGTGGTTTAACATTTTTGTGCTGACCAGGCAGGGGACTCGGTGCTGGCTTGGCATGTTTGGTGGATTCCTTACGGGCTGGTGATAGTTGTTTGGGTGGAGATGTTTAGTGGTTTAAGCTGGGAGAGGGCGTTATCTCCATACTGGCATCGTCACTGTTTTTGGTGGTTTGCCTTAGGGAGTGAATTACCTCCCGGAGTTGCTTCATCTGTGTTGTAAGTTGTTGGATGTGTTCCACGGCTTTGTGGAATTTTTTTTTCGTAGTCAATGTGTTTGCCTTGACATTCCATATTAGTGGTCTTCTTCGCTGAGTTGTCTGGCATCTGTGAAAACATCACACAAAAATCACACAAGATTCGATGTGAACCGCGACTGCATGAACGATCGGCGAATGAATGGTCCCTGCTGTTTCAAAAACAGTTCGACTTTAGCGAGACAAGGACAGATGTGCCCTTCATCTTGTCTCTGGCTTCTGGTCATTTTGCGATAATCAGAATCACCCACATCCGCGATATCTGAAAAGAAAACAAAAAAGGGGGTATTCAAGGATAGTGTGGACAGTGTTAGTCCAGGTGTTCTCTAACGGTAGGTCTTGGGTGCGGTAGTAAACGCAGACCACATCTTTGGCGTCTGATGATTTGCGCTTTGGTCGGTGTGTGTATGTTTGTGCCCTCTTGTACTGTGCGTCCGTGTGTGTGTTGTTTGTTAACAGTAGAGCCTATGGGATGGATCCAGGAATCCTCTATTATAGTCGGTCAGTCTAATATTATAAAACAATAGTAAAAATTGCGTTTTTTAAGAGCGCGCCTATTCGGAAAAAAATTCAATCATTATTTTCACACATTTCGAAAACCAGGTTAAAAATTATTACACAAATTATTATTACAGATTTTACATTTAATTTATTCAAGACGAAATATTTTCATTATCATTAAAGAACACATATTAATACTTCCTTATGTAACAAATAATCGCCTTCATAACTCAATTTTATTCACCGTGCCGTCGTACACGGTTACCAATTAGAGGAACAAGTTCTGGGAAAAATCTCTCCAGAACCACGATTGCCGGAATGTCTTCGATAAGGTATCCATGTCGCACTTTAAACACCATTTTGTAGATGAGTTCTCCATTTACGAACTCTCTTGAAATAATTCCTAGCGGTGTAAGGCCTCGTCCAAAACCGTTCATTTGAGAATAGTTTGAATTTGCTGAAGGCATTTCAATATACTTTAAATGCACAGATATGTGTTATATCGAACTCAATCCTTTTAGTCGTTGTATCTGCAATAATAGAATCGTGTTTTATCAAATCAAAATTTTTGAATAACTTAACCTTACCTGGACGTGATAATTCTTCGTTTGTAGATGCAGACCAACTAACCGACTTGAATGCTCGCACGCTTATGGTTTTTTCCTCAAGGAGTTTAATTAACAAGTCAAGCATAGGTAACTTGATTCAATGGTTCAAGTGGGTAAATGTATTTTTGACATTATTCACACAGTGAAGAAGAAACACTTTTAGGCACTGCATACATCAGTTGATTTGAATGTTATGAATTCCGCGTCTTTTAAAATGCGTCCTTTCGAGAAACAGTTACAAAATATCTGTCTAGACATCCTGGAGCATCTTAAATAGAGACAAGACAATATACGCCGCTAATGTATGCGCAACCCTTTTGGCTCTAACATCCTCCGGGTCAATAATCACCTCAGACCCCAGAACAAACAGATTTACCCAAATTAACGGGAAACGTAATCCCCAGAGCGTGAACACTAAACACTGGCAACCGCCACAGATTGCCGTTCTTCATTAATTACCCTCATCTATCAATCACTTAGATTTTAGGCAACAAGAAGTGTTCATTTGTAACCCCCTTCGTCTTTCAGCGCGTCTATAAACTGAAACACGCGTGCTGTGGTTCTCAGTAGACGCAGCCAGACGGAAAATTGTTCTGAGTTCGGTATGCACGGTTCGAAGACTCTCGCCGCGGCTCCACTTGGAAGCTCTTTTCTCCTCCCCTGGCTGTTCCTGTGCTCGTCTCGAAGTGCCGGTTTGGGCACTTGTCTTCTACTTCGTACAGAAAGGCGGGTCCCTTGAACCACCTAGCTGTGCTGCTGAACTCATTGTTATCGTCTGCTGGGTTTTCCTTCGTCGGCACCCAGCTCCAGTCCCGTGGTCCTGTCATACTTCGAGTCCCGCCAATCGATGGGCCACGAATGTATTGAACTTGCGTGGCTCCGATTTTATCCACTGCAATATCGTCCTGGAGTCGGTCCAATACCATTTCTCCAATATTTGGACCCTAAGCTTCGTCTCTATCGTAGCCGCTAGTCTACTTCCCAACAAGGCCGCCTGTAACTCTAATCGGGGCATGGATACCGGCTTTGTCGGAGTTACTCGAGCTTTACCGGCGATCACGGTCACGCTCACTCTTCCATCTGGTTCCACCGTTCTCCAATAAACTGCTGCTGCGTACGCCTCTTCGCTGACATCGCTGAAAGTATGCAGCTGTCCTTCCTCCTGACTGCTCCACAGGCGTCGAGGAATCCTCAGTCCTTTGAGGATGGACGTCTCCTTTAAGTAGGTGGTCCAAGCGATCCCCTGTTCCTCTTGGATCTTATCATCCCATCCGATCTTGGCGCGCTAGACGTCCTAAATCAGCTTCTTCCCCTGTATGAGCGCTGGCATTGCGAACCCCAGTGTGTCGAAGGTGACTTCTCGTGACTTCTCTCCCTCGTGACTTCTCTCTTGGTAGGCATTCTTCACCCGGTGAGGACTTGTGGGGGGGGGGGGGGGTGTTTCGGAACTTTACGTTGAAGGCCAGGGTGTCCCCCGTCATCATCTATCTGATCCCGAGGGTCTTCTCTTCCCTTGATAATTCCACCGCTTCTGACTGGGGCTGCTCCTGAAAACCTGAAAAAATCTCGGGTATATTACTACTCCACCCTTTGAGTCGGAATCCCGCCCTAGCATGGATCCTCTCCACCGGCTTTGCCACGTTTCTAGCCGCTTCGCAAAACTCTGTAGGTAGTCGTCCAAGTAGTGGTTTTCATGGATGGCTCGCGCCGCTGCCGGATGCTCCTTCTCGAAATCCTCTGCGTTCTTGTTCATCACATAGATCACAGTAGATGGTGATGAGGTGGCTCCGAATATCACGGACGTCATGCGATAGTCTTCCGGCTTGCTCCTTGTGTCTCCGTTGCGCCAAAGAAACCTTAAGTAGTCGCGGTCGGCTTCGGGAGTCTGGATTTGGAGAAACATTTCCTTGATGTCAGCGACCATAGCGATTAATCTTTCTCGGAATCTGACCAGCACTCCCACGATCGATTGGAGGAGGTCTGGTCCGGGGAGTGGGGCATCGTTAAGGCTCTTGCCGTCAAACTTGGCTGCTGTGTCGAGTACTATTCGCGGTTTTTTCTTCGACGGGCGTATTACTGCGAAGTGCGGGAGATAGAAGGTCCTTCCTGTGATGGTGTTCGCCAGCGCCTTTTCTGCATACCCGTTCTCTAGCAAATTGTCCATTTGCTCTCGGTACATCTTCTTCAGGTCCTCGTCTTGGCCCAGTTTCCTCTCGATATTCAGTAGGCGTCGATAGGCCTGGCTATAGTTGTTGGGCAGCGTCGTTGTTGCTTCTCCATAGAACCCCTGTCTCGTATCTTCCGTTTGGCAGTCGTCTCGTGGTTTTTGCCAAACCTCTATGGCCCTTCTGACCTTGCCCAGAAAAAATAAATCATTATGGAAAATTTAACAAGCCTCAGGACTTGCTAAATAAGGCCAAGACCGGTTCCCGGTTGTAGTGCCGATGATGATGATGATGAGAATGACCCGTCATTGGAAAGGGTTACTCTCAAATATTTTAGAGTTTGGAAGGTTTTATGAGGGTGCTATTAAGCTTGAGTTTAATTTTGTTGTGGCAACGTTTAGTGTTGTTTGTGCAGTGAGCGGGTAATCTGTGGGAAATATATTCGTTTACAGTGTTTCGAAAATTAGGGACTGAGGTCTGGGTGGATGATGACGTGGAACTCTGTTTATTTTAACTTAGCCTACTTAAAATTACTTAACATAACTTAATCTAACTTAATCTAATCTTATATACAATTTACAGTATTTGATTTGTGGATGTGGGATTTCTCGTTTTGATTAAGGGTAGTAAGGGATAATATCAGGTATGTTCTTGAAGGAGGGGGGTGCCATTCGGTTCTGTGTTAAAAGTAAGAATCTTGCAGAATGGTTGGATGTTGCCGTATTCGAAATGATTGGGTGCCAGTTCGGTGTTGTGGTACACGACCTCGTTTAGATCGTTAACCAGTCTGCCTGAAGTAAAGAGGGTGCTGATCTGGAGACAATTACGGTAGTGAGTTCCCGTATTGGAGGAGGGTGATGGTAGGTCTGTTATTATTGGGTTGGGATTGTTAGAAAAGATTTCTATGAAATTTATCGACAGTTCTAGGATCCGACTATCCAGTCGTTCGATGCCTGCGGTGTTATAAAGATTGTTGTTACTATGGTACCTATATGAGTTGGTTTTGCGGTGTAAGCCAGTGATAAACCGAAAACATTTTCGGTCAAAAACTCGTAATTTCTCCATTTGAGAGGATGAGATGTGGTACCATAATGGGCAGGCGTATGTAAGAGAGGGTCTGATCATCTGTTTGTATATGGGCTGTTTGACCTTGAGAGAGAGGCCTTTAGGTTTCCACAACACTCGTCTGCAGAGGTTGAGCTGTATTGGTGCTTTATGAAGCGAATTTTTGATGTGGGTTGAGATGTGGGCTCCTCGATAGTATAGTGGTTAGTATACCCGCCTGTCACCCGGGAGACCGGGGTTCGATTCCCCGTCGGGGAGCCCCTGGCGCAAGACTAATGACCTTGCCCAGAAAAAAAAAATCATTATGGAAAATTTTACAAGCCTCAGGACTTGCTAAATAAGGCCAAGACCGGTTCCCGGTTGTAGTGCCGATGATGATGATGATGAGAATGACCAGTCATTGGAAAGGGTTACTCTCAAATATTTTAGAGTTTGGAAGGTTTTATGAGGGTGCTATTAAGCTTGAGTTTAATTTTGTTGTGGCAACGTTTAGTGTTGTTTGTGCAGTGAGCGGGTAATCTGTGGGAAATATATTCGTTTACAGTGTTTCGAAAATTAGGGACTGAGGGAATCATTTTGGTGATGGATCTTTGAGAAGTGATCAGCGAGGCAATTGACTATGCCCGTGTCGGATTGGATAAGATTGTTGCTGAGTGGGTTGATAAGGTGATCGATTCGCTGTTTAAACTTCCAACCAGTTAGTCGGTTGATGTTTTTGAAGAGATCACGGTTGGGTTTGATATTGTTAAGTGTAGAGGTATAGGCCTGATCCGCGATCTTTTTTAAATGTTCATTTATTAGGGTGGTCAGGAGTTGAATCTGCTTTTAATAAAGGGGCAGAATCTTATATGGACTTTTCGGCGGAGTTGTTTTTTGAGACGCAGCAATTTAGTTAGGATGCTGGGTAAAGGTTTTCTTAAATGATTATGAGGGATTCTGGTGGGTGTATTGCTGGTGAGGGCATCCTTGAGGGTCTGCTCAATTTTTAGGGCTGCTCGATCGATATCAGCAGGGATTAGGTTAGAAGATTCGGGGATTTGGAAGTTAGAAAAATTTTCGGCGGCGTTTCTATTGACCTTTTTCCAGTTAGTCTTGGAGAAGTTCGGGACACGATTGTGTGACTACAGCAGTTCGAAAGAGGGGACTTTGATCGAGGTGTGAACGGAACCATGATCAGAGGGAAAGAGTGTGGGGGTACGAAGTATGATGCCCAACAAGGGCACGGATTCACTTCACCCTAAACAATTGTTCCACCGAAAGAAATAAAAAACACTTTTTATTTGTTGTTTTTATGTTCTTTATTTTTTTGCACATTATTTAATTTGGTAACACTTGTTACTTTTTGTAGTTCAGAAACAATACAATTCTTCAGACGGCGATAGTTTTCTCGTTGCTCTATAAGCGACGAATTTAAATAGCAAATTTCGCGTTTCGATTTAATTAGTGCACTATGAAGTTCTTGATTATTAAGTATTAACTCGCGGTTGATCAGATTTTCTTTAAAACTTGTGGCTCGAGCGTGTGCACCAGCGATGGTGAATGAGTAACGACTTAAATACACGCGAAATTATGGTGAGCCTCGAGCGGCGGCGTGACCTCCGGCGGTAGTGGTTGGATAGCGACTGATCTAATCAGGGGTGAAATTCTGGATTCTTTCTTTTACACAACGATCAGCCAATGGTAATCGCGCTCTCCCGTGTTAGCTTCAATTCTCGACGCTCATCGAGGTGAATAAGTACTTACGTATACATTCGACGTCGATGGGCGTAGAAAGGATGAAGAAACCAAAAGGGAAAGCACAATAACCCAGGGTTGATCTGGCTTAGTGTGTGTGTATTAATGCAACGTCTGAGATGGTCCACTGACCTAGTGCGATGATTGTGGTGATCTCAGAGTGCATTGCACTATGGAAAGACAGAATTGTGAAGGAGAGGAAAATGTTGTTTGCGCTATTCAACTGTAAAATGAGATCGTTGATCCCAAGCGAATGGGTGATCTGAAGAAAAGCCGAAGTGACGCCAAATTGGCTAGGGTAATTTATCATGAGAACTAATTAAATATTTTGATAAATTCCCCAACGAATTCGCTATGATGCGACGGCGTCGTTTGCTTCGACTTGTTGTTGCTAACCGACATGATGTGATTTCCGATGGAAATCTCACGGGCTAGCAAAAATGGAGTGGCCGTATGGCAAAAAGGTAGCTCAATTCAATTATGCATTATCTGCATAGAAGAATGAATTCAGCTATGCGTCCATTTGGAAAACATAGTATTTCAGGTGAATAGCATGAACTGTGGAAAAGGGGTTGATGTGACGCGCTGTTAGCGGTCGAAATTAGGTTGGGATGGAATGCTGTATGTCGAGCGTTTCAGTCTCCACCGCTTATAAATATGCGGGGAGAGACTGTCTGATTATTTGAGATATGTCAGAGTCAGGGAAGTCTGGTTCGCGTGTTGGGTGGATGTAAATGGATGTTAATATGATTACGTTTTTCTTTTCGCAAATATGTTTAACTGCCGTGTATTCAATATTGAAAACATTGGCGAACCTGATTTCGGTGAGTTGAAGTTTATTATTTAGTAGGATGCCGGGACCTCCATGGGATCCAGCAGTTCTGGGGTTTGAAATAAATGTATAATTGGGGATGGATACTCGGGAGTTGGACTTAAGCCACGTTTCTGAGAGGAGAAGAATGTCTGGGGAGAAGGTTTTAAAAAACAACCGCAAGTGTTGCTTACGGATGTTGGAGTATATAGCGTTGAGGGCGACCATAGTTAGTTCAGCCATTGAGGGAAAGAATATGGGAGGTTATAAGTGAGAAAATCTGACCTTTTTTTCGATATCCGACATCTATGTAGGAAACATAGTTTGTAGACTCTTGATGTCCAGATTGAGGCCAATGGAGTTGGTGTTGTTTGACGACGGCGTCTTTGGATCGTTTTTGATGACATCCGCATATGATGTTCCTTGCCTTGTAGGTTGTGGTAATGTGTTCTGCGATGTGGATTTGGTTGGTGCGGATTTGTCGGTTGTTGTTGGTTTTATTCTTCTTTGGAGAATTTTCAATTTATGAGGGCACTGAGAGAAATTGGCTGGATGTGCACTTCTGCAGTTACACCATGTCACAGCGATTTACTTAGTGGTAATGGATCCATCTGGGTTTGTGGTTTGGATTTTTCCTGGTGCCATACCCTGTGGATTGACTTTGCATTCTCCTGGTTGATGTTTATCGGCACATCTCCCGCATCGTATATTTAGGTGGCAAGCCACCGCCAAGTGTCCCGAGCCTTGGCATCTAATGCAATGAAGGATGTTTTGTTTATGAGGCTCCTCGATGCTGATTTTATGCGTAAGCAAGTACTTAATTTGTTTGAGCTTGTTGGTGTCTTCATTTGGAGGGATTTGGATAATCCGTAGGTTCCTTAAGTTATTTTCTCGCATGTACGGAGTTTGAAAATAGTCCAGCCTGTGAATTTTCAGCTCTGGGCAAATCCTGATGACCTCCGAAGCTAGTTCTTCGTTGGTCCAAGTTGGGTCAATGCGCCTAATGATGAATGTTGTTGGTTTGAGCTGATGGTGTTGGAAGGTAAAAAATTGGTGTCGTAATTCGCAAGTTTTCTAACGGTTTTCTCGTGTTAATCCAGAGTTGTTGTTGCAATTGAGACAGAGGAGCCTTTAGTGTTTGTGGTGAAGTTGCGGTGTCCTAGGGCATTTTCTACCATTATAATTATTTCCTTGATATTAGTCACGTTTTAATATGTAGATTGGTGGTGGTTTAACATTTTTGTGCTGACCAGGCAGGGGACTCGGTGCTGGCTTGGCATGTTTGGTGGATTCCTTACGGGCTGGTGATAGTTGTTTGGGTGGAGATGTTTAGTGGTTTAAGCTGGGAGAGGGCGTTATCTCCATACTGGCATCGTCACTGTTTTTGGTGGTTTGCCTTAGGGAGTGAATTACCTCCCGGAGTTGCTTCATCTGTGTTGTAAGTTGTTGGATGTGTTCCACGGCTTTGTGGAATTTTTTTTTCGTAGTCAATGTGTTTGCCTTGACATTCCATATTAGTGGTCTTCTTCGCTGAGTTGTCTGGCATCTGTGAAAACATCACACAAAAATCACACAAGATTCGATGTGAACCGCGACTGCATGAACGATCGGCGAATGAATGGTCCCTGCTGTTTCAAAAACAGTTCGACTTTAGCGAGACAAGGACAGATGTGCCCTTCATCTTGTCTCTGGCTTCTGGTCATTTTGCGATAATCAGAATCACCCACATCCGCGATATCTGAAAAGAAAACAAAAAAGGGGGTATTCAAGGATAGTGTGGACAGTGTTAGTCCAGGTGTTCTCTAACGGTAGGTCTTGGGTGCGGTAGTAAACGCAGACCACATCTTTGGCGTCTGATGATTTGCGCTTTGGTCGGTGTGTGTATGTTTGTGCCCTCTTGTACTGTGCGTCCGTGTGTGTGTTGTTTGTTAACAGTAGACCCTATGGGATGGATCCAGGAATCCTCTATTATAGTCGGTCAGTCTAATATTATAAAACAATAGTAAAAATTGCCTGTTTTTTAAGAGCGCGCCTATTCGGAAAAAAATTCAATCATTATTTTCACACATTTCGAAAACCAGGTTAAAAATTATTACACAAATTATTATTACAGATTTTACATTTAATTTATTCAAGACGAAATATTTTCATTATCATTAAAGAACACATATTAATACTTCCTTATGTAACAAATAATCGCCTTCATAACTCAATTTTATTCACCGTGCCGTCGTACACGGTTACCAATTAGAGGAACAAGTTCTGGGAAAAATCTCTCCAGAACCACGATTGCCGGAATGTCTTCGATAAGGTATCCATGTCGCACTTTAAACACCATTTTGTAGATGAGTTCTCCATTTACGAACTCTCTTGAAATAATTCCTAGCGGTGTAAGGCCTCGTCCAAAACCGTTCATTTGAGAATAGTTTGAATTTGCTGAAGGCATTTCAATATACTTTAAATGCACAGATATGTGTTATATCGAACTCAATCCTTTTAGTCGTTGTATCTGCAATAATAGAATCGTGTTTTATCAAATCAAAATTTTTGAATAACTTAACCTTACCTGGACGTGATAATTCTTCGTTTGTAGATGCAGACCAACTAACCGACTTGAATGCTCGCACGCTTATGGTTTTTTCCTCAAGGAGTTTAATTAACAAGTCAAGCATAGGTAACTTGATTCAATGGTTCAAGTGGGTAAATGTATTTTTGACATTATTCACACAGTGAAGAAGAAACACTTTTAGGCACTGCATACATCAGTTGATTTGAATGTTATGAATTCCGCGTCTTTTAAAATGCGTCCTTTCGAGAAACAGTTACAAAATATTTGTCTAGACATCCTGGAGCATCTTAAATAGAGACAAGACAATATACGCCGCTAATGTATGCGCAACCCTTTTGGCTCTAACATCCTCCGGGTCAATAATCACCTCAGACCCCAGAACAAACAGATTTACCCAAATTAACGGGAAACGTAATCCCCAGAGCGTGAACACTAAACACTGGCAACCGCCACAGATTGCCGTTCTTCATTAATTACCCTCATCTATCAATCACTTAGATTTTAGGCAACAAGAAGTGTTCATTTGTAACCCCCTTCGTCTTTCAGCGCGTCTATAAACTGAAACACGCGTGCTGTGGTTCTCAGTAGACGCAGCCAGACGGAAAATTGTTCTGAGTTCGGTATGCACGGTTCGAAGACTCTCGCCGCGGCTCCACTTGGAAGCTCTTTTCTCCTCCCCTGGCTGTTCCTGTGCTCGTCTCGAAGTGCCGGTTTGGGCACTTGTCTTCTACTTCGTACAGAAAGGTGGGTCCCTTGAACCACCTAGCTGTGCTGCTGAACTCATTGTTGTCGTCTGCTGGGTTTTCCTTCGTCGGCACCCAGCTCCAGTCCCGTGGTCCTGTCATACTTCGAGTCCCGCCAATCGATGGGCCACGAATGTATTGAACTTGCGTGGCTCCGATTTTATCCACTGCAATATCGTCCTGGAGTCGGTCCAATACCATTTCTCCAATATTTGGACCCTAAGCTTCGTCTCTATCGTAGCCGCTAGTCTACTTCCCAACAAGGCCGCCTGTAACTCTAATCAGGGCATGGATCCCGGAATTTTCGGAGTTACTCGAGCTTTACTGGCGATCACGGTCACGCTCACTCTTCGATCTGGTTCCACCGTTCTCCAATAAACTGCTGCTGCGTACGCCTCTTCGCTGACATCGCTGAAAGTATGCAGCTGACCTTCCTCCTGACTGCTCCACAGGCGTCGAGGAATCCTCAGTCCTTTGAGGATGGACGTCTCCTTTAAGTAGGTGGTCCAAGCGATCCCCTGTTCCTCTTGGATCTTATCATCCCATCCGATCTTGGCGCGCTAGACGTCCTAAATCAGCTTCTTCCCCTGTATGAGCGCTGGCATTGCGAACCCCAGTGTGTCGAAGGTGACTTCTCGTGACTTCTCTCCCTCGTGACTTCTCTCTTGGTAGGCATTCTTCACCCGGTGAGGACTTGTTTGGGGGGGGGGGGGGGGGGGGGGTGTTTCGGAACTTTGCGTTGAAGGCCAGGGTGTCCCCCGTAATCATCCATCTGATCCCGAGGGTCTTCTCTTCCCTTGATAATTCCACCGCTTCTGACTGGGGCTGCTCCTGAAAACCTGAAAAAATCTCGGGTATATTACTACTCCACCCTTTGAGTCGGAATCCCGCCCTAGCATGGATCCTCTCCACCGGCTTTGCCACGTTTCTAGCCGCTTCGCAAAACTCTGTAGGTAGTCGTCCAAGTAGTGGTTTTCATGGATGGCTCGCGCCGCTGCCGGATGCTCCTTCTCGAAATCCTCTGCGTTCTTGTTCATCACATAGATCACAGTAGATGGTGATGAGGTGGCTCCGAATATCACGGACGTCATGCGATAGTCTTCCGGCTTGCTCCTTGTGTCTCCGTTGCGCCAAAGAAACCTTAAGTAGTCGCGGTCGGCTTCGAGAGTCTGGATTTGGAGAAACATTTCCTTGATGTCAGCGACCATAGCGATTAATCTTTCTCGGAATCTGACCAGCACTCCCACGATCGATTGGAGGAGGTCTGGTCCGGGGAGTGGGGCATCGTTAAGGCTCTTGCCGTCAAACTTGGCTGCTGTGTCGAGTACTATTCGCGGTTTTTTCTTCGACGGGTGTATTACTGCGAAGTGCGGGAGATAGAAGGTCCTTCCTGTGATGGTGTTCGCCAGCGCCTTTTCTGCATACCCGTTCTCTAGCAAATTGTCCATTTGCTCTCGGTACATCTTCTTCAGGTCCTCGTCTTGGCCCAGTTTCCTCTCGATATTCAGTAGGCGTCGATAGGCCTGGCTATAGTTGTTGGGCAGCGTCGTTGTTGCTTCTCCATAGAACCCCTGTCTCGTATCTTCCGTTTGGCAGTCGTCTCGTGGTTTTTGCCAAACCTCTATGGCCCTTCTGACCTTGCCCAGAAAAAATAAATCATTATGGAAAATTTAACAAGCCTCAGGACTTGCTAAATAAGGCCAAGACCGGTTCCCGGTTGTAGTGCCGATGATGATGATGATGAGAATGACCCGTCATTGGAAAGGGTTACTCTCAAATATTTTAGAGTTTGGAAGGTTTTATGAGGGTGCTATTAAGCTTGAGTTTAATTTTGTTGTGGCAACGTTTAGTGTTGTTTGTGCAGTGAGCGGGTAATCTGTGGGAAATATATTCGTTTACAGTGTTTCGAAAATTAGGGACTGAGGTCTGGGTGGATGATGACGTGGAACTCTGTTTATTTTAACTTAGCCTACTTAAAATTACTTAACATAACTTAATCTAACTTAATCTAATCTTATATACAATTTACAGTATTTGATTTGTGGATGTGGGATTTCTCGTTTTGATTAAGGGTAGTAAGGGATAATATCAGGTATGTTCTTGAAGGAGGGGGGTGCCATTCGGTTCTGTGTTAAAAGTAAGAATCTTGCAGAATGGTTGGATGTTGCCGTATTCCAAATGATTGGGTGCCAGTTCGGTGTTGTGGTACACGACCTCGTTTAGATCGTTAACCAGTCTGCCTGAAGTAAAGAGGGTGCTGATCTGGAGACAATTACGGTAGTGAGTTCCCGTATTGGAGGAGGGTGATGGTAGGTCTGTTATTATTGGGTTGGGATTGTTAGAAAAGATTTCTATGAAATTTATCGACAGTTCTAGGATCCGACTATCCAGTCGTTCGATGCCTGCGGTGTTATAAAGATTGTTGTTACTATGGTACCTATATGAGTTGGTTTTGCGGTGTAAGCCAGTGATAAACCGAAAACATTTTCGGTCAAAAACTCGTAATTTCTCCATTTGAGAGGATGGGATGTGGTACCATAATGGGCAGGCGTATGTAAGAGAGGGTCTGATCATCTGTTTGTATATGGGCTGTTTGACCTTGAGAGAGAGGCCTTTAGGTTTCCACAACACTCGTCTGCAGAGGTTGAGCTGTATTGGTGCTTTATGAAGCGAATTTTTGATGTGGGTTGAGATGTGGGCTCCTCGATAGTATAGTGGTTAGTATACCCGCCTGTCACCCGGGAGACCGGGGTTCGATTCCCCGTCGGGGAGCCCCTGGCGCAAGACTAATGACCTTGCCCAGAAAAAAAAAAATCATTATGGAAAATTTTACAAGCCTCAGGACTTGCTAAATAAGGCCAAGACCGGTTCCCGGTTGTAGTGCCGATGATGATGATGATGAGAATGACCAGTCATTGGAAAGGGTTACTCTCAAATATTTTAGAGTTTGGAAGGTTTTATGAGGGTGCTATTAAGCTTGAGTTTAATTTTGTTGTGGCAACGTTTAGTGTTGTTTGTGCAGTGAGCGGGTAATCTGTGGGAAATATATTCGTTTACAGTGTTTCGAAAATTAGGGACTGAGGGAATCATTTTGGTGATGGATCTTTGAGAAGTGATCAGCGAGGCAATTGACTATGCCCGTGTCGGATTGGATAAGATTGTTGCTGAGTGGGTTGATAAGGTGATCGATTCGCTGTTTAAACTTCCAACCAGTTAGTCGGTTGATGTTTTTGAAGAGATCACGGTTGGGTTTGATATTGTTAAGTGTAGAGGTATAGGCCTGATCCGCGATCTTTTTTAAATGTTCATTTATTAGGGTGGTCAGGAGTTGAATCTGCTTTTAATAAAGGGGCAGAATCTTATATGGACTTTTCGGCGGAGTTGTTTTTTGAGACGCAGCAATTTAGTTAGGATGCTGGGTAAAGGTTTTCTTAAATGATTATGAGGGATTCTGGTGGGTGTATTGCTGGTGAGGGCATCCTTGAGGGTCTGCTCAATTTTTAGGGCTGCTCGATCGATATCAGCAGGGATTAGGTTAGAAGATTCGGGGATTTGGAAGTTAGAAAAATTTTCGGCGACGTTTCTATTGACCTTTTTCCAGTTAGTCTTGGAGAAGTTCGGGACACGATTGTGTGACTACAGCAGTTCGAAAGAGGGGACTTTGATCGAGGTGTGAACGGAACCATGATCAGAGGGAAAGAGTGTGGGGGTACGAAGTATGATGCCGAACAAGGGCACAGATTCACTTCACCCTCAACAATTGTTCCACCGAAATAAATAAAAAACACTTTTTATTTGTTGTTTTTATGTTCTTTATTTTTTTGCACATTATTTAATTTGGTAACACTTGTTACTTTTTGTAGTTCAGAAACAATACAATTCTTCAGACGGTGATAGTTTTCTCGTTGCTCTATAAGCGACGAATTTAAATAGCAAATTTCGCGTTTCGATTTAATTAGTGCACTATGAAGTTCTTGATTATTAAGTATTAACTCGCGGTTGATCAGATTTTCTTTAAAACTTGTGGCTCGAGCGTGTGCACCAGCGATGGTGAATGAGTAACGACTTAAATACACGCGAAATTATGGTGAGCCTCGAGCGGCGGCGTGACCTCCGGCGGTAGTGGTTGGATAGCGACTGATCTAATCAGGGGTGTGTTAACGTCCGGCGCCGTGCTTCCTCGGAATGAGGGAAGAGCGTGGAGGTTAATTAAATTAAAATAATTTTATTTCATTTTCTTGATCAAATTTCTTTTTAAATTCTTTTATTCTTCGAATTACTTTTATAAATTCTCAACTCAAATTAACTGATAAAACAAACTTAAAGTCAACTCTAAACTCTTTTTTCCGAACTCCTCTCGTTCGGAACTGAAAAATTTTCTATTTCTATTTTTTCTTTTTGTGACTTTTCACATCAATCAATTTGGACGAAAATCCAAGTTGCTATGCTTTGAATAAATAAAAAGGTGCAGGTTATTAAGTGTGATGTAACTGGTAATATTGTGAATGTTTATGAATGGTATGTATTAAGTGAGAATGTAATATATGTTAAGTGAAGTTTTTAAGGATGTGTTAGGAGATTCAGTGTTAAATTTAATAAGGGTAGTATTCTGGAATACAACAGGTGAAATTCTGGATTCTTTCTTTTACACAACGATCAGCCAATGGTAATCGCGCTCTCCCGTGTTAGCTTCAATTCTCGACGCTCATCGAGGTGAATAAGTACTTACGTATACATTCGATGTCGATGGGCGTAGAAAGGATGAAGAAACCAAAAGCGAAAGCACAATAACCCAGGGTTGATCTGGCTTAGTGTGTGTGTATTAATGCAGCGTCTGAGATGGTCCACTGACCTAGTGCGGTGATTGTGGTGATCTCAGACTGCATTGCACTATGGAAAGACAGAATTGTGAAGGAGAGGAAAATGTTGTTTGCGCTATTCAACTGTAAAATGAGATCGTTGATCCCAAGCGAATGGGTGATCTGAAGAAAAGCCGAAGTGACGCCAAATTGGCTAGGGTAATTTATCATGAGAACTAATTAAATATTTTGATAAATTCCCCAACGAATTCGCTATGATGCGACGGCGTCGTTTGCTTCGACTTGTTGTTGCTAACCGACATGATGTGATTTCCGATGGAAATCTCACGGGCTAGCAAAAATGGAGTGGCCGTATGGCAAAAAGGTAGCTCAATTCAATTATGCATTATCTGCATAGAAGAATGAATTCAGCTATGCGTCCATTTGGAAAACATAGTATTTCAGGTGAATAGCATGAACTGTGGAAAAGGGGTTGATGTGACGCGCTGTTAGCGGTCGAAATTAGGTTGGGATGGAATGCTGTATGTCGAGCGTTTCAGTCTCCACCGCTTATAAATATGCGGGGAGAGACTGTCTGATTATTTGAGATATGTCAGAGTCAGGGAAGTCTGGTTCGCGTGTTGGGTGGATGTAAATGGATGTTAATATGATTACGTTTTTCTTTTCGCAAATATGTTTAACTGCCGTGTATTCAATATTGAAAACATTGGCGAACCTGATTTCGGTGAGTTGAAGTTTATTATTTAGTAGGATGCCGGGACCTCCATGGGATCCAGCAGTTCTGGGGTTTGAAATAAATGTATAATTGGGGATGGATACTCGGGAGTTGGACTTAAGCCACGTTTCTGAGAGGAGAAGAATGTCTGGGGAGAAGGTTTTAAAAAACAACCGCAAGTGTTGCTTACGGATGTTGGAGTATATAGCGTTGAGGGCGACCATAGTTAGTTCAGCCATTGAGGGAAAGAATATGGGAGGTTATAAGTGAGAAAATCTGACCTTTTTTTCGATATCCGACATCTATGTAGGAAACATAGTTTGTAGACTCTTGATGTCCAGATTGAGGCCAATGGAGTTGGTGTTGTTTGACGACGGCGTCTTTGGATCGTTTTTGATGACATCCGCATATGATGTTCCTTGCCTTGTAGGTTGTGGTAATGTGTTCTGCGATGTGGATTTGGTTGGTGCGGATTTGTCGGTTGTTGTTGGTTTTATTCTTCTTTGGAGAATTTTCAATTTATGAGGGCACTGAGAGAAATTGGCTGGATGTGCACTTCTGCAGTTACACCATGTCACAGCGATTTACTTAGTGGTAATGGATCCATCTGGGTTTGTGGTTTGGATTTTTCCTGGTGCCATACCCTGTGGATTGACTTTGCATTCTCCTGGTTGATGTTTATCGGCACATCTCCCGCATCGTATATTTAGGTGGCAAGCCACCGCCAAGTGTCCCGAGCCTTGGCATCTAATGCAATGAAGGATGTTTTGTTTATGAGGCTCCTCGATGCTGATTTTATGCGTAAGCAAGTACTTAATTTGTTTGAGCTTGTTGGTGTCTTCATTTGGAGGGATTTGGATAATCCGTAGGTTCCTTAAGTTATTTTCTCGCATGTACGGAGTTTGAAAATAGTCCAGCCTGTGAATTTTCAGCTCTGGGCAAATCCTGATGACCTCCGAAGCTAGTTCTTCGTTGGTCCAAGTTGGGTCAATGCGCCTAATGATGAATGTTGTTGGTTTGAGCTGATGGTGTTGGAAGGTAAAAAATTGGTGTCGTAATTCGCAAGTTTTCTAACGGTTTTCTCGTGTTAATCCAGAGTTGTTGTTGCAATTGAGACAGAGGAGCCTTTAGTGTTTGTGGTGAAGTTGCGGTGTCCTAGGGCATTTTCTACCATTATAATTATTTCCTTGATACTAGTCACGTTTTAATATGTAGATTGGTGGTGGTTTAACATTTTTGTGCTGACCAGGCAGGGGACTCGGTGCTGGCTTGGCATGTTTGGTGGATTCCTTACGGGCTGGTGATAGTTGTTTGGGTGGAGATGTTTAGTGGTTTAAGCTGGGAGAGGGCGTTATCTCCATACTGGCATCGTCACTGTTTTTGGTGGTTTGCCTTAGGGAGTGAATTACCTCCCGGAGTTGCTTCATCTGTGTTGTAAGTTGTTGGATGTGTTCCACGGCTTTGTGGAATTTTTTTTTCGTAGTCAATGTGTTTGCCTTGACATTCCATATTAGTGGTCTTCTTCGCTGAGTTGTCTGGCATCTGTGAAAACATCACACAAAAATCACACAAGATTCGATGTGAACCGCGACTGCATGAACGATCGGCGAATGAATGGTCCCTGCTGTTTCAAAAACAGTTCGACTTTAGCGAGACAAGGACAGATGTGCCCTTCATCTTGTCTCTGGCTTCTGGTCATTTTGCGATAATCAGAATCACCCACATCCGCGATATCTGAAAAGAAAACAAAAAAGGGGGTATTCAAGGATAGTGTGGACAGTGTTAGTCCAGGTGTTCTCTAACGGTAGGTCTTGGGTGCGGTAGTAAACGCAGACCACATCTTTGGCGTCTGATGATTTGCGCTTTGGTCGGTGTGTGTATGTTTGTGCCCTCTTGTACTGTGCGTCCGTGTGTGTGTTGTTTGTTAACAGTAGACCCTATGGGATGGATCCAGGAATCCTCTATTATAGTCGGTCAGTCTAATATTATAAAACAATAGTAAAAATTGCCTGTTTTTTAAGAGCGCGCCTATTCGGAAAAAAATTCAATCATTATTTTCACACATTTCGAAAACCAGGTTAAAAATTATTACACAAATTATTATTACAGATTTTACATTTAATTTATTCAAGACGAAATATTTTCATTATCATTAAAGAACACATATTAATACTTCCTTATGTAACAAATAATCGCCTTCATAACTCAATTTTATTCACCGTGCCGTCGTACACGGTTACCAATTAGAGGAACAAGTTCTGGGAAAAATCTCTCCAGAACCACGATTGCCGGAATGTCTTCGATAAGGTATCCATGTCGCACTTTAAACACCATTTTGTAGATGAGTTCTCCATTTACGAACTCTCTTGAAATAATTCCTAGCGGTGTAAGGCCTCGTCCAAAACCGTTCATTTGAGAATAGTTTGAATTTGCTGAAGGCATTTCAATATACTTTAAATGCACAGATATGTGTTATATCGAACTCAATCCTTTTAGTCGTTGTATCTGCAATAATAGAATCGTGTTTTATCAAATCAAAATTTTTGAGTAACTTAACCTTACCTGGACGTGATAATTCTTCGTTTGTAGATGCAGACCAACTAACCGACTTGAATGCTCGCACGCTTATGGTTTTTTCCTCAAGGAGTTTAATTAACAAGTCAAGCATAGGTAACTTGATTCAATGGTTCAAGTGGGTAAATGTATTTTTGACATTATTCACACAGTGAAGAAGAAACACTTTTAGGCACTGCATACATCAGTTGATTTGAATGTTATGAATTCCGCGTCTTTTAAAATGCGTCCTTTCGAGAAACAGTTACAAAATATTTGTCTAGACATCCTGGAGCATCTTAAATAGAGACAAGACAATATACGCCGCTAATGTATGCGCAACCCTTTTGGCTCTAACATCCTCCGGGTCAATAATCACCTCAGACCCCAGAACAAACAGATTTACCCAAATTAACGGGAAACGTAATCCCCAGAGCGTGAACACTAAACACTGGCAACCGCCACAGATTGCCGTTCTTCATTAATTACCCTCATCTATCAATCACTTAGATTTTAGGCAACAAGAAGTGTTCATTTGTAACCCCCTTCGTCTTTCAGCGCGTCTATAAACTGAAACACGCGTGCTGTGGTTCTCAGTAGACGCAGCCAGACGGAAAATTGTTCTGAGTTCGGTATGCACGGTTCGAAGACTCTCGCCGCGGCTCCACTTGGAAGCTCTTTTCTCCTCCCCTGGCTGTTCCTGTGCTCGTCTCGAAGTGCCGGTTTGGGCACTTGTCTTCTACTTCGTACAGAAAGGCGGGTCCCTTGAACCACCTAGCTGTGCTGCTGAACTCATTGTTGTCGTCTGCTGGGTTTTCCTTCGTCGGCACCCAGCTCCAGTCCCGTGGTCCTGTCATACTTCGAGTCCCGCCAATCGATGGGCCACGAATGTATTGAACTTGCGTGGCTCCGATTTTATCCACTGCAATATCGTCCTGGAGTCGGTCCAATACCATTTCTCCAATATTTGGACCCTAAGCTTCGTCTCTATCGTAGCCGCTAGTCTACTTCCCAACAAGGCCGCCTGTAACTCTAATCGGGGCATGGATACCGGCTTTGTCGGAGTTACTCGAGCTTTACCGGCGATCACGGTCACGCTCACTCTTCCATCTGGTTCCACCGTTCTCCAATAAACTGCTGCTGCGTACGCCTCTTCGCTGACATCGCTGAAAGTATGCAGCTGACCTTCCTCCTGACTGCTCCACAGGCGTCGAGGAATCCTCAGTCCTTTGAGGATGGACGTCTCCTTTAAGTAGGTGGTCCAAGCGATCCCCTGTTCCTCTTGGATCTTATCATCCCATCCGATCTTGGCGCGCTAGACGTCCTAAATCAGCTTCTTCCCCTGTATGAGCGCTGGCATTGCGAACCCCAGTGTGTCGAAGGTGACTTCTCGTGACTTCTCTCCCTCGTGACTTCTCTCTTGGTAGGCATTCTTCACCCGGTGAGGACTTGTGGGGGGGGGGGGGGGTGTTTCGGAACTTTACGTTGAAGGCCAGGGTGTCCCCCGTCATCATCCATCTGATCCCGAGGGTCTTCTCTTCCCTTGATAATTCCACCGCTTCTGACTGGGGCTGCTCCTGAAAACCTGAAAAAATCTCGGGTATATTACTACTCCACCCTTTGAGTCGGAATCCCGCCCTAGCATGGATCCTCTCCACCGGCTTTGCCACGTTTCTAGCCGCTTCGCAAAACTCTGTAGGTAGTCGTCCAAGTAGTGGTTTTCATGGATGGCTCGCGCCGCTGCCGGATGCTCCTTCTCGAAATCCTCTGCGTTCTTGTTCATCACATAGATCACAGTAGATGGTGATGAGGTGGCTCCGAATATCACGGACGTCATGCGATAGTCTTCCGGCTTGCTCCTTGTGTCTCCGTTGCGCCAAAGAAACCTTAAGTAGTCGCGGTCGGCTTCGGGAGTCTGGATTTGGAGAAACATTTCCTTGATGTCAGCGACCATAGCGATTAATCTTTCTCGGAATCTGACCAGCACTCCCACGATCGATTGGAGGAGGTCTGGTCCGGGGAGTGGGGCATCGTTAAGGCTCTTGCCGTCAAACTTGGCTGCTGTGTCGAGTACTATTCGCGGTTTTTTCTTCGACGGGCGTATTACTGCGAAGTGCGGGAGATAGAAGGTCCTTCCTGTGATGGTGTTCGCCAGCGCCTTTTCTGCATACCCGTTCTCTAGCAAATTGTCCATTTGCTCTCGGTACATCTTCTTCAGGTCCTCGTCTTGGCCCAGTTTCCTCTCGATATTCAGTAGGCGTCGATAGGCCTGGCTATAGTTGTTGGGCAGCGTCGTTGTTGCTTCTCCATAGAACCCCTGTCTCGTATCTTCCGTTTGGCAGTCGTCTCGTGGTTTTTGCCAAACCTCTATGGCCCTTCTGACCTTGCCCAGAAAAAATAAATCATTATGGAAAATTTAACAAGCCTCAGGACTTGCTAAATAAGGCCAAGACCGGTTCCCGGTTGTAGTGCCGATGATGATGATGATGAGAATGACCCGTCATTGGAAAGGGTTACTCTCAAATATTTTAGAGTTTGGAAGGTTTTATGAGGGTGCTATTAAGCTTGAGTTTAATTTTGTTGTGGCAACGTTTAGTGTTGTTTGTGCAGTGAGCGGGTAATCTGTGGGAAATATATTCGTTTACAGTGTTTCGAAAATTAGGGACTGAGGTCTGGGTGGATGATGACGTGGAACTCTGTTTATTTTAACTTAGCCTACTTAAAATTACTTAACATAACTTAATCTAACTTAATCTAATCTTATATACAATTTACAGTATTTGATTTGTGGATGTGGGATTTCTCATTTTGATTAAGGGTAGTAAGGGATAATATCAGGTATGTTCTTGAAGGAGGGGGGTGCCATTCGGTTCTGTGTTAAAAGTAAGAATCTTGCAGAATGGTTGGATGTTGCCGTATTCGAAATGATTGGGTGCCAGTTCGGTGTTGTGGTACACGACCTCGTTTAGATCGTTAACCAGTCTGCCTGAAGTAAAGAGGGTGCTGATCTGGAGACAATTACGGTAGTGAGTTTCCGTATTGGAGGAGGGTGATGGTAGGTCTGTTATTATTGGGTTGGGATTGTTAGAAAAGATTTCTATGAAATTTATCGACAGTTCTAGGATCCGACTATCCAGTCGTTCGATGCCTGCGGTGTTATAAAGATTGTTGTTACTATGGTACCTATATGAGTTGGTTTTGCGGTGTAAGCCAGTGATAAACCGAAAACATTTTCGGTCAAAAACTCGTAATTTCTCCATTTGAGAGGGTGAGATGTGGTACCATAATGGGCAGGCGTATGTAAGAGAGGGTCTGATCATCTGTTTGTATATGGGCTGTTTGACCTTGAGAGAGAGGCCTTTAGGTTTCCACAACACTCGTCTGCAGAGGTTGAGCTGTATTGGTGCTTTATGAAGCGAATTTTTGATGTGGGTTGAGATGTGGGCTCCTCGATAGTATAGTGGTTAGTATACCCGCCTGTCACCCGGGAAACCGGGGTTCGATTCCCCGTCGGGGAGCCCCTGGCGCAAGACTAATGACCTTGCCCAGAAAAAATAAATCATTATGGAAAATTTTACAAGTCTCAGGACTTGCTAAATAAGGCCAAGACCAGTTCCCGGTTGTAGTGCCGATGATGATGATGATGAGAATGACCAGTCATTGGAAAGGGTTACTCTCAAATATTTTAGAGTTTGGAAGGTTTTATGAGGGTGCTATTAAGCTTGAGTTTAATTTTGTTGTGGCAACGTTTAGTGTTGTTTGTGCAGTGAGCGGGTAATCTGTGGGAAATATATTCGTTTACAGTGTTTCGAAAATTAGGGACTGAGGGAATCATTTTGGTGATGGATCTTTGAGAAGTGATCAGCGCGGCAATTGACTATGCCCGTGTCGGATTGGATAAGATTGTTGCTGAGTGGGTTGATAAGGTGATCGATTCGCTGTTTAAACTTCCAACCAGTTAGTCGGTTGACGTTTTTGAAGAGATCACGGTTGGGTTTGATATTGTTAAGTGTAGAGGTATAGGTCTGATCCGCGATCTTTTTCAAATGTTCATTTATTAGGGTGGTCAGGAGTTGAATCTGACTTTTAATAAAGGGGCAGAATCTTATATGGACTTTTCGGCGGAGTTGTTTTTTGAGATGCAGCAATTTAGTTAGGATGCTGGGTAAAGGTTTTCTTAAATGATTATGAGGGATTCTGGTGGGTGTATTGCTGGTGAGGGCATCCTTGAGGGTCTGCTCAATTTTTAGGGCTGCTCGATCGATATCAGCAGGGATTAGGTTAGAAGATTCGGGGATTTGGAAGTTAGAAAAATTTTCGGCGACGTTTCTATTGACCTTTTTCCAGTTAGTCTTGGAGAAGTTCGGGACACGATTGTGTGACTACAGCAGTTCGAAAGAGGGGACTTTGATCGAGGTGTGAACGGAACCATGATCAGAGGGAAAGAGTGTGGGGGTACGAAGTATGATGCCGAACAAGGGCACAGATTCACTTCACCCTCAACAATTGTTCCACCGAAATAAATAAAAAACACTTTTTATTTGTTGTTTTTATGTTCTTTATTTTTTTGCACATTATTTAATTTGGTAACACTTGTTACTTTTTGTAGTTCAGAAACAATACAATTCTTCAGACGGTGATAGTTTTCTCGTTGCTCTATAAGCGACGAATTTAAATAGCAAATTTCGCGTTTCGATTTAATTAGTGCACTATGAAGTTCTTGATTATTAAGTATTAACTCGCGGTTGATCAGATTTTCTTTAAAACTTGTGGCTCGAGCGTGTGCACCAGCGATGGTGAATGAGTAACGACTTAAATACACGCGAAATTATGGTGAGCCTCGAGCGGCGGCGTGACCTCCGGCGGTAGTGGTTGGATAGCGACTGATCTAATCAGGGGTGTGTTAACGTCCGGCGCCGTGCTTCCTCGGAATGAGGGAAGAGCGTGGAGGTTAATTAAATTAAAATAATTTTATTTCATTTTCTTGATCAAATTTCTTTTTAAATTCTTTTATTCTTCGAATTACTTTTATAAATTCTCAACTCAAATTAACTGATAAAACAAACTTAAAGTCAACTCTAAACTCTTTTTTCCGAACTCCTCTCGTTCGGAACTGAAAAATTTTCTATTTCTATTTTTTCTTTTTGTGACTTTTCACATCAATCAATTTGGACGAAAATCCAAGTTGCTATGCTTTGAATAAATAAAAAGGTGCAGGGTATTAAGTGTGCTGTAACTGGCAATATTGTGAATGTTTATGAATGGTATGTATAAAGTGAGAATGTAATATATGTTAAGTGAAGTTTTTAAGGATGTGTTAGGAGATTCAGTGTTAAATTTAATAAGGGTAGTATTCTGGAATACAACAGGTGAAATTCTGGATTCTTTCTTTTACACAACGATCAGCCAATGGTAATCGCGCTCTCCCGTGTTAGCTTCAATTCTCGACGCTCATCGAGGTGAATAAGTACTTACGTATACATTCGACGTCGATGGGCGTAGAAAGGATGAAGAAACCAAAAGGGAAAGCACAATAACCCAGGGTTGATTTGGCTTAGTGTGTGTGTATTAATGCAACGTCTGAGATGGTCCACTGACCTAGTGCGGTGATTGTGGTGATCTCAGAGTGCATTGCACTATGGAAAGACAGAATTGTGAAGGAGAGGAAAATGTTGTTTGCGCTATTCAACTGTAAAATGAGATCGTTGATCCCAAGCGAATGGGTGATCTGAAGAAAAGCCGAAGTGACGCCAAATTGGCTAGGGTAATTTATCATGAGAACTAATTAAATATTTTGATAAATTCCCCAACGAATTCGCTATGATGCGACGGCGTCGTTTGCTTCGACTTGTTGTTGCTAACCGACATGATGTGATTTCCGATGGAAATCTCATGGGCTAGCAAAAATGGAGTTGCCGTATGGCAAAAAGGTAGCTCAATTCAATTATGCATTATCTGCATAGAAGAATGAATTCAGCTATGCGTCCATTTGGAAAACACAGTATTTCAGGTGAATAGCATGAACTGTGGAAAAGGGGTTGATGTGACGCGCTGTTAGCGGTCGAAATTAGGTTGGGATGGAATGCTGTATGTCGAGCGTTTCAGTCTCCACCGCTTATAAATATGCGGGGAGAGACTGTCTGATTATTTGAGATATGTCAGAGTCAGGGAAGTCTGGTTCGCGTGTTGGGTGGATGTAAATGGATGTTAATATGATTACGTTTTTCTTTTCGCAAATATGTTTAACTGCCGTGTATTCAATATTGAAAACATTGGCGAACCTGATTTCGGTGAGTTGAAGTTTATTATTTAGTAGGATGCCGGGACCTCCATGGGATCCAGCAGTTCTGGGGTTTGAAATAAATGTATAATTGGGGATGGATACTCGGGAGTTGGACTTAAGCCACGTTTCTGAGAGGAGAAGAATGTCTGGGGAGAAGGTTTTAAAAAACAACCGTAAGTGTTGCTTACGGATGTTGGAGTATATAGCGTTGAGGGCGACCATAGTTAGTTCAGCCATTGAGGGAAAGAATATGGGAGGTTATAAGTGAGAAAATCTGACCTTTTTTTCGATATCCGACATGTATGTAGGAAACATAGTTTGTAGACTCTTGATGTCCAGATTGAGGCCAATGGAGTTGGTGTTGTTTGACGACGGCGTCTTTGGATCGTTTTTGATGACATCCGCATATGATGTTCCTTGCCTTGTAGGTTGTGGTAATGTGTTCTGCGATGTGGATTTGGTTGGTGCGGATTTGTCGGTTGTTGTTGGTTTTATTCTTCTTTGGAGAATTTTCAATTTATGAGGGCACTGAGAGAAATTGGCTGGATGTGCACTTCTGCAGTTACACCATGTCACAGCGATTTACTTAGTGGTAATGGATCCATCGGGGTTTGTGGTTTGGATTTTTCCTGGTGCCATACCCGGTGGATTGACTTTGCATTCTCCTGGTTGATGTTTATCGGCACATCTCCCGCATCGTATATTTAGGTGGCAAGCCACCGCCAAGTGTCCCGAGCCTTGGCATCTAATGCAATGAAGGATGTTTTGTTTATGAGGCTCCTCGATGCTGATTTTATGCGTAAGCAAGTACTTAATTTGTTTGAGCTTGTTGGTGTCTTCATTTGGAGGGATTTGGATAATCCGTAGGTTCCTTAAGTTATTTTCTCGCATGTACGGAGTTTGAAAATAGTCCAGCCTGTGAATTTTCAGCTCTGGGCAAATCCTGATGACCTCCGAAGCTAGTTCTTCGTTGGTCCAAGTTGGGTCAATGCGCCTAATGATGAATGTTGTTGGTTTGAGCTGATGGTGTTGGAAGGTAAAAAATTGGTGTCGTAATTCGCAAGTTTTCTAACGGTTTTCTCGTGTTAAACCAGAATTGTTGTTGCAATGGAGACAGAGGAGCCTTTAGTGTTTGTGGTGAAGTTGCGGTGTCCTAGGGCATTTTCTACCATTATAATTATTTCCTTGATACTAGTCACGTTTTAATATGTAGATTGGTGGTGGTTTAACATTTTTGTGCTGACCAGGCAGGGGACTCGGTGCTGGCTTGGCATGTTTGGTGGATTCCTTACGGGCTGGTGATAGTTGTTTGGGTGGAGATGTTTGGTGGTTTAAGCTGGGAGAGGGCGTTATCTCCATACTGGCATCGTCACTGTTTTTGGTGGTTTGCCTTAGGGAGTGAATTACCTCCCGGAGTTGCTTCATCTGTGTTGTAAGTTGTTGGATGTGTTCCACGGCTTTGTGGAATTTTTTTTCGTAGTCAATGTGTTTGCCTTGACATTCCATATTAGTGGTCTTCTTCGCTGATTTGTCTGGCATCTGTGAAAACAGATTTCGACTACGACATCCAGCAAAAATTACACGCGTTTGCACGTGTTTGTAGAGTTTTTTTTTCCTTCTTTTGTAATTAGAACTTGTCGTAATATTCACGAACAAACGGAATACATCACACAAAAATCACACAAGATTCGATGTGAACCGCGACTGCATGAACGATCGGCGAATGAATGGTCCCTGCTGTTTCAAAAACAGTTCGACTTTAGCGAGACAAGGACAGATGTGCCCTTCATCTTGTCTCTGGCTTCTGGTCATTTTGCGATAATCAGAATCACCCACATCCGCGATATCTGAAAAGAAAACAAAAAAGGGGGTATTCAAGGATAGTGTGGACAGTGTTAGTCCAGGTGTTCTCTAACGGTAGGTCTTGGGTGCGGTAGTAAACGCAGACCACATCTTTGGCGTCTGATGATTTGCGCTTTGGTCGGTGTGTGTATGTTTGTGCCCTCTTGTACTGTGCGTCCGTGTGTGTGTTGTTTGTTAACAGTAGACCCTATGGGATGGATCCAGGAATCCTCTATTATAGTCGGTCAGTCTAATATTATAAAACAATAGTAAAAATTGCCTGTTTTTTAAGAGCGCGCCTATTCGGAAAAAAATTCAATCATTATTTTCACACATTTCGAAAACCAGGTTAAAAATTATTACACAAATTATTATTACAGATTTTACATTTAATTTATTCAAGACGAAATATTTTCATTATCATTAAAGAACACATATTAATACTTCCTTATGTAACAAATAATCGCCTTCATAACTCAATTTTATTCACCGTGCCGTCGTACACGGTTACCAATTAGAGGAACAAGTTCTGGGAAAAATCTCTCCAGAACCACGATTGCCGGAATGTCTTCGATAAGGTATCCATGTCGCACTTTAAACACCATTTTGTAGATGAGTTCTCCATTTACGAACTCTCTTGAAATAATCCCTAGCGGCGTAAGGCCTCGTCCAAAACCGTTCATTTGAGAATAGTTTGAATTTGCTGAAGGCATTTCAATATACTTTAAATGCACAGATATGTGTTATATCGAACTCAATCCTTTTAGTCGTTGTATCTGCAATAATAGAATCGTGTTTTATCAAATCAAAATTTTTGAATAACTTAACCTTACCTGGACGTGATAATTCTTCGTTTGTAGATGCAGACCAACTAACCGACTTGAATGCTCGCACGCTTATGGTTTTTTCCTCAAGGAGTTTAATTAACAAGTCAAGCATAGGTAACTTGATTCAATGGTTCAAGTGGGTAAATGTATTTTTGACATTATTCACACAGTGAAGAAGAAACACTTTTAGGCACTGCATACATCAGTTGATTTGAATGTTATAAATTCCGCGTCTTTTAAAATGCCTCCTTTCGAGAAACAATTACTTTTTTTTCCTTTTTTTTTTGTAATTAGAACTTGTCGCAATATTCACGAACAAACGTAATATATTACACAAAAATTACACAAGATTCTATTATCTTCTATCTATGTGAACCGCGACAGATCGACGACGACTTAACGTCGTTTTATTTATAAACGAGCACACGATGAATATGACTGACTGCATGAACGATAGGCGAGTGAATGGTCCTTGCTGTTTCAAAAAAAAAATGGGGAGGCGAGAGGCCGATTTTAGCGAGACAAGGACAAATGTGTCCTTCATCTTGTCTCTGGCTTCTGGTCATCTTGCGATAACCAGAATCACCCACATCCGTGAAGATGTTGGGCTCGGTCTCGAGATATCTGAAAAGAAAGGGGAAGGACGTATCTAAGGATAGTGTGTACAGGGTTAGTTCAATTGTTCTCTAACTACTTGGATGGAGGATTGGTGGGAAAGAAATCTTACAAGACCTGTAGGCCTTGAGTGCGGTAGTAAACGCAGATCACGTCTTTGGCGTCTGATAATCTGCGCTTTGGTCGGTGTGTATGTGTGTGTGTTTGTGCAGACTTGTACTGTGCGTGAATTATGTTTTCTTAAACTCCACTTGAGTGGAATGAAGGAAAACACTTTAAAATAAAATTTATATTTTATTCAATTTCGAATTTAACAAACGTCTGCTCTTCAGAGTGCCGTTTTGTAAACTAAACTTACTCTAACATAAAATCTTATATCTAGGTTTGTTTCTCTACGTTGCAATATAATATCTTTATCACAATGGATATTATATTGCAATTAGTGTAATATTCATTTTCGTGTTTCCACGAGTTCTTGCTAATTATCCTTGAGTTTGTTCATCTGGATGAAATGTGCAATTAGGTAACATATGTTGTGATATACATTATATTCTAATTTGGTTATTCCATATTTTACGTTTCTTTGAATTTTTGTAGTTAGTAACCTTTTGAGTTTTGTTCTTAATAATATTTCTGTCTAGACAAAATGTGTAATTAGGTTACGCATGTTGGTTGATAGGTTTTTGTGTCGTCAAGGATTCTTTGACGTAACACATGCGTGTTTGTAGTGTGTCAGCAGTAGACCCTATGGGATGGGCCCAGGAATCCTCTATTATAAAGGAGAATGTTGTTGGGAAGGGTTCTTTCTTCAGTTTTGTACTGATTGTGGTGGTCTGATGCGAAGAGATCGAAAGGGAGACGGGTCAAGAACGCAAGACTCCCGTACAAGTGGGTTCTCGCTGTTCTGAATCCTTTCGAGGTATTTATATGCTAATTGCAGCAAGTACTCGTCGATAGGGCTAATGAAGGCACCTTCGTATAGGTGAGAGTTCGGGTAATGGCGACCGTCAGACCTTCTAAAGTGGTTGATGCATCTTCTGAGGAGTTTTCTTTCGAAAATTCGAAGTCTTTCCATTTGGGGCGAAGATATGCAGGACCATATGGGAAAGGCGTACAATATTCCAGATCGGATTAGCTGCTTATAGCAGAGAAGCTTAACTTTGGTGTCAACTTTGTTGCTCCACTTCAAGATGTCGTGCAGTTGCTTAGACCGACGGAGGCCCCTTTGAAGAATGTGGATCACATGTTTGATGAAATTCATTTTTGGGGTATAGATGGCCCCAAGATATTTCATCCTGTCCTGTGGTCTAATCGTAGTACCTGCTATTTTTATTCGGATATTCTGTGACTATCGAGAATTAGGTGGGAGTGTTTACTACTCAGAATTATAGCTACTGTTTTGGATGGGTTAAGTCGAATTTTCCATCGACTGTAATACTGATACAGCTCGTCCAGATGACGATTGAGTCGGTTTGTTGCGAGTTTTGGACTTTTAGATGACGTGTACACTAGGACGTCATCCGCATAGCAAATCTGGTTTACTCTACCATCCACAGGGCGAGGAATATCTGAGGTGTAGATATTAAATAAGATGGGGCCTAGAATGGAGCCCTGTGGTACGCCTGCAGCGCCGTTGAAAGTTCGGGAGAGTCTTTCATTCCCTGCTGTTTCACCGTTGCGCTCGTCTCTTATAGTCAGTAGCTGTCTTCTCGTTCGCTTGTTTTCCTCAATCACTCGTTTTCTCCTGAGTGATTTGTCGCCATCGGCATACAGCTGATTGTCGTGCTCATCCCTCTTATGTGGTTTTACAGCTGATCGTTGGACTTCCCTCTTGAGTGGCTTTACAGGTGATCGTTGGTCTTCCCTCTTAAGTGGTTTTACAGCCGATCGTTGTGCTGAGTGCTTGCCCTGGGAAATCGCATCGCCAACACCTTACACAAGGTATCTTTCCTAGTATTTGGAAATCCTCCTTTGTCACCCCCATATATAAAAAGGGACCTAAAACCGATATAAGCAACTACCGCCCCATCGCCAAACTGTCTGAAATCCCTAAACTGTTCCCAGGGATTCTTTACAACGCGGTATCTTTCCGTTGTAAACCCATCATCTCACCCCACCAGCATGGTTTCCTTTCGGGTAGGTCGACCACAACCAATCTGGTCGAGTTCTCATCCCATATAATCAGCATAGATTTCAGCAAGGCCTTTGACAAAATCTCCCATAATCTCATCATTTTTAAGGATGTGTCGAACCCGTATTGATTGAGTGGTTATCTTCTTATATGAAAGATCGATCCTACCGTGTCAAATTCAGATCCTCCCTTTCCAATCCTTTTTTTCCTACGCCAGGGGTTCCCCAAGGCAGTCATCTAGGTCCCCTCCTATTTCCTCCTATTTCTCCATTAACAAATACTCATCCATCTTCCTCTATGCGGACGACATCAAACTCTACAAAACGATCATCTTTCCTCTCGACTCCTCGCTTCTCCAAACGGATCTCGACAGCTTCTCAATTTGGTGCCGTAATAATTGAATCCGTCACTAATGAAATGCTTCAAGTGGGTCTAATATTATAACACAATAGAAAAAAATTGCCTGTCTTTTAAGAGCGCGCCTATTCAGAAAAAAATTCAATCATTATTTTCACACATTTCGAAAACCAGGCTAAAAATTATTACACAAATTATTATTACAGATTTTACATTTAATTTATTCAAGACGAGATATTTTCATTATCATTAAAGAACACATATTAATACTTCCTTATGTAACAAATATTCGCCTTCATAACTCAATTTTATTCACCGTGCCGTCGTACACGGTTACCAATTAGAGGAACAAGTTCTGGGAAAAATCTCTCCAGAACCACGATTGCCGGAATGTCTTCGATAAGGTATCCATGTCGCACTTTAAACACCATTTTGTAGATGAGTTCTCCATTTACGAACTCTCTTGAAATAATCCCTAGCGGGGTAAGGCCTCGTCCAAAACCGTTCATTTGAGAAGCGTTTGAGTTTGCTGAAGGCATTTCAATATACTTTAAATGCACAGATATGTTATATATCGAACTTAATCCTTTTAGGTCGTTGTATCTGCAATAATAGAATAGTGTTTTATCAAATCAAAATTTTTAAATAACTTAACCTCACCTAGACGTGATAATTCTTCGTTTGTAGATGCAGACCAACTAACCGACTTGAATGCTTGCACGCTTATGGTTTTTTCCTCAAGGAGTTTAATTAACAAGACAAGCATAGGTAACTTGATTCAATGGTTCAAATGGATAAATGTATTTTTGACATTATTCACACAGTGAAGAAGAAATACTTTAAGGCACTGTATACATCAGTTCATTTGAACGTTAAAAATTCCGCGTCTTTTAAAATGCCTCCTTTCGAGAAACAATTACAAAATATTTGTCTAGACATCCTGGAGCATCTTAAATAGAGACAAGACAATATACGCCGCTAATGTATGGGCAACCCTTTTGGCTCTAACATCCTCCGGGTCAATAATCACCTCAGACCCCAGAACAAACAGATTTACCCAAATTAACGGGAAACGTAATCCCCAGAGTGTGAACAATAAACACTGGCAACCGCCATAGATTGCCGTTCTTCATTAATTACCCTCGTCCATCAATCACTTAGATTTTAGGCAAAAAAAAAGTGCTCATTTGTAACCCCCCCCCCCCCCCCTCCGCCACCCCGTCCGGACGCGACGCACTCATCCACAGAACCCAACTCGAGGCCGTCTCTTGCACCACTCCTTCCTGCACCCAGTTCTCGCTCCCGTCCACCTCGTCCCTTCCCTAGGCCTTTAATCGACCCACTCTTACCCGCATCTGTCAAACTCACTCAGCAAACCATTAATTCTTTCGACAACCGGTATGCCTTGTCTAAATTTGGGAACAAAATGACCTACGAGAATGTCCGCCTCTATCGTTCATACCTCCACGACAAATCTGACTCTGTCTGTTATGAAGGTAAAACTAAAACCAACGTAATGCCTTCCATCCAGCAGGAAGGTCTACCCACCGACTTTTCTGGCCAACGCAGCCTGTTTGTTAATTTCCATAAAAATCTCAATATGCTCCCCAATAAAGTGCTAAAAGATCTCTCGGCATTTCGGCAATATATCGACAACAAAGTGACCTATAATGACAAGCACAATGGACAACCTACAATGACTAGTACTTTTGACCCTAATCCGTCGCGCCCCACCCGCCCCCCTCCCCTACTCAATACCCACAATACGTTTCCCTTAACCATCTACTATCAGAATGTTAGAGGTCTCCGTTCCAAAACACAATCGACTCTGGAAAAGGCACATTCCCTACCCTTCGACTTATACTTTTTCCGCCCTCCTTTAATGTTTTTCGCGATGACAACGTTCATCCAGAAGGCCCCAATTCCCCATGCCGTGGAGTGCTGCTTGTCATTCATAACAGACTCGCTTCGGCTCTAATCGCCTACTCTTCTTTTTCCGATCTTGACTACGTCGCAATAAAAATCGAGAATCGCCCTAAGTCTTTATACATTATCTGTTTCTATATACCTCTTTCACGACCCATCGTGTCATACGAACTCGCAATAGAAGCACTAGATAACCTAACCGAGTTAAGCACCTCCCTATATCGTCGTTCTTGGCGATTTTAACCTCTTCCTTCTCTAATGGACATTGGCTGACTATCAAGCCTTTTACTTCCAAGCCCCAAAAGTTCCAAGGAACGTATTTTTATAAACGCTCTCACTGTCTTTTATAAACCGG